>CM054061.1:211341993-211888269 GCA_028641055.1 Alopecurus myosuroides | reverse complement strand
GCACAATCCTGATGTATCAAATATTTTACCCTGTTAGATGTAACAAGGTTGTTGCTCCAGAACTTCTATGTCTTCAAAATCAGATGTGTAATATAAAGCAAGTTGGATTTCTTAAAATTTCAACACGTGAAAAAAAAATCAGGTGGAACTTTACCCGTGAGTCTCGTAGAGGATAGAGGGACACCCACCCATGCTTTTAGATGCAATTTTCCTTGGTTTCACGCGTAAAAGCGCACGCTTGTGCTGATTAAAATACTCAGGCGGGACGATGGTTATGCTTAATCCGGAAACGGACGGGAAAGATTTGTTTAGAAAAGGAAACGTGAACCTGTCCGAGTGACCTCTGTGTACGCCAAATCGAGGCCGACCTCGGTTTAGCACCGTCCTGTTTGTTTTCGTCCCTCGAAAAAACCCAAGAGAATGGGCTCGTTCCCGTGGTATGAGCCAGTGTTTTTTCTTCCTAGTTTCTATCAGACGGGTTTGTGTGGACTTGGGCTATTCTATTCACCTATATGCCACAGAAGAAAAAAGGGCCTCCCCGGCAGGAAAAACCTTCCTATGTAGAACGTTCAGGTCAAGTGCAGAATCTTCCAGGAAACTAGGGTTTGGCGACTCCGGCGGCGATCGTGATGTCCACCAAAGGGCACCATCTCCGATCACCGGAACTCAATCCCTTTTCTCCTCTCCTTGCTCGAGCTGATCCAGGGGCCGGCTGATCAGGCTGCCCGGCCTTGGCAAGGGTGGGAATAAGGTTTTTTTGAGATCGAGATCGGGGAAACCTTGATCTGTCATGGAGGCAGAGGACTCCCAGAGAGGAAGGGGGAACATGGAAAAAGGAGTGGACGTGGAGGAACTGCTGAAGAACATGAATATGCAAAGGAGTGAAGTGGCTGGCGTCAGCAAAGGTCTTGACCAGTAAACCCTTTGGGTTGTAGACGCTAAGATAACAATGCTAGCACGTGGAACCCATGCACAAGTAGTGAAGATAACTGAAGTTGATCCGAATCTGTTTGTGATTCAGGCTTTCTGTCTGGGGGATTGGAAAAGGATCATGGAGGATGGTCCCTCGTTGTTCCGCAGGTGTGCGTTGATGGTGGAACCTTTCGATGGTGCAACGATGGTTCCCTCAGTTATGCCGAATAAGGTCCAAGTCTGGATTCAGATCCACAAAATACCGCCTCTGTTCCGAAACAAGGATGTTATACATCAACTAGCAAGCAGAGTGGGCGAGGTATTCAAGGTGGAAACATTAGCTGTCCAAACTCGCCATGGTGAGTTTCATTGTGCGGGAGTGAACCTTTCCTCGACTAGGCCTATGATGAGGTTTGTACCAGTAAGACCGGAAGGCAGGAGCGTATGTTTCTACAGATCAAATACGAGAAGATGCCAAAATACTGTGAACATTGTGGTCTAATGGGGCACTCGTACCTGGAATGCAGATCCGGGGAATATGTGAAAGAGGAGCTGCAGTTTGGGGCATGGATGTTGGCTGACGAGCAATTCTGGAAGGCAAGCACACCGGGATTTCGAGTTCGTAGCTATGGAACCCCTCCCGAGTGGAATGAACGGGGTTTTTCAGGAGGACGTGGTTTCGGGAGCCAGGGGCGAGGTGCTGGAGCTAGAGACTAGCGCAAGTGGAAATCTAAACCTGCATGTAACCAGCCGAGGAAACACAACAGTGATGAAGCGGGCTTGGACAAGGATGATGATAACCTAGCTGATACTGCGTCTAGCCCCCTCAAACCTGGAAGGATTGGGGGAGAGGAGAGTGGATCAACCACTACAGTGAAGAAGCAGCTTAATTTGGACGGGGAGGAATCAGGCGGGGCAGGTGTACCCCCTCCTCCACTGGAGTACACACCTCCCACGGTGTTGAAGAAACTGAAAAAGGCAGTGGCTGTGGCTGCAAAGGAAGGAAAACATGTTGTAGGTGCACACAACCCTGGAAAATCGGCAGCCTCTCTCGAAGAGGACCGCCGCTCGCAATGAATATAACAAGCCTAAATTGTCGCGGACTTGTCAGGGCCGCGAGAAATCCGCGAGAAAGCCTCTATTATTTGTGTAGTTGAGACCTAGTTGCATAAGTGTACAATGGAAGGACTAGTGAATACTGAATACACTAGGTTTCGACAGAGCTTTTGCTGTTAGTAGCTCTGGCCGCAGTGGAGGTTTTGGAATCTTTTGGAATAATGATATAAACATCAAGATTCTTCCTTATTCTCAGTACCATATTGATGCTGTCGTTTCATCCCCTTCTATGGGAAAATGGCGTCTGACATGTGTGTACGGAGAAGCGCAAGTCCGGGAAAGGCATAAGACGTGGGACATGTTGAAATACATCAAGCAATCATCTGATCTACCCTGGTTATGCATTGGTGATTTCAACGAGGTGCTTCACAAAGATGAGCATGCTGGAGTAAATGAGAGATGTAGTTCCCAAATAGCTGCTTTTAGAGAAACAATGGATATTTGTGGCCTTTCTGATCTGGGATACACGATATTGCCATGGACTTTTGAGAAGAGAGTCGCGGGAGGCTCTTTTTGACGCACTCGACTTGATAGAGCACTCGCATCGGCTAGTTGGTGTATGCGATATCCGCTTGCGATGCTCAAGCACATGACATCTATGACGTCAGACCACTCACCTATACTCTTGTATTGTATACCACATGAGAGAAATACCAACCGAGATCGTTTGTTTAGGTATGAGGTGATGTGGGAAACACATGAGAATTTTGATCCGTCCCTAAAATGCCTTTGGCAGGAAGGGCGACGATGTGGCAGTACAGACGAAGTGAGAGATAAATTTCAAAATATAACTACTGGTCTTAAGAGATGGAATTTGAACACATTTGGATCTGTACGGAAACAGTTGAAGGAGTTACGAGGAAGGCTTGTGTCTTTGCGGGAGGCACCAGGAAGGACCGGTCCTTCGTATGAGGAGCATAAAATCAGCGAGCGGCTGGTGGAAATTCAGCACCGGGAGGAAATCATGTGGCGTCAGCGGTCTAGAGTCAAGTGGCTGGCTGAGGGTGACAAGAATACCCACTTCTTTCACCAGAGAGCAAGTAGAAGGAAAAAAGAAAAACAAAATTTCATGACTCAAGCGACCGGATGGAAGTGTTAGTGAGGATCCGGCTGAATTAGGTGCACTCACAAGGGAATTTATAGAAACCTATATGAGTCGGAAGGGACTGATCGGATGGACACAGTGATAAATACTGTACCGGTGAAAGTAACTAGTGATATTAATAGAGAGCTGACAGCACCATATACAGAGATGGAGATCAAATATGCTCTATATCAATTGTACCCTACGAAGGCACGGGGACCAAATGGGCATCCTACACATTTTTTCCAACGGAACTGGGACCTTTGGGGGGGGGGGGGGGGGGGGAGATTACCACTGCAGTGATGCGAATACGGCGAGGACAATCCACAGGTAGTAAATGGCACATTTATAGTCTTAATTACGAAGGTGGCAAGTCCTTCGGAACTGGGCCAATTTCGTCCTATAAGTCTATGTTATGTGGTTTACAAAATTGCTTCAAAAGTTCTATCTAACAAGCTGAAAAAGATACTACCGGAGATTATATCACAGGAACAATCAACGTTTGTCCCTGGAAGGCTGATTACGGAGAATATCATAACAACTTATGAATGTCTACATTTTATGAAGAGGAATAAAGCAATAAAACATAGGCATTGTGCACTTAAGATGGATATGATGAAGGCGTACGATCGAGTTGAATGGGCATATCTGAGGGCTATAATGCTTAAATTGGGATTCAATTCAACATGGGTCAAACTTGTGATGACGATGGTGACCACGGTAACGTTCTCTGTTCTAATTTTTTTTTTGAAAAGGGAGCATAGCCCCAGCCTCTGCATCACGAGGATGCACACAGCTGATGCTTTTATATTAAAAAAAAGAAAAGTACAATCCAGCGTCTTACAAATCACGCAACATCCAGAATAGATACCAGTATCAACCAAAGAAATTGTATCGAAATCATGAAAAAAGTCATTGAATCCTTCTAGTATGCAGCCAACCACCCTGGCTGTAGATAGCCTGAACGACCGCCATCAAGCGAGTGCATCCAGAATCCATAAGATCCCGCTGTTCCAGCGGAAGAAGGAAGGACCACATATGAATCCAGTATGTGGCCTGGTGAGTAACCTGCAAAAAATGAGCATCTCTAGATTTGTTAAAAACCATGTCGTTCCTACAATTCCAAATCGCCCATACAAAAGCACAAGTTCCAATTTGAATTCGAGCTTTAGATTTTTTATCAATACCCTGAAGCCAATTGCCAAACATATGATCAATACTAACTGGTTGAGCTATATTAAACGTAAAGTGAAGCAACCTCCAGATATGTTTAACAAAACTGCAATGTATAAATAAGTGATCCACAGATTCATCACTATCACAAAACATGCATTCTTTTGACCCAACCCAGTTTCTCTTAATTAGATTATCCTTAGTAAGAATTACTTTGCGCTGCAAAAACCACATGAACACTTTTATTTTTAGTGGAACCTTCAATTTCCACAAGTATTTATGTAAGTAAGGTGTATTACCATGCATATAATCCAAATACATGGATTTTACCGAAAAATGGCCAGAGACGGAAAGACTCCAAACAAAGTTATCATTATTATTATTTAGATGAATTTCCATCAGGCTACGCACCAAACGCAGCCACGCAACCCACCTCTCTCCAACCAAATTTCTGCGAAATTGAATGTCTAGAGGAGTATGTGATAACACATCTGAAACCAACACGTTCTTACTCCTCACAATACTATATAGCCCAGGGTATTGAGTGGCTAACGGAGAATTCCCTAACCAAGTATCTTCCTAGAATCGGGTTGATAGTCCATTACCTATCTTAAAGAACCCTCTTTGGAAGAAATCTTTTTTAACGGACATTATCCCCTTCCAAAAAGGAGAATCCGTGGGTTTTACCTCCACTTGAGACAAAGATTTGTCAAACAAATATTTGTTACAAAGTAGTTCATGCCAGACCCCATTTTCAGTTAGTAATTTAAATAGCCATTTTGACAGCAAACATTTGTTCTTGATTTCAAGCACCTCAATGCCTAACCCACCTTGGTCTTTAGGTCTACAAACAACATTCCACTTGGATAATCGATATTTTCTCTTATGTGAATCACTCTGCCAAAAGAACCTACTACGGAAGAAATCTAATCTCTTCCTAACCCCAACAGGTAATGGAAAGAAAGATAGTAAGAACATGGGTAGGCTGGTTAGTACAGAGTTAATAAGCACCAATCTATCTCCATATGATAGAATCTTACCAGCCCAAGACCCTAACTTACTCTCAAAACGATCTTCCACAGGTTTCCATTCTTTATTCAGAAGCTTGCGATAATGAATCGGAATACCAAGGTATTTAAAAGGCAAAGATCCAATCTCACAGCCAAATAAAGACCTATAATCATCTTCCCTAAGTGCAGCATTCCCAAAACAGTAAAGCTCACTCTTATGAAAATTAATTTTTAACCCCGACAATTGTTCAAATAGAGCTAAAATTAATTTCATATTCACTGCCTTATCTAGATCATCTTCTAGAAACAAAATTGTATCATCAGCGTATTGCAAAATGGATAACCCCCATCTACCAAATGAGGTATCACAGATCCTATTTGCCCATCATCCCTGGCACGTGCAATAAGAATGGCCAACATATCTGCCACAATATTAAATAAGATAGGTGAGAGTGGATCTCCTTGACGTAGACCCTTGAGTGTTTGAAAATAATGACCGATGTCATCATTCACTCTGACACCCACACTCCCTCCTTGTATAAACTGACTAACCCATTCACACCACTTGGGATCAAACCCCTTCATCCTCAAAGCCTGCTGCAAAAAGCCCCATTTAACTTTATCATATGCCTTTTCAAAATCAATTTTGAAAATGACACCGTCTAATTTCTTAGTTTTCAACTCATGGATAGTTTCATGAAGAATAACCACCCCCTCTAAAATATTTCGCCCTGGTATGAACGCGGACTGAGTGGGCCTTATCACCTTGTTAGCAATGTCCGAAACACGATTCGTCGCTACCTTGGTAAATATTTTGAAACTCACATTAAGTAAACATATTGGTCTATATTGTTCAATTCTACTGGCATCCTCTTTTTTAGGTAGTAATGTAATTACCCCGAAATTCAACTTAAACAGGGGTAACTCACCATTTTGTAATTGTGCGAACATAGCCATCAAGTCAACCTTGATAACCTCCCAAAAGGTCTGATAGAATTCAGCAGGAAAACCATCTGGACCAGGGGCCTTGTTATGTTCCATCTGATAGATAGCCTCTGACACCTCCTTTTCATTAAAATTAGATATCAAGGTCTCATTCTCATGCATCGAAACTTGGGGCATATCCCAATTAAAAGTTTCGATCATATTAAATGAGTTATTATCAGGTGCTCCAAACAGTTTTTTATAATATTCAGAGATGAACACTTTCAAATTATTCTCTCCTACTATAGTTCCTTCGTCCTGTTCGAGTTGGAAAATTCTCTTTTTCCTATGTTTGCCATTAGCGATCAAGTGAAAGTACCTCGTATTACTCCCCCCTTCCTGTACGTGTTTAACTTTAGCTCGTTGCGCCCATTTAGATTCTTCCTCCCGCCGGAGTCTAGCCAGATACTCATCAGCATCTCTCTTGGCTTTCCTCTCATCAAGTGATAAGACGACAGACTCGGCCTTAATATCCAATTCCTCTATAAGTAGCAGCAATTTTTCTTTCAAGATTTTATATTCTCCACTTATATTTTTCGCCCATCCTCTCAAAAATTGTCTCAAATGACGGATTTTAATCTGCCACCTTTCAATAGGTGACGATCCTCCTAAAGTGTTACTCCATTCTTTAGAAACCATATCCACAAACCCCTCTCTTTTCAACCAAGCTAGTTCAAAAGAGAATTTGGCCTGATTGCCTACGTGAGCACAATCTCCTGAGTCAATAACAAGAGGTGTGTGATCAGACCCGACCCTCGTCAGGGCATGAACCGAAACTAGGGGGAATTTCTGTTCCCAATCAACACTAGCAAGAAATCGATCCAATTTTTCAAGAGTTGGAATCGGTATCCTACCTACCCACGTAAATTGTTTACCCGATAGCTCTAATTCCTTTAGATCAAGACTCTCAATAATAGCATTGAAAATAAAGGGCCAACGAGCATTGAAGTTATCATTATTCTTCTCTTCTTGTCTACGAATAATATTAAAATCACCTCCTATCAACAGAGGAGTATCAACATTTCGCACACACGTACTAACTCGGCTAAAAAGGTAGGCTTCATTGGCTCTAGTGGGTCGAGGTCCGGAAGGCGTGTTTCCGGTTGCCTTGAAGGGCAGCACCTGCTGCCCACCCTGCGCAGCGCCACGCTTGGGTCGTTGCCGAGTTGGCACAGCAGTTGTCTTGGCGGCTTTCTTGGTGCTAGGCGTGGGAGTTGGCTGAGCAGATGGGGGTAATTGGTGGACTGGTGGAGGTGCTTGATGGGAAGCGGACTTGGTGGACTTCTCGGTGTTGGGCGTGGGAGTTGGCAGTACTTGCTTGGTTGGTGGAGGCACCTGCTGAGTTGGCGCAGCACGTGGTGGCATCTGCTTGGTTGACGGAGCAGGTGGCCGGCTAGCCGGTGCAGCGTCCGGCCGCACTATGTATTGGTGGTCCGGCTCCACCACAGAGTCATCTACCCGCTGCTCGGCAGCGGGGTCAGGCTGCTCGGTAGCATTATCTTCAGGCTGCCGCTCAGCAGCAGGATCGTGCCGCTCCACGCCTGTGTTATCATGCTGCTGCTCGACAGCGCGTTCGTTGGTCTCCCCAGGTGATGCAGCTGGAGGAGTTGGAGGGCTTTCGGTGGTGGTGGTGTCTTGAGAAGCCGTCCGCGCTTCAGGCTGCGGCTGCTCGGAGGCATGCTCTCTCTCGTTTTTCGGCGCTGGTGTTCTTGGCGCCAAGGTCGCACTCTTCTTTAACAAGGGAGGACGCACGCGTCCTACCCTCCGGGTCCCGGTCCTCATCCGTATCCGAGAGCTCCACGAGCAGCTCTGGCAGCGGGACCGTTTTCTTCTTGGGGGGTGGTGGAGCAGTGGCGTCTGCATCAAGTGCATCGCTGAAAAGGAATGTGCAAAGGAAAAAAAAGGTCAGAAGGAAAGCAGAGAAGGGAATAAGGAAGAAAAACGCCAAAGAGTCAAGGCCTACTCGGACCAACTTACCCTTCTGAGGTGGGGGCGCGTCTTTTGCGGGAGGTGGGCTCGCTTGCGGCCGAAGGTTTATTTCCCGGCTTCTTCAACTTCTTGGGAGCGGGTGCCTGCGCACCGCTGCCCACCCTCTTCCGAGTAGTGGGAGCATCCACAGACATAGGAACCGCATCCACTGGTTCCTCTCCTGCCTCCAGCACGGGTTCCTCTGCAGAGAAGAAGAGAGAATTCAGAATAAGCAAGAAAAGGGAAACAAAGTGGACTGCAGTCAAGCAGAGAGGTGAACCTAGTCACCTTCATCATCTTCGAACCAATCCCGAATAGAGGCATCAACGCGGAATTTACCTTCCTGACGGGCACAAGGAATGCAGAGGGTGTCTTGGACGTCGTACGCGGTCACGTCGTCCTCTTTCCGGTCCTCTTCCCAGTTGGCCTCGAAGAGGGGATTGTCATCCGTCTTCTCGCGATGGATTTTCTGAGGATACAAGCATTAAAAATACTAAGTTGGTATCAAGCTGAGCAGGGACCTACTCGGTCTAGCGTGCAGGCAAGAAGCAGACAAAGCTAAGGACCAGGGGCTCTACTCAGTTAGCGTGCAAACACTAAGCACAAGAAGCTAAGGATTCTCAGGAAAAGCGTATATGGAGACAGGCTATTCGGTACGGCATGCAAACACAAAGCATATGTAACATCCCAAGTATGAAAAATAGCCATTAGAATGTTTGCTCTCTGTTATTTTATGTTTTGCATTATGGCATCATGTTGATTGCATTTGTTTTGTTTGTTTTCCATTTGTTTTTCTCTGTTTTGCTTTGTTTTCCAACTGTTTTCCTTTGTTTTCCTTTGTTTTCTATTTGAATTTCAAACCAAATTTCAAACCTTTTGTTTCATACTTGTGATGTTACAATTTCCAAAATGATATTTCAAATCAAAACAATCATTTGTTTCCATTAAACCTTAAGGTACAAACTATTAAAATTGGCTTTTAATAATTCACTTAATCCAAACTTAATTCAAATGCCTTTCAAATACAATTACATTTTCCAAACAGCAACTATGTGGAAATTATAAAAATTACAACACAAATATAATCTTTTGCTTCCAATTAAAACTATGTGGTCACCCTATTTAAATTCTTGTTTTCAATAATTCATTTAATCCAAAATTCATTCAAATTTGAATCAAGTTACAAACAACACTTTTATTTTGAATCTTTTTGAAAACAAAAACTTGACAAGTTGTTAATATTACATAATTAATCAATACCAAATTTATTCTAAAATTTTCCAACATCTAAAACCTTTCTATTTCTCTTCCTATTCATGTTTCAGCAAAAAAAAAGTAATAGAACAAAAGGAAAAAAAAAGAGGAAGCAAAGAGAGCAGAGAGAACCAGGCCCAGCCCAACTCCCCCTTGGCCTGGTACCCCTTCGAGGTCTCCTTCAACCTCTGTACGGCGCCATCTGAAGATGCCCACGTATACAGAGAGGAGCACGAACGGCTGCAGCACCATCCCCTCCCCCCTTATAGCGACCCCAAACCCTAGGGTTTCCCCTCTATCTCTCCTTCTCCCTCCTTCTCTCTCCTCCCGCCTCCAATCTCTCCCTCCTCCCTCTGCTCTCTCTTCTCTCTGCTATCTTTCTCTGTAACTGAACACCCCACCGAAATTTCCCTCCTTTTGCTCCGGTGATCGCCGGCGTTTGGGCCCTTCCCCGGCCAGGGCGAGGCCGGGAATGGAACCCCCCGGCCGCCCTCTCCCTCCTCCACCACTCGGCGCGGGCCGGGAGGCTCCAGAGCGCCGCCGCCGTCCTCCTCAAGTCGCCGCCGGCCACCTGTCCGCCCTGCTTCTCCTTCAGGTCGCTGTGAGCACCCTCGACCCCTCTCTTTACCTCTCGCCTCCCTCCTCCTCTCGCAGCACGGCCACAGCAGCCCACAGCCCGCAGCACCCCACGCCCACGGCGATCCACGGCGAGCTGCCGCTGTCGTCGCTGGTTTTTCTCTGTCAAGGTACATAAGCGCACGATCAGGTTCAGTTCAGAAAAACCACAGCGAAACCCCACCTCATACCCCCCACTGTCCCCTTCCTATCAACAACCACGAGCTCACCCCACTGGTCAGCACCCCTTGCGCACAAGCCCAGGTCCTGGGTTCGATCCCCCTAACCCCCACCTTTTTATTTCTGCGTTTTCTTTTCTGCCCGAATTTCAGCAACTCAGATCTGAGCAATTAACTCTAAAATCCATATAAAATTGAATATTACTCCAATTTGAATGATTCAAAATCCTGTGGATTCATAATTTTGTGATCCTTCTATTAATGTCAAATTTGCAACATGTTTCTGTAACAATTTTTGCACTAAATAATTAATTACTGAAAATGCAATAAAAATTGGAAACTTTGGAATTTCATAACTTTAGTTCTGCTCATCCAATTTAAGCAAACTTGGGCTCTAAAAATTTGTCTTAACAAACTCTACACATTGGTATTTTATTTGGTCACAATTGAATTAATTTTGAGCATGTTTCCCTCTGTTTACTAAAAATGGCAGAATAAGAATGATTATGGAAAATTGCATAATAAATTCAATAATAACCCAAAAATCATGTTTGATGGCTCAAAATGTTCAGTGAAACATTTGCTACATGTTTTCAACCTTTTCAATGCATTTTGTTTACTGTTTTGGATATTTAAATTGGTGCAATATTTAAATTCTTGTTTAATTCACTTAAACTTGCAAAAATCATAACTTGGGCATAAAAATTCCAAATTCCACAAACTAAATATGTTTTCCAATCAACTTTTCATGTAATTTCCAAATATCAAGTTTGTTTGCTGTTTTGAATATTTTAAGTTGCTGAAAACAACTGTTTCTTGTTTAATGCATTTAAAATTGCCAAAATAATAACTTGCTCATTTTAAATCCAATTTCAACAAATAAAATATGTTTTTTATGCAAAATTAAACCACCTTACCAAATATAAATTTTGTTTCATGTTTTGAATAATTAAAATTGGTTAAATGATTTAAACCTTGTTTAAATCATTTAAAATTGTTAAATTCATAACTTGGTCAAACTAATTTCTTTTGGGACATATAAAATATGTTTTCCAACCATAAAAGTATAAGCTTTTCAAATATGAATCTCACTTAATGTTTTTCACCAATAAGAATTCAAATAAGTTCATGTTTGAATTAAATTCATTTAATTCTTGCTTAAACTTGTTTAATTCATAAATACTTTATTTGAAATCCTTTTTCAACAAGTGAAACATGTATTCCACCTAAAATTGTGTGTTTTTATCAAATATGAACTTTTTTATCTATTTTGGATAAGTTAAATTGGTGAAAACAACAAATGCTTGTGTAACACCTTTAAGGAACCAAAATTCCTTAACTTAATAACTAAAATTTCAAAATGGGTAAACCTTATTTCCATTTGGTTCTATTGTTGTTATTTTGCTGTTTTCCTCATCCATGCATCATGCTAATTCACTTACACATGATGATTAGTTGTAGAACAATTAATTCAACCATAATTCATGGGCTTTCCATATGCAATCCCAATTGCATGTGGGTCCATTTAGTCATGTTATGTTACCATGTCAACTAGTTTATTTCTATGCATCAATTAAATGGTCATGCATCATCCTATGTTTGTGCACTATGCCATGGTATTGATTGTTTAATCTCTCTGCGTTGTTTGCTTGCTTCTTCTCGGATACACGACGACGTTGAGACCGGCGATACTTACGACACCCCTTCTAAGGATCTAGCTCAGTACCAGGCTGCTGAGTTTGCAGGCAAGTATTCACTCACATGAACCACTGTGTTCCTTTCAACCTTGATTACCGATACTTTCCGTTGTCTATTTCTGCTAGCCATATGTATCGTTGCTCCTGTTACGAACCTATCACATGTATCCTTTAACCCTGATATTGCCTCACCTCCACTCCCATAACCCCGTTGTTTGAGCCCGTGTCTTACTAGCATGCTTAGGGTTGTTTTGCTCGAGTCTGTTACCCGTTACTTTCTGTTACTATTTCATTATGTTCTGGGGCTCGATGTTAAACAAAAACCTGTTAATTTTGAGGTAATAATAATTTGCTGATAAGGCACCGGCAGGAGGCCCGGCGTGGTTTTGAGGCCTGCTAGTGTCGACCCTAATTAGGAAAAGGGTCTTGTCTACTGATCCATGATGAGCGCACTAACCGCATGTGGGAAGCGAGTATGGGCGCCCCCTCAATTTGATTCGATTCGCATCTCGTCCAAATCGCCACACTTAGTTCGGGCTTTCCATTTGATGCATGCATGTGCAGGTGCGAACCCTTGGCGCCAGGGTGGAACTTTTGTAGTCGGCATTTAGGGCGGCGTGGTCTTAGAGTGCTATGAGGGTCCCCTTTTCTTCGTGGGGCTCGATTAGCCGCGCACGCACAGCATGTGGTTCTTTGGGCTTGATGCGAAGAAGAGTTGAGTTGTGTTGAGTGCCTCGCTTGGTGGGTTAGCTCCCCGCCTGGAGGGTCATTCTTACGTGTACGGCCAAATTGGTGCATCCCTGCAGGGTTAAATCTTCTCGAGAAGCCGTGTTTTCCGCGGTTATGGACTACTTGGTGAAAGTACTGGCTAACAAGTACTCAGAACAACTTACACCTAATGATTAACAATCTGACTAGTAATAGGCTTATTGACACAACAATCTGAACCATCATTAATCCAACTGTGTGAGTTATCCTCGGATTGCTTCTTTGGATAAGGGGCGAGATCCAGGATGGGTTTGTTTGGTGGTCAGTTATAGTTGGTTACGATACGCTATCTTATCTCCTTTCTG
Source organism: Alopecurus myosuroides (assembly GCA_028641055.1). Lineage (NCBI taxonomy): Eukaryota > Viridiplantae > Streptophyta > Magnoliopsida > Poales > Poaceae > Alopecurus > Alopecurus myosuroides. The sequence continues at coordinate 211,875,204 of CM054061.1, read as the reverse complement.
TTTAGCTGGAAGTGGTAGTACCTCTGTAGTTGGTTAGAGCAGCCAGTTGCAGCATCTTTTATATCCCCTTCCTTCCGTTGAACCCAAAGCATCTGTGCTTGGTGTTGACGGGTTACACTTTGGTGAACTGTGAGTCTTGCTTGCCAGTACGTTTATGTACTGACCCCTTTGGGGCTGTGGTTTCCGCAGACTACATTTCCGAGGATCCCCATGGTGGCTACTACGTGGAGTATGGCGAGACTGCTGACGAGTAGATAGCGGACCCGGGCAGGATCCGAGACTTCGTGGATGGGCTCCGTCTTTTCGTTTCCGGCCTCTTAGGCCTATTTGGATTTTGTCTGTACTCAGACATTTTGGATGCTTCCGCTGTGATGTAATGATGTACTGTTGGGACATGTGTCCTCTGGATGATTGTATTTGCTATCTCTGCTCTAATGAGAGCTATTTGCAACTTATTTTCATCTTTTGTGTCGTAGAGATCTGTTGTGATATCAATTGTTCAAACGCCGTTGACGTACCATGTGTGTATGGTTTGAAGTACGTCAATGGAAGTATCCTGATTTCTATGGGATAGTTTACATCGACGGTGGATAGTAGAGATTGGTTGTCACACATAAGTGTTGGCCTACTCGTAAGAGGACGCGGGTGCAGATAAGCCCCGTAATCCAATCATCTACTATTCAGTTCGGCCCGGTGAGTATCCCCTAGAAGTCCGGGTTCGACAGCATACGAGGCCAAGTGCTAACTAGAAGTTTCTACTCAGTAATGCATGCAAACATAAAGCATATAAAGCCTAAGAGACGGTCTATTCGGGATAGAGACGAGCACAAAGCATACAAGGACAAAAGAGGAATTCTACTCGGTGTCTAGTACGAACAGTAAACATACAGAGAGTAGGACTCACCTGGGGGATGCGCTTGGTGCGGCTATACGACACGAAGCCGTATGCCCAGTTCTCGGTGAGGGTGGTCCTCATGACGGACTTGGCCCAGATGGCCACCTCGGCCTTGGTGAGCACAAAGGTAGTGGTCCTGGTGCAATCCCGAGGACCTCCCATATAGCACATCTTGTGCGCTCGGTCCTGAAGCGGGAGCACTCGGCGTGATATCTAGCAGGCAATCGGATCGTCCTGCACGAGTCCTTGCTCAACCAGCTCCGTCAGGCGCTTCTCTACCTGGACGACGTAACTCACAGTGTTTTTTCGGATGGTCTCCCCAGTTATGTCCTGTGGGAAGGACGTTCCGGAACTCGGGGAGCCCAATCCGGTCTTCTGCAGCTTCTCCTTCCGCGGGAGGAACGTTCTTCACGTAGAGGAAACCACGCTGCCACTTGCGCACGGTCTCCAGGCCGAGTACCCGCGGGTGGTGCCCGGTGCTGCGTTGGAGCATCATTGCGCTACCCGTCTGGATCATCGCGTGTGGAACCAGAGGGTTGCTGGGGTTTGGGACGCTCTGTTGTCGGAGGAAGAAGTATTTTTCCCACGTCTGGATGGTGGGGTATATGCCTAAGAAGGCTTCACAGACGGTGACGTGTGTGGAGAGCATAACCATGGCATTCGGAGGAATATGGTGTGGTTGGAGGCCAAAGTGGCGAAGGAAATCAGCAAAGAACTTGGAAACCGGCAGGCCGAGGCCGCGTTTGGAGTGAGACAAGAAAACAACATACTCACCGGCTTCTGGAGCCAGAACGAGCTCGTCGCCGGGAGGGCGGCAGATTACGCCGGGAGGGACTTGGCGGGTGTTCACCTGCCACTGGCAGTCAGCGGCGGTGACGTCCGAGCCCTCCCAACTGCCGTGGGCGCGCGCCATCTCCTCCTCGTGCTCGTCCCCGGCGGCGTTCTCAAGCTCCATGGCAGCACGGTTGCTGGTGGGGGCACGGGTGCTCGTCGAGGTTGAAGATGACGGAGAAGACGATGGCGAGCGGTGTGTTTCTCTCTCTCTCTCTCTCTCTCTCTCTCTGTGTGTGTGTGTGTGTGTGTGTGTGTGTGGAGCTGTAACGCGTTGCGTACTCGCGGCGGCGCTGTGCTCGACGGCGGAGACGGAGGCAGAGAGGGAGAGAGATGGGGAAAGTGAACATGAAAGAGAAGATGAATGCGGCGGGGGGGGGGGGGTATTTATCCCTCCACGAGTTGCAGTTACTGGTGGGGATCAATCGTGGCTAGAGATCGTGCGTTGTGGGTTAACTGACCGATAGCAACGCACACATCGCAATTCGGCGCGTAATGGGCGCAGTTAATCCCACGACGTGGGTCGTGGGCTTTCGAGTACCCGCGCGAGGTGACCTAACGGGCTGTGGGCCCCGAGTGCAGACAGGCGCGTGGCCTGCCGCAACACTAGAACCGAGGCGTCGGGGGCGTGTGCGCGTGACACGTGCCCCACACGGACACGAGAAGATGGATTTAATTTGGATCGCGCGGGATCGTGTTTGGAATCTCACTAAAGTGTAAGTACTCGGCAGTACGCTGCAGAGGGCGCTCTACTCGGCACCAAGAGGATTTTTCCTATAACCAAAGTTGGAGAGGTTCGAGTAGGAATTATGAGTCTGAGTTGAGGAGTAACTCGGCCACGCTCTTTCACAAAGGAAAATTGGTTTAAAGCTGGCAGGGCCCTATGAACAAGTTCGCTGGACTCTACCAGTTTCGGGGACTAATGTCGGGGGGCTACCCCCGAGTAGGGGTAAGGCAGGTGGTAAAGTAGAAGTCAAAGTAACGTTGACCGAATAGGCGGCTACCCGGGTACCCGCTATCCGGTAGACTCTAGTCGGTGATAGTTACTGAAGGCCAAAAGAAGATAACGAGGAAGATCAACATCGTCCGAGTAAAGAACACGTGGTCCGAATAGATGGGCAGCTATCCCACTCGGGAAGGAAGTCAATGGAGCCGTTCTGACGAGATCCCGCGTATCCCGCAGCCGTACAGGCGTGCGGTTCAACTTACTAGGTACGTGATTATCCGCGCTACGGCGTGGACACAGTAAGGGTAGGCGCCTGTCACGTCTTGTCAGTGACAGAGGGGACAGGACGTGTCGGGGGGCCTACTCTGTGAGACTGACAGGGTGGACAATACCTGTCAGCCGGACGGCGCGACGACTTCTCGCCCTGGCGTCAGCGGGAACCCGGAAGCGTGCTCTGCGCCTCACAGTAGATATGTCACATCATTGTACCTTTTATTCGTTGTTTACTCGGCTGGACACCAGTATATAAGGTGCCCAACCCCCTCCTACGCGAGGGACGTTGGCCCAGAGAGCATTTATTGCGAGAGCTAGCACTAGAGGAAGAGATAGCAGCGAGTGGCTACTCGGCTGAGAGGCAAAACTGTACCGTGGCTACTCGGATAACATACATACAGAGAGATAGGTAGGAGTAGGGGTATTACCTCCACACGAGCGCCCCGAACCTGGGTAGATCGAGGTGTTTGCAGTGTTCTTCGTGCGCGTCTACTCGACGTGCGATCCCTCCCCGGATACCTACAGCGTCCATCGGCCCCAACTCTTAGCCATCCCATGGCATCTGTCTTTCCCACCCTACGACACCCCTTTTTTGCAATTTCTTTAATAACCATCTCGAGAAAATAATATCCAAAGTGGGCAATCTATACAATGTGAACTAAAAAAGAAGTTTCCATCCATGGATCTACAGTCCAATGACATTCGAAGTTTTTCCTATTCCTAGAGCATCTCCAGCCGCCCCCCGCGCGAAAGAAATTCCCGCCGCTTCCCTCGCCTGCGGCCCTGCCCTGTCAGTGAGAGAGGCATGTCGTCCTCATCGTCTCGGCTGCCACGCGTATTGATGCCTCCGGTCAGTCAAGACGACACGTGGCGGCGGGGTAGTCCAATCGCCCACGCGACAAAGTTATGGCGTTGCCATCGCCGCTTCGTCTAGCCTGCCCGCTCGCCGCTACATAAACACGGCCCCCGTCGCAATTCTCCTCTGCTTCTTCTCGCCATGGTTCACGCGCACCACCTCGTCGGCGCGGCCGCCAATGGGTTCGGCCGCCGAACCCTACACCTCTAGGAGGCAGGCTCCTGCACGAGGCCAACTTCCACGCGCCGCAGAGCATGAGAGCGCCGATGACATGTCGGCTCAGCGCAGGTAGCGTACCTGTGCCTCCGCCACCAACTGGCCCTGAGCGCGTCGCCGAAATCGAGGAGATCCGAGCGCGCATGTCGCCGGAGGAGCGGCGCCAGCCTTAGTGGAATCCCGCCAACGAGGCCTCCTGGACGGCAGTTTTCGAGGAGCGCTTCGAGGCGGAACTTGGCGAGATCGCCACTGACGGCCCTGTTTCAGGGCGCAAAACGCAGCCGGACGCCGCATCTGCTGGAGCAAACCTGAGCGCACTCTCGCCCAGGTCGTCGACCATATTGAGCGGCAGATGAGGCGGGGAAGAACCGCCGCACGGCCACGGCTGCTCCCGTTCCTCTCGCTGTCGTCAAGGAGGAGCCGGAGGAAGCACCGACGCGCCAGCAGACTCGGAACCAGACCCTCGTCATCAGAGAAGGGCGAGCTCCTCAACGGTCGGGGGGGGGGGGGGCGATTTCATCCTCCTCTCCGAAAGTGATGACGACGACGACGCCTTCCCTACCCCGCCGATGTACCTCGTCGACCCAGGGCAGAGCAGCAACAACGCACCGAAGGCAAAGCCGCTGAGTGACGCCGATGACGACGACGACGGTCACTACACCAAGATTTACTAGTCCCTCGGCATTGATTAGAAGTTTTTTAAGTCCAAAAATGTTAAAAATCACCTATATTCGGCCAACTTCAATGAAATCGACTAGTATTTTACCGAAATTTCACCATTTTCATAGATTTTGTCAAATTTCGTCTGGTTGTGCTGGGGGCACGGCTGGGAACTGCCGCCCTCTCAGGGCAAAAAATAGCGCCGGGCACCCCCAGGAGGCGCTATTTAGCACCGAAAAACAGCCCTGGGGGCGAATGGGAGATGCTCTTAGGCTATCTACATTGGGGACGCGTATTGTAGGCGTTAGGGTTGTAATATGAAGAATGGCCTAATGCATACCGTTTGTCTTGAACTCGAATGACTGGAGTGGTTATTGAATGACAGTTGACATTTGTATAAGACATACCCTCCATTCCTGATCCAATCCGATTTGTCCGAACCAAAAAAAATTAAAGCTTAAGGAGAGACATGAGTTGTTTCTGGCGGAGCAAACTCATTCCTCTTTGGTAGAACAGATCAACTCCCCTGTTTTCCCCTGTTATTTGATATGTTCAACTCATTTTGCTCCAAAACATCCATTTGGATATGTATATGTGTTGCCAAAATATTTTCGCCATTGTGAGGCCCAAATTATCTTACTCTTTCAGCACACAAATGTAACTAACTAACTATTTGAGCTTGTATCACTCCCTAGTTTGGAACCGAGGCTGAATTTATTGTGCATGGACAGCCATATCATGACCACGCCACCTTGCATTTTAAACTCCCCAATCTGTAACTGTTTTTCTCCTTTATACAACATAGACAAAAACATGGCCAGGTTTTTGCAATCTAGATGAAAGAAGTCAGAACATTCCAAAACTTCTCGAATACAACAAAAATCTGTTTGTCTCTGATAAGAAAAACTGGCAAAAAAAAAGGTATAGAAGAAAATGTGCGACAAAATATTAGAGTTGTAGAAAATGTGAAGAAACTATGAAACTGAAAAAACCGAGAAAGCCACAATAATTTTCACAAACCTTCTTTTTTATTTTATTATGGCCACATATGGTAACCTTGCCAGAGGGGATACAGATATATATACACGGCCGAGCTAAGAAAAGATCTTATACACGGTCAGGAACACACAGACTTGTAGACGTCGAAGATTCGCCAGGACAGTGTGACGTGCCAAGCACTGCAGCGTCACGTCGATGCCGAATCGCCATGGAGGATGGAGGACCTCTACTTCGCCCTTCACACCTCAGCGCCACCATGGAGACATGTGCCTCTGAACGCCGTCGCCTGAGATAAAGAAACTGGGCCAAGCCACACGGAAGCACACGCAATGACGGCACCAATCTGTTCCACCACAACGTCCAGTCCTCCATCCGATGCAGGAATCACAAGGTCGCAGCGAGGCACCAACCTCCCAAACCTCTCCTAATCGGGCAACAACACTACACTGTACCTCAGCACTGTCAGCATCAGAGCTTCAGTACTTGTTCATTTTTTGATAAAGGGATATTTTATTACTTAATGTAATATTACACCCAGCCTCTGCATATCAAGATGCACACAGCCGAAATTTTAAGAACACAAGAAAAATAAGGCGAACGACATAAGTAAGTAAGATCGCCTAAGGTGCCGGGGGTCCAATCCGCAAATTATGCTGCCACCCATGCCGGGATAAAAAATCCCTCGCCGTATCCTCCATTCTGGTACACACCTCCAAGAAAAGGTCCCGGTGCTCCAAACGCTGCAGTGGAAGCCAAGTATGGAGTATAGCTGTAGTCCTGAAGATAATCTGCATGAGAGAATAATTTTTATCATTAAAAACCTTGTCATTTCTACACAGCCACAGCGACCAAATAACGGCGAGCGCTGCCACCCTAATAAGTGTCTTAAACCTCTTATCAACACCGTTAAGCCAACTCCCAAAAATGTTGGCAATACTTATCGGTGGATATAAGGTAGAACCTATTTGAATGATCGACCATATAGAATTAGCCACTGCACAATCGAAAAACAAGTGTTTTATTGTCTCATCTTTATGACAGAAAACACATTGTTTACTCCCTTGCCAGTTGCGTTTTACAAGGTTATCTTTAGTTAAAATTACACCACGACGAAGATACCATGCAAAAACCTTAGTTTTCAGAGGTATTTTCATCCTCCAATTTTTATTTTATTTTCAATTGGCATCTCAGGTTGAATAAGCGCCTCATACATCGAGCTAACCGTGAATTTACCATTCGAGTGTAAATTCCAACGGAACTCATCCACACCCTCTGTTAGCTGTACTACCATCAGACGATGTAATAGTTCGTTCCAAGCTAACAGGCGGGGACCAACTAGGTCTCTCCTGAACGTCACGTTTGGTGGGAAGGTTTCCATCACCTTAGCGATAGTATCACTTTTTTGTCGTCCAAGCACTATGTTGTATAAAGCTGGATATTGTTCCCGGAGTGTGTTATTATCTAACCACTTATCCTCCCAGAACCGTATCTCTGAACCATTTTTAATGGAGAATGATCCCAATGGGAAGAAGTATTTCTTTGTCGCCATAAGACCAGCCCAAAAGTGTGAGTCCCCGGATTTCCATGAAACCTGGGAAAGCGCTTTTGAACCTATATACTTCCTTCTCATTATAGTTTGCCAAATCCCATCCTCGGTAAGTAGTTTAAACAACCACTTTCCGAGTAGAGCTCTATTCTTGACCTGAAGGTCATGAATCCCTAGCCCACCATGTTCTTTAGGACGGCATACCACACGCCATTTAGCCAATCGATATTTTTTCTTCTCACCATCCCCTTGCCAAAAAAATCTTGATCGAAAATAATCTAATCGATGCAAAACTCCTTTTGGTAGTTGGAAGAAGGAAATCATATACAGTACCATATTGGTTAATACTGAATTTATGAGAACCAATCGACCACCCAGGGATAGTAATTTCCCTTTCCAACTAGTCAACCTTGCTTGAAGTCTTTCCTCAACATGTTTCCATTGGGCAATCGTCAGCCTCCTGAAATGAATCGGGATGCCTAGATAACTAATAGGAAACTGACCCTGGCCACATCCGAAAAGTTCAGCATATTGGTCAGCATCGTCTCGAGCATAGCCAAAACAATACAATTCACTTTTATGATAATTAATCTTCAAACCAGTACTTGTTCATGTTCCCTACAAACAGAAGCGCATCGCCTTTGCGAGAGCAGCAGCAACTCGCGCCGAACCAGCAGCGGCCCGGTTGTCGGCTCGCCAACGAACGGCCTCTGGCCGCAGCGGCCAAGACCACGCCTTAGATCTGAGCACAACACTTCCCGTCGCCTCCAATCCGTCTGCCATGGACAGAATAAGAAGGGGAAGAAGACTACACCGGGGATCCAGATCTGGTTTACTTGGGACTCCAAGCTCCACGCAAAGGCCACCAAGAATGTACGGGGCGGGGTGTTTTGAGGTAACGGATGTTCCGAACTTCCGTTTCAGTGCTCGGAGGAGGTGCGGAGGCTCTAGTGGCCAGAGATTGAGGGGCCGCCTGTGTGGTTGTTCCGCTCGTGAAGAGATTGTTGCAGGAAGTGCGCACAAGAAAAAGAGCAAACCGGTAATGGCAAAAGGGCAGTATTATGTGGTTTGGTGGGACGGTATAATTGTCTTTTTATGCTGGACGAAAAATTTGGTAGAAACCTTAATGCCTTTATTATTATATATATATACTAGCACATGTGCCCGTGCGTTGCTACGACTTAGTTTTTAATTAGTTATATGCAAATATGTATATAGTTTCAGGAAAAAAATGCTTCACACAATCATTGTCCTTTTGCAGTTTCAGGTTTCAACTACACTAGATTGGAACTTAAATTTTTGAGAGAAAAGAAGTGACGAGAAATTTTAAAAATGCATCCAGTTACACAAGCATACACTCCTAGAGATGAAGAAATACTTTTCTAAAGGACATCTTTTAATAATAACCAATGTAATTACAATTACAATATACTGAGACCGACAAACAGAGTACTATCAAAAATTCAATCCTTACATCGTAGTTCCATTTATAGCGCATAGGCAACGATGGATTTTTGACACTCACATCGTAGTTCCGTTTCACAGAAGCCCTCCAACAGCTTTGATGATGAAATGGAGATCAAAGACATTGTCCTACAAAATCTTCATGTCAGCAAAGAAAATGCTGCACAATCAGACTTTAAGAACGTTGTGTCATTGGGATAGTGCTCTCTGGACACACATAAGCTAAGCAAGCAAGACATTCCACCTCCTCCATCGACATGTACTAATCACCTGTGAAACTCCAAGCTCAGCAAAGAAAAAAACAACTATCCTTCTCAGTGTATGAAGTAATGTAGGCTTCCCAGCTCTCCCTCTTATAGCATCATAACTACCTTCGAGCACTCATTAGTGAGTGAAATGCTTTTGGCAACCTGCACATTCATTTTTGTGTGCCTCCGAGACCAAATTCAGTTGATTCTTCTATTTCTCAAGAATGCTTGCCATGAGACTCACATTTTTATAAGAATCTTTTTATACCATTCAAGCCAGATCTTCAATTTAGAACATGTTTTACCTGTTCGTAAATTAAAGAACTTGGTATAAAATCTAAAAGTTAATTTTGCAGTACCATTTTTTGTATGCTATATGATAACTGAAATGGAAAATAGAGTTCCACTTTATCTGTCATACAACTATTTGCATAAGAATTGCAGTATAAATGTTTGATACCAAGGAGTGATATGATACATTAATCCAAATTATTTCAAGGTTAGCGATAATGAAACCAGGCCAACCGACAAGGCATGGTGCGAGCCTGTAGGGTGAGTTTTACCAAAATACAGAAACCTATAACTACAGACTACATATGTAAACATATTGAGCAGTATTGAGTTTTCCTGTTAAGTATAAGTTCAATTGAAGTTTTCGGCAGTACAGACTGTCTATATTTTCCACTAAGGTCACATGATTACTTAGATTCCATGCCATATAACTTTGGAATCATTTTGTACAGAGGTAGTACTCAGCTAGCAGGACATTCACCTGGACGATCTTGTATATTCTGCTACTGATCTTTTCATGCCAATAGTTGCTGTCTTGGTATATTATTTTTGTAGAAGATCAACTGTATGAATACATAATCGTAGCAATCTTATAGAAGATGTGCCGACCACCAAAAAATATGGGTAGCAGGACATTACAGAATACAATGGGCGCAACTACGACGCAATTTTAGGAACAGATCAGGTCTCCAAATTAAGCATATCCTTAGTTCCCACTATCAAACCTAATTAAGAATATATGAACATTTTGTACATATAGTTTGACAAAGATTTTTTCAATTAGCTTGAAAGTGCCTTCTGTATTCATGAACCACACGTGCATTAGCGGAGCTAGAGATGTGGAGGCGAAGTATCAGAATATACCATAGCTAAGTAGCAGCAGAGGAGGGTCGAGAGAACTCAGAGTTAGAATTTTACTATCAGACATTCGTGTACGCGGACCTTGTGACTACAGACATTCGTGTACGCGGACCTTGTTACTTTAAGCATATCCTCACCTCCAGCTATCAACACCATCGACCCGTCTGCCGCATCCATAATTTGCTCGTCCTCGACAACCAGCGTGGTGGCGCAGCAAGCAAAATCATCCTCGTGCTTGGGCAAGGTACTCGTGGAGATGAAATTTTGGTATTGTGACATTTGCACAAGTTTAGATGTTTAAATCAGCTATCTGTCCATAACATATGCAATAATTTACTAGAAGAGGAGTTCTATGGTACCCTCAAATGATTAATAGCCCTCTATTTTAGTCTATCCAATGGCTCACACGATTTCATACTAGTGTTGCATACGTGACCAGTGCAAATCATACTACTGCGAAAATCTGGAGTGAACCGCAAACAGGCCCTGGCCCAAGATCGTAGATGGATCCATCCCAAGAACAAATAAGAGGATCGGAATCCTAAATTCGAGTATACACTTCCACGTACACAAACTGGCCGCCGTCCTATTGTTAAAGAAAAAAACTGGCCGTTGTCCTTGTCAGTTCTCATCTTTCTTTTTGACACTGATACATCTCATCTAGGTTTTATGATTTCCCGGTGTAAAATCTACTCTTGGTCCTTCATCCTAGTGTCTTCAAGTCCCAGTTTTGTTGTGAAAAAATTCAAATGCTTGTACGTCAACGCTTGCTTTGTATGTAGAAGCTAAGTCTTGGTTATGTTGTCGATGCAAAGTTCATGTTCTAGTTTCTTACAGTTGTTGTGGCCTTCTGTTTATTCTCCATCCCCTTGTTCAATTGTTCTTTATAATTTAGTATTACATTGACCAATAAGGAATTTCTTTCCCACCAATGAATATTTATGTACGTGCCATACGAGCAGCCTGCTTAATCAGTGTGATCTCTATGTTACTGTGCAATTGTTAGTGCAGACACAGGCGCCACCGTATCAGCCCCACGAGGGTTGAATTGTCGTGCCGTTTAACCGCACAACCGCAAAAAATAGTTATAATTCAGCTACAATCCCAGAAATAGTTATAATCCGCATTCGTCAAGTGTCTTCCAACTAAATATATAATTCGGCAGTCCACCTCAAATATGGCAAAAAAGAAGCAACATGGAGTTACGCTGATGCATTACATTGCAGCGAAGTATAGAATTACCACGTACATGTACAAGCTAAAATTGCATGTATTTTCACTTTGCTCTACAAACTGAGCATACATAATTTCCATGTTTTATGAACATGTGACAAAATTCAGCAGTGAAGTGGGCTTGACCGTGATTGGCTTCTCGGAACAATGCAGCCATACTCATCAAGGTCCACACGCTCCATATCTGAAAACTGCCATCATCAAAGTAAGATTCATGTTACTGGTGCAAATCATGTCTTGAAAAAAAAATACCACCTCATGTGGAAGATGAAACGACATGTGATTTTGCTGATCATAATTACATTTTGCTCACTACTGCTGCAATATTTTCCTCTGTTATCCATTATATGCACATACACAGCTTCATAAGATTTCAACATATAATTGCTTATATTTTTCAGTTGAACAATAATAGTGGCAGTCCCAGAAATATTGAGACATAGTTTCATCTCAAAATAAGTGGATTATCTTACATGGACAAATGGGCTACAAAATGAATATCAGTTTCACCATATCCATTATTCAGACATCTGCAATAACTATGCTCTTTCCCTTAGGCAACTAAAATAGCTTGTACCTGTCATATATTTGTCGGCTTAATACGCAGGATTTATGGGCCGTTCCATGCTTTACAAACAAGTACAAGTAGGATAATTTTTTTCATGAACTTTGCTGCCACAAACAAGCAACTGTAACCTGATACTATGAAAAATTCAGCAATACTTGGAATTTAGAAGCTCATGCCTTACGGACCACACTAACTAACTGTTCCCAAGTCTTGTCTTGCTCATTCAGAGATCAGCCTCGGTTCAATCCTTGAGAAAACAGCACATACATTTTTTAAATGGCAGCAAAGTTGACCAAAACAATTAGAAAAGCTGACTTCCTGGATTTAAATATAAACCTACTTAGATTCAACATGTTGGACTTATACGAATTAAATCTAATGCACGCGTGAGACCAATATTGCGTAGGTACTGAATGTTCATTCATCAGTTACCATGATGGAGTAGAAGACGTACCTCGTGCTTCAGTCGGAGACTAGCCGGCAGTATGTAGCACGAACTGGCTCTCTCGCTGGTATGGGAGACGATTCGAGGCAGAGAAACGAGGCGGTGTCCGCGTCCGAGGTGGAGGCGGCGGCGGCGGCGTACAGGCATGCTCGGCTGTGCTCGGGCGTGCACGAGGTGGAGGAGGCGGCGGGGACATGCTCGGGCGTGTGGAGCTGGAGGCAGTAGCCGCGTCCGAAGTGGAGGAGGCGGCGGCGGCGGCGCTGTCGTCTGGACTTGGAGGCGGTGGCGTCTGGATTTGTTGAACGTGTGTCAATCCTAGTTCCAGGTTTTTTTCTGATATGTACGCTTAGTGGGCCTGCTGGGCTTAATCTCTCCCACTTAATCTGAACCGTCAGCTTGAATTCATACTAGTCCTCTCCTAAGACCTAGAATAAAAACACATGAGAATTTCATCTAACAACTGAAAGACTGATGGTAATAACTTACGAGACCATGTAAGAACTCTGGAGTTTTGTCGAGCACCTAGCATGTGTGCAGTGACCAGCATCGGTGAATCATAGAAGAGTTGCACTGGACATGGGGGGACCTTAATTGGGAGCCGGCTGCCGTGTGGGAACAAATCGAGGCAGGCAGCACTCGCCCTCCTTGCATCCTTGGCCTCTGCGTGGATGTGTTAAATCAACGTTCACCTTGCTTGAGCCATGGCGGTGCTGATAGGAGCGAGGAAAAGAGGAGTAGCACAGTATGTCCAAGTAGGGGAGTTGAAGCCAAAAAAAATCGTAATTGCTCTTTGAACTCAGTTGAATTGAAGGATGGAGAAAGGATATGGACAACATTGGTGTCGCTTCGAGCTCCGGTTGGGGGGAATCGACCAGCGCGTCGTTGGTGTAGACAACAGACTGCTCGCCGCGGGAGAGTGGACCGGTGCTTGGGTGCCACATCGTCTACTCCCGCACCTTGGCCACCAGAATCGCCTTGTCCATGGGGGACATGTGCCTCGTCTCTTCCCTCCCGCAACCCAGCGGCAGCCGCATCTCCCCCACAACACGGCGGCGCCCACCCTCTCACATCCTTCCTCGTTGAGCGGAATCACGTTCTGATGGCTCGTAGCAGACCATGGTGGCGGCGGATTTCCATTCCAGTGGCTCCTAGGAGACCGCGGCGGATGGTATGTGCGAGCAGGAGCCCGAGAGCGGCGTCGAGCGAGAGGAGAGACTGGAGTTTAGTTGAGAGACGGGAGGTTGGGTACCGAGAGGAAAGCGAACAAAACAATGGAAACAGTGGGATTTTGTGGAAGGGCAAATCCGTAATTTTGTGTTGGACGAAAATTTTGGCAGAGACCTTAATGCCTTTATTATTACTAGCACAATGCCCGTGCTTCGCTACGGAAATAACACAAGTTCTTATTATCCGTTCGTTGGACGGTGGGACGTGGGCAAGCGAACTTCTTATCTCGCTTCATGGACAACATGGCGAATCAGCGGTTGGTCTAAGGCTGAGAAAATTTTATTTGTGTCGATGTCGTCTATGCCATCAAAACGCCGTTGATCGCAGTGCGACGAAAATATGTTTCCACGGTCGGTTTGATCTTTCTGCATGACCTATGTAAGCTGTCAATTTTGTTGATTCGTTTTAAGATAACACTCTTCCCTTCTCCTCCTTTCCTTCGATTTCAATCATCCATCAACAAATTCTCTTATGTTAGACTATACAACTTTTCCAATCGACAATTTGTGATAGCACGCAATGAACAATTTTATGATCTCTTAGACACATCTAGACATATGTGCAATAGTCACACACCCGACGGGCTACATCATCTCCTGCACAACCTCTTCTCGTGGTGAAAAACATGTGGGTGCTACTCGGCGCCGGACCACCACTTGTACTCGCACCAAAAACTAACGAAATCAACGATTTATTCATGCCCGCATCTAGCGCGAGTAAAAGAAGCAGCCAAACAAAGGCAGCTGAACGAGTAATTCCAAGGCATTGCCCTGAGCCTGAAATAGTTTGGTGGACACCCGGAATCACGCTCCACGGCGGCCTTCTTGGGGTGCGCGAGTTGCTTGTGCATGGAGGCCGTGACAATCGCCACCTCGGCGCCCAGCCCAGCAAGAATCGACGATCACGGTGGTGGCGCCCAAGGACTCGAGGTTGTCGTTGTGGATGCCTAGGCGGGAGGCCGTGTTGCTGGCGAGACGGATGCGTGGCTTGTGCAACAGCGAGCGAGCGGCCGTCGTGGGACTCTTACAGGGTCCGAAGCGCCTTGAGGGCGAGGTCTGAGGGTTGCTCGACTACCTCGAGGAAGGTGTGGGCGTCGGGTTGAGCGGTCCGGTCATGTGGTGACGTTTCCCGGGCAGTCTACACTGTCGCTGCGCGTGCACGTCTCGTGGCCGAATCAGTACTGGATGTTGCACATCGTCCGTCCATAATATACAAGCTAGGCATAATCCATAAGCCTAGCATTAATCCATAAGCCTAGCATTAATCCCTTTCAAAAGATCGATGCTAGCTAGCTTTGTGCATGACGGGAATGCATTTTTTTTTAATGGAGGTCTGCCCCCAACCCTTAGGGCTTAGGGTAAGCCTGAAGCGCTGGTAGGAAACGAAGCCATATACGTAGTCCAGTACGATGGATAGGTTTGCATGTCGGCAATCTGTGAAGCGGGAAGGAATAGTTAAGGCACGCGGTTACCCAGGACGGTACGCTGGGAAAGCGATCTGGAAGGCGCAGGAGTCGCGTGGAACGGAGGATCTCCGTGCGGCCATGGAGTCGTCGCTCGCCGGCCGGGGATATACGGAATAGTCCGGAGAGCAAGAAGCGGCGGTCAGGGTGTGGATGCATGTAACTAATTCGGATGGCTCGATAGCTGTCCTAGTAAAACAACCGGCACTTAGGAAATAAAAAAACGAACCGGTACAAACTTATAGGTGGCATGTTAGGTAATTTTTATAAAGTTGGATGGCAATTCTAACGACGGACTGACTGACCGAGTAACCAACCAAGAAAACCTTAATGATTTTATTATTAGGTAAAGATATATATATATATATATATATATATATATATATATATATATATATATATATATATATATAGGAAAATGGTTCCGTACCCCTTGGTGTACGTACTCTCAATGTTTAATATACCACATAGATGAATCAAATATACCTCTTTAATATTTTTAATATACTTTATTATTTAATACGAGATACCTAAAGACTAGGAAACATGTCCGTGCGTTGCTACGGGTTGATTTGAACCATATACATATCATTTTTTGTATACTGGAATGATAATAGACATAAGCTAAAACAGTTGCGCGTGCACTTATAGTTGAAAACGAAACATCAAGATTCCTTTCGCGTAGCATTTAGAAATTCGTAAAATGGTAGCAGCAGTATTTAAAATGTAGCATACATGGAATAAAAACTCCAAATATCAACGGTCCTGAAACAATCGAGATAATTTTATTGATCCATGTTCAGCCAAACAACTTATGAAAGTTTAATAATAAATTAAGACTAAAACTTGGCATATAGTGAAGAAAATATGGAATATTTTAGTTGTAATCATGGATCCAAATATTATTATATATTTTTAATTTGGCTAAATTGTTGGAATTCCTCCCGGGGGTGTGGTGGAAATCAAGAAAGATTGATGAAATTTGACAAAAAATGGTTTTTTTTATTTACCTACCGAGGTAGGTGAATTTTTACGAACAGCAGATTTTGCATCAAAATAGAAAAGACATATTTTACGGCTTTCCCATGATGTTCGTGGTAGCAAGATGTACTGATACTATGTAGAGTTATAATTTAGATTACTTATATTACAGAAGAATTCCGTCCCACCGAGCGAATCAAATCTTGAGAGTTTTCTTAGTTTCCATACTGCATCAGCAAATTCCATAGAAGCGTAGTTTTTCTGCTCCAAAATTTGGCTTAGTTTGAGTAAGTTTGCCTGAATTTTTAAGATACTAATTAACGCTCAAAATTACCTAAAGTTTTAGGCATCCTCACCTCTAGCAATTGTCTGGGCGTTGCCTGCGGCTGTAGAATAAGCCACTGGAACAGCACAGCTGCAACTTCACGTTTTAACATCAAGATATTGTATAAATGCCCCTGTACTCACAATTGAAGTGGACATTGATGCATGGCCAAGTCAAAATCGGAAGCACGCACATGAAGTGTTCATATACACAGGCAAGGCGAGATCGATTTTTGAGATTAATTACCTTATTGAAGCAACACCGTCGAGCTAAATTTTACAAAGACTTTGTTTATTCCCAAATCGACAACACAAACACATTTAAAACTGAAGCTAAACCTGAAAACCCTTAGAGACTCGTCGCTGCAATTTTTCTCCTGATCCGGATGCATGGACATGTGAAAATCCGGAGGCACGTGAAATTGGTATTACTCGGAAGCGACACGATTCTTATTCATCTCAAAGATCGATCCCCCAATTTCACAAGGAATACATTATGCCCAAATTGACAACACGGTTGAATGTGAAATCAACCTGAAACCTCCCATTATCAGAGGCTCATTGCCACCGACGCGCTGACAAAGTCCAGCACCACAACATCATCGAGCAACGGCCTGAGGCGGCCTTGGCCTCCTCCACCTCCCCGTCCCCTTCCAGGGCACCCAGCTCCTCCACGCTATCGAACACGAGGAGCATCCCAAACTGCTCGGCTCGGGGACATCGGGAGGTGCCAACCTTTTTTCGCGTGTGTCCTAGGGCCAACCTTTTTTTCGCGAGTTTCCTAGGGCCGACCGCCCTGACAGCGAAGTACGCCGTGAAGTTCGAGGTCTCTCTCTCGATGTGCTCTGCGAGCTTGCGGCGCGGCGCCATGATGAGCACATACGGACCTCGGCTGCATCCGCCTCGCAGACGGTGCTGGTGATATCGTCAAGGCACATCAGGCCCATACCGCAGCGGGTCAACGCCTCTGTCCAGGCCGCCGTAAACAGAATCGGAAGGGGAAGGAGAAGACTTGATGGGACCAGGACCGGGAGGACTGTGGTTTTCCGGCAACGGCGGAGCATGGAACTGGTGCAGTGAAGGAATGGTCTCCCAGAGGCGGAAGGCCACCAATTTTTTTGATCTGCCCGGTGGCCTCGTCCTCCTCCCCGACAGCTAAGGTCTCAGGGGATGGATGGGGACTGCCGTGCGGCAGCCATGGATGGCGCTGGTGGAGGATTGCTCGATCCAGGTTTTTTTTTGTTGAACCGTTACTTTGACTTATGGGTGGCAGAGATGGGTAAATTCCTCCAACTGTAGGGGCAATCTGGTAAATTTGTGTTGGACGAAAATTTTGGCAGAAACCTTATTTCCTTTATTATTAGGTAAAGATACTAGCAAAATATGCCCGTGCGTTGCGACGGAAAGAAACTGCACCACGGACACACGGTTAGGTGTGCCGCCACTACCGTTGTTTCAGCCAGGCCACCCAGTACAATGCCACATAGCCATGCTCCGCCATCGCCAAATCGCTCCACTTCGCTAAGTCTTTCAGCTCCCTCGGGTTGAGGAATAGAGGAAGGCAGATACATCATTAGGGGAGGAGTCGATAGACAGATGCACTGTGCCCGTTAGATCCCCCCTCCAACACGGGCAACCCCTATGAATTTTACTCAACCTCTCATCATAATAAAAGTAGGTAAAATAGAAAAGTTACTATAAATTACAAAATTGTATTTTGGAATTAAACTTCATTGGAACTAAAACCTTGGTTTATATTTTGCAATAGAAAAGTTATATATAAAGTTGGTAGGAATATATTTAAAATAGTTTACTGTGATGTGATTATGTGATGGATAATTGTACTATCACTAAAAAAAATTGTAATCCAACAACTCTCGGTACAAAAAATTACTATTGAGGAGTTCATGCATAAACAAGTACGGAGACACACTTTCAAATCTTACGTGGAGGAGAGAGTACCTAAGGTGAGTATAATTTTTACGGTAAGTATGTGATGTGATGGACAATGTTATGTAGCAGCCACAGACGAATTAATACTTCTCTCAACAGTCTTTCTTTATCTCAAAATATCGGAGTACCTCTGTCATCTGTTTGCGAGCAAGGAATCAAGTGTTTTTACATCGCAAGGGACAGAAGAAACGGAAGAACGTGAATCCTTTTGCATGCCAACGTGTGTGTTTCGCATGACTGGTGTCCCGCTTTATCCAATCGAGACTGCGAGAAAAAAAATCCAAAGAACCTGCCACCGGCGAAGTGCATGTTCTTCATGATAGCTGGATCATAGGTGCGCTATATTCTTCTCCTGCACATCAGAGGGAAGCCGACATGCCTCCTCTCTACAGAGTGGACGACTGCCGCTCGTGGCAGGTGATCCGGTGAAGCTCTTGTGGCCATGGATATCACCGCAGCGGGCCCGAAGCAGCACACCAGCTTGGTCGGGACGGGTAGTCGGCAGCGAAGAATCCTATTGAGTGGTGTGCGCTGGAGGCCGAGCGAGTCCGGCGGTGGCAGGACTTCGCTTGCGCCTGCTGTCGTCCGGCCACGCGAGCCCGGCGGCGCCTCCTCCTTTTGGGACAGGAAGGACTTCGCTTGCGCCCTGTTGTCCTCTGGCCACGCGATCCCGGCGGCTCCTCTTCCATGTGCTCCGGTGGGGAGAGGCAGGACTTCACTCGCGCCCTTCCGTTGTCCGGCCGCGCCTCCTTCATGTGCTCTGGTTCGGGGAGGCAGGACTTTGCTTGCACCCTACCGTCGTCCGACTGCGCGATTCCCGCGGCGCCTCCTACTCGTGCTCCAGTTAGTAGAGGCACGACTTTGCTTGCGCCCTGCGGTCTTCCGGCCACGCGAGTCCGGCGGACTCAACCTCGACGACTTTAAGTCTGTCCACCGTGGTCGCTACATAACTTGATTGGGGTCTAGTTGAATCGCTCGCGTGTCTAAAAAGTTTGTAGCCCTCGACTTCGAGCCTCGACTTGGACCGGTTTGATGCAAAACAATGGATCGATCCCATATGTAAAGGGTTGAGAGAAGGAAAGAAGAGTCCGACTCGGGTCTCGCTGGGTCACTCAAGTTTGGATTGGTCTCCTATTGTACCTGTGTATGATTGATGGAGAGTAGCGATCGGCATCCAACAAAAAGGGAAAATAAACGGATTGGTGACGACGGACGATAAGAAACCAAACGGACGAAAAAAGGGAGGAAGAAACCTTCCTCCCTTTATTATTAATAACTAGCAAACCTGTCCGTGCGTTGCAACGGGTTGAGAAAAAAAAATCATCGATAAGGCACGATCTAAAGTTGACACAAATCTATTGGCTCGCGAATAGTAATTTTTTCTACCCAGATGAATACCAAGTTGACAAAACAGATCTGGGTAGAAATTTTTTTTATCGATTAAGGCATTGATATGTAATTTCCCCGGATGTGGCTTAAGTGTGTTTATCTTGAAAGCTAAGCCCAGAGCTAACTTCTGTATGAGTATATATGCTGGATACTTTTACAATGCTAAACGATTGTCTTATTACTTTCAGATTCAGATGAACAAACACTTATTTCTAAATCACCAATGAGAACGATCTAATAGGATTGTGTGTAGACATGATCTTGATCTAGTAACTGTCATCACTTGACTGAGAATTGCTATTTTTTAAATCGAGTTAGGTAGGGTAGAACAAATGAAGGTTTCGGTTTAAAATACACTAATAAATAGACATGTCAAGCTAGTGCAATCTATTAGAGACGTCTCCAATTCTTACTTCTTAAGTTTTAATTTAAACTACCAATTTCATAAGTAAACAATAAGGCGTTAAAGCTGGAGTTGATTTGTCAGATCATTTTTCCAACTGTTGGTTCGTGTGAGCCGAAAAAAAATACATGCCGCATTGAGCAAAATCCCCAATCGCTAATGCTTAAGCCCCTACACTACAGCTAAAAGGCTTAAGATGTTCCATCTCAATCAGAATCGTTGGGACTAAATTTTACTGTGCAACAAAACTTCAGAGACGTTCATCAAAACTGTAGCAGCAAGACTGCAAGCTAAATAACAATTTTGGTTGCACCTTAGTCATGGAGTAAATATAAATTAGATAAAATGGCAAATATACATGAAATAATATAATCAATTCATGAGCACTCAGAGATGATTTACCAGCCCATTTAAATGATAGTTGCAATTATACAAACTGATTGTTTACCATGCACTCTGAATCTTTGATCATGAACTAAATTCAGAGAAGCAAGACAGGGAAGTAGTAGCGACATAAATACTGGCGAGTGATGACGACTCGCTAAACAATGCAACGGCACGCAATTTCTTAGAACTTCCAATCGCATCATAGCTGATTAATTCGTAGAACTTCCAATCGCATGACAGCTGATTCGTAGAACTTCCAGTTTCTTAGTAGCAGCAGATAACAATCTCTCTCTCAGGCGCTTTAGAAAACCCTCAACATATCACCGTTCTGCCTCCTCAACCCGGCGGCAGAATATAAAAATATGAAGAATATACTTGTTAATTTTCCGCCGTGAACCTTTTCTAATTTGATTTAGACTCAATTTTGTGAGGAGGTCTCACAAAATGTGCGTTGAGCAGCTACAGCGGCTGGTCGCGCTTGTCCACCAGCTAGCGAGCCGTTTGACGGCCACTTACATAGGAGAAAACCCACTCTTGCAGATATAACTTAGTTACCACCATTACACGAGTTTTTCCATTGCCACTTCCCGTCGCCGTCAAGCTTGAGTTGGATCAAGAACGCCGTTTGCCTACTCCACTTCCTACAGCAGCGCCAACGCCTCCAGGTGCCACCCATCACGAGAGTGGCTGTGGATAACCTCCGGGTACATCACCACGCGGTTGGGTTCCTGCCGGACGAACTGAGCAAGCTGAGCAGGATCTCCACAACCGCGTAACACCTGATCTTTGTGCGGACCATCATGACAGCAAGGGGATGACTACGCTGCAGGATTTTGCATCAAGACCCCCTAAAAAAACACACTGATCACAATGCCACAATGGCGTGATGCCACGGCCGGCCTCATGCGCGCATCCGGCGCCGACTTCCCCGCTTCAACCTCGCGCGCAAACGGCGGAGGCCGCCGGCCTCGCTATCCCGCCTCGCGCATGGCCGTCGTATCCATGGCTCACCCCGTGTGTGTCTGCCACGGCCTCACCGGTTCTCAACCAGGACCTTCCTCCAGGAGGACCTCCAATGCGAGATTCATCCGAGCTGGCGTGTGCTCTGCGTCGTGCCCGGATGGCGTCTACCGCTCCGGTTTGGTGTAGGCTCGATCCGACATCGACAACGGATCACCGCAAGGAACCAGTTCCCGAGCTCCTCCGATCACAACGTGGCTGGAGTGGGCTGCGTCCTGGTAATCGAACGCTTGATATTCGGTTGAATTGCTAGCTCCCGTACGCGTCTATGTCTTGTAGCTTTGAAACCCTGGATTTGGATCGTAAAGTTTGTAGTATTGTTTTGAGGCAGCCCAATCGGTGGCGCCTGTATTTAAAGACTTGTAGAAGGAAAGAAGACGCCAACCTGGATATGGATCGGATACGGGTATGGATTGGTCTCTCGATCGTTACACAATTAGGTCCGCGATATCCCATGACGGACAGATGAAAGAAAGACCAAACCCATAGAAACTCACTACGTACAAACCAAAAACGGATCCAACGGAGATGCGTAATATGTATTTTGGTGGAAGGTGCGTAATATGTATTTTGGTGGAAGGTCAGAACGGTAAAACACCAGGTTGGACCGGAAGAAACCTTTCTCTCTTTATTATATATATATATATATATATATATAAATATATAAATAAAATAATATATATATTATATATATATAAATAATATAATTATAGGTAAAGATAAGGTATATATATATATATATATATATATATATATATATATATATATATATACTAACAAAAGTGCCCGTGCGTTGCTACGGATTAAATTTGAATACACATCTATTCGACCACCTCACACAACCCTGCGGTGGCCGGCAACGCTCGTTTCTCCCACAACGGCTATTGCATTCACGGACTTGTCCCCATGACAACTATTCATCGGCGGCGGCTCCTTCACTACTACATTTGGTGATTGTAACCGATGTGGCCACTACCAAATACCAACAGTACCTTCACAACTACAATCGCTGCACGTAGCCAACGTGGCCACTAACCGGTGGAGGCTCCTCCAATCCCAAAGTGATGACCGTAACCGATGTGGCCACTGTCGACCAACAGTGACTCCTTCAGAACCGTAATCACTTCACATAGCCAATGTGGCCACTAAGGACCGGCGGGAGCTCCGCGGCTCCTTCATGTCCGCAGTTGTAAACGACATAGCCTGTGCATTGCTACGGAACTATAATTTTTTTTAGTTAGTATGGAACTACAAAAAAAAATTAGTTTTGAGATACGACTTGAAATATGTCAAAAAAAAAAGGTTCTATTACAATTTCCCGCTAGTTTATGTTGAGTCGCTTAGTCCAAACACAATACAATGAGGGTATTCGATCTTAAAAGTAAATAATGAAGCATTTACTTTTTTTTGGCAAGTAGCTTTTTTATATATAGTTCTAACTATTTTGATAACACCACCGTGGTCAAATGGTTGGTACTCCCTTCGGACTTAGAGCATGTCTAACAGACCCCTTACGTTTTCGCCCCCTAAAACGCGTGTAGAGGGTCCTGCACACGAAATCGAGCAAATTTTTTGCTCGAATGAACTCGTTCATCTAGCAGACCCCCTATGCCGGCCTGTATATTTGAATTGAAATTTCCCGGGAGAAAATTTTTTCATTGCATCATCACCATTGTTGCTACATTGCTCGAGCTCGTCCATCTACAGACCACCATTTTCATTGCTCGAGCGCCTAATCTACTAGCTACCGCCTAATCGAGGAAGACGACGCCGGCGGCCTCCATCGCCTTGAACGCCTCGACGTCGGCGAGGGCCTGCGCCTCCTCCTCCGCTTCCGCGCGCGCCGCTTCCTCGGCGTCCTTCTTGGACAGCTCCACGGCTGCCAAGAACGCGGCGTACTCGGCGGCGGGTCGACCGCGTAGTACCGGCCGCCCTCCGCGAAATCGACCAGCGACGGCGGCATCGTCTCGGGGAAGGCCACGTACCTCCACGCGGCGCGGCGACTCCCGGTGAAGGAGTGCTTGCAGTGCACGCGCCACGCCTCCTCGAGCGTCTCCGGCTCGTGGCGGCGCTTCGATCCGGCGGTGGAGGAGCTCGATCCGCGGGGAGAACTCATCGTCGGGAGGAGGAGGCTTTAGGGACGGAGGCGTGGAAATGCAGAGGAGGAGAAATGCGGCGGCGTGGGGGGCGGGATTGCTCGCCGGAGCTAGGACGGCGGCCATTTTGGCCCGCACCCCGTATGCCGCCGGAATTATAAGGGGTGCCCGCGCTTTAGGGGGTCTGTTAGACATGTTCATCCATCATAGGTGAGAATTTAGTACAAAACCATTGCTCTGTTCTCATCGTTTTGTACTTTGTACTCTACCTTTTTTTTTTGCTGCTTGTCTTCCCTCTTGGCATAATTAAAGTACAACGACAGCTCCATTTTTTAGATTGCCGCCCTGAGTGTTTGGCCACGTTTGTACTGCTACTGCAACATAGACAAACTGAACCGAAGGACAGCTGGTCTGGCACATCATAGGTTATGCTGATAGATAATCTCGGCTCTTTCCGTGCTATAGAGCTGGTAGCGACGATGCCGGGCATTCCTCCAACGTCAGGTCGCCGAGATTTGGGCAGCTGGCGACCAGCTCCTGCAGTGCCCCGGTCGGCGTCATGATCCGCTTGAGACAGAGAGTCTCCAGCAACGCTGCGACGAGGATGTACGCCGCACGGCAGGCCGCGAGCAGACATTTCGTGAGGCACAGGGGGCGCAGTGTGTTGCACAGGAACAGCTGGCGCGACGTCTTGGTGTAGCTGCCCCTGACGTCGGCGCCGAAGCCCGTCGAGGCTTTCCAGCCCTGCCCTCGGCACTCTAGCCCTGGCCCAACGGCACCAGCGACGGCACAGACAAAACATCGACCGTATACGCGAACCACGCTCTGCCCAGTGCCGCTGCCCAGCTATGATAGGAGCCCGTCGCCGCACTCCGCCTCGACAGCCAGCACCGTCACGCGCCCCTTAGCTCCATCGCCGGTCACCCCCTACGTGTGGCCCGCGCTCGCTCTTTCCGCGCCGAGCAACGGCAACAACGATGACACGGACAGAACATCCTCGGTGTACGCGTTGGCAATGGCACTTGTCTTCTTTCCTTTGTAACGTGCGTTGAGGTGAGTAGATGACGCTGGCTGTTTACTTTCGTTTTGTAACTTTCAGCTTGTTGGAGAAGAGCGGCCGGGAATTGCGATGTCCAAGGCTGTATAATATAGAATCTTACAGGGGCGAACGGGCACGAAGGTGTTCCACGCGTGTGGAGGCATTAGATTGGGAGCCCAGGCGCGGGGCTTCTGGATGGACGGAGCTGCAGCCGAGTGCTGTTAGCGATTTGGATTCGATTTTGGATTGTTTTCTCCGTGTGAGTGTTCATAGTAGAACAGTTCCAACCATGACCGAGCCTCCTCCCATTGATGCGCTCCGCTCCTCCAGTTGATATGCTCCGACGTGGGTCCGTTGAAATCTAGCCATCGGCTGAGCGCCACCACGTCCTAGATCGACAGCCCCCACCTTCGACATGTTGGGTGGTGGTGCTGTCGGCTTGTCCTCCTGGGCCCGATCGACCCCGGCGAATCGACGCAGTGCCAGGCAAAAAGGAAGAGAGATTGCGTAGACGGGTTTGTCTGACTGTCCTACGTGGCAATCTTTCTATAATTTTTATGCACGAACCGGTATAGTGGCAATTTGGTGTAATATGGGATTTGGTGGGAGGGTTGGTAAAGTTATGTTGAACCAAAATTTCGCAAGAAACCTTAATCTTTACCTAATTTAATAATAAAGAGAGGAAGGCTTCTTTCGGTCCAACCTGTTGTTTTACCGTTTTGCCCTTCCACCACAATATTTGTAGTAGGTACTATATAGTAGTTTGTGGTCACCACGGTTGCGTACGCGTATGTCCGAACCGTTTTTCCTGTATTTCAAGCCGCGTCGTCCGTCAAGTCTGTATCATGTCCGTTCTCCCAGCGTTTTAATCGGGCCCCGAAGGCATCCCAACCCATCACAGCCCATCCTGGTGGTACGGTCCGTGTCTGTTTCTGCCTGCAGTCAACGAAAACAGCCTTTGTATCGATCGGTTGCTTACATGACAGAGTACCGGGTCGCCTATAGCACGACCACTCCGGCGGCGCGTTCCTGCTATCTGCTCGTCAGGCCGTGTATGTACTGATGCATGCTGCACTTCCGCACGCAAGTCCACGACTGAAAGTCGGAGCACCCCGTCTGATTTTAGGCCTGCTTTTAAGCCATGGGGCTGGGTAGACAAGATAGAGAGGGGGTAATCTAGGAGATAGCAGCTAGGCGATGGGTTGGGGGACGCACAGTTAGGCAACGGCGATGGCTCGGGAGCACGAGCACGACGCCCAGCTCGGCTGCAGTTTGGATTCGCTTGCGCCGTTGCCTGCTGGTAGTCCTCGCCGGCTTACCTATCCGACTATGTGCTAGACGTCCATGGAGGAGACCTGGGGCACGGAGCGAGAAGAAACGGGTATACGACATACTTGAATCTCGGTAGATTTTTTTATACCAAAAGTAGATTTTTATCTATCTTTATCTTGATTGTGAGTGACGTGCAATCCGTTCCAGAAGGCAAGGATGAAAAACTAACTTCCCGCTGGTGGTCGGGGCTGACACCATGGTGCTACTGTCGACCTGCGTCGTGCAGCTCACCGCCCTCGCCTGTCGGGCACGCTGGACGCGGTGCCGACAGGGACTCGACACGCTTGACACGATGCCGACAAGGACTGGATCACCCCAATATCAGGACTGCCTCGCGCCGGCTAGACCCGCTCGACGTCTACTGCGGTGCCCGCGACCTGGGACTCACGCGGCTTGCCGGTAAGATGACTTTCAACCACCTCTGCGTCTTTATCCGCCGCTGCATTAGGTACCTAGAGTCCGCTCCATGCACTTTAGGGCATATACATTAGTTTAGACACCCGTTGTCTATAGCAACCCTCCACGTCGCTTGTAGACGGTAGTAAAAGTTTTCAGTACAACGGTGTGTCAGTTTGGATGCATGTGGCTCTCCAGGATGAAGGGATGGATTAACTATAAATTGCCTATGGCAAGCGTACAACGGAGTAAAGCCTGTCGACAACTAGCAGATTTTCAGGATCTCGACCGTATGCTAAATTGCACACAGCTTTCTTCTCTCTCCTAACTCTCTATCTTCCACGTCAGTTAAAATCTTAGGTATCACATCTTACAGACATCGGACTGGATACCTCGGACTGGATACCACTGTACATGCACTTAGGCCCATCGAGATCGATGCAAGGTGCAGGTGCATACGTGGATTGAGAAGGCTCGTCTAATAATTGTTATCCCGCTCAAGCCAAGGAGACGCGAGTCGCCGACTCCGTCCTGACGCTACACGCCGCTGGGTATGCCTTCGCTGACCCAATGCGAGAAGCCAAGCTTTTTTTTCACGGTCATTCATGGGCGGCAGAGAAGTACATCAAAATATGGACAGAGCAACGCACTCGAGGCCGGGCAAGGAGCATGCAAAGGTTCAATGCTGATCGGAGAGTATTCCAGTAGTTTCTTCTTCTTTAACTTGTCAGTTAGAAAAGAATCAAATCCATTTTGTTTGCTTTTCTGTCACCTCGGGAAAGGAATCAGGATGTTTTTTTTGTTGTCTCTGCATCATGCATCAGGAGAGACAACAAAAAGATATTAGGTTGAAGATTGAAACGAAGTTGTGATATAAACTACTTCATGGAAACCATATTTAGAAGTGTAAAGTGATTTTTTTAATGTAGCACTGCAATGTGATATCTCCACTATGAAGACCTTCGCACCTGCTCATAATCCTGACCGCCTCGTGCACTCTCAGTACCGTGCGCGTGGCCACGTGCCCGAAGCAGGTCCTCCTCGAACGTCCGCCGAGCGACACCCGGTTCATTAGCATATATTATCAAATGGCCTTACTACCACGTCATTAGTATAATATCATACACAAGATAGGGTGGTTCATAAAAATGATTTGAAATTACTGTAATTGACTAACAGTATAGGCGAAATACTATGCACAATAGAATTAAATTAAAACTCTTATATAGTTTCATCTCGTTCTACTTGAATTTTGGTGGTACACTATAAATATGAAAAGGATTTATTGACGGCATTTCAAATATCAAGTAAAAAATCAATCCGGTGCAACGCACGGGCATATTTGCTAGTGTGTGTATGTATATATATATATATATATATATATATATATATATATATATATATAGGACTCCTATTATATACTCCTGGGTGTACGTACTCCCATATGCAATATACCTCGCATACATGTGTTCTATACCTATTTATTATTTTTCATATGCCTCATTAATTATTCTAAGATACCTCAATGCAAGTTATATCATAAAGTTATCACCAAACCCCTTAGTTTTTTCAATATACCATTTTTTACGTATAAAAAAGCAGTATACAAGTAAATAATATTAAATATGTAGATTCAGTTGGATTTTTTCATAAATTTCATTTTGAGGTATCTAGTATTTAATATTGAAGTATATTAAAAATGATAAATAGGCATAAGCGATTATGGTATATGGTATATTGAATGTGGGAGTATGTACGCCTGGGTGTACAGAACCATTTTCCTATATATATATAAAATAATAATAATAATAATAATAATAAAGAGAGTAAGGCTTCTTCCGGTCCAACATATGTTTTACCATTTTGCCCTTCCACTAAACCTAAGTTTTCATTTCTCAGTTGTTTTACGTTTTGCTCCGTTGTTCGCTAGAAAACATCAGGTCTGATCCGTCCTTCCGTAATTGATACGATCGCTGAAACAACCACGGGCATATCCTTCCGTAGTTGATACGATTGCTGAAAGAACCGAATTTTCTCGGTAGTTCCTTTCTTGATCCGCTAAACGAGGTCGAACCCATCACGGACTCTCCTGTATTTCTCTCATAAATAAACCAACGGTGAATTGCAACGATGTAGCGCACATAATGCGCCAATTCAGTTCGCCGCAATGTAGCCCGTTCTTGATTTCGTATGTCGCCTCGATGAGTTGAGATCGCCGGTTGCCGACGTCCAGGGCTCGACTCCCTTCTCCCATGATCCTCGCTTAGGCTAGCGCCGAAGGGGACGACGGGCGTCAGCCATGGCTACGACCTGAGCAATACTTGCAACGGTGCCTATGACCAGGACCTCGCCGATACTCCCATCGGAGCAATCGCCCAAGACGCTCCTCAAGGCAGCAGCCGGTAGCCGGTACATCGGAGTTCTACAACGCGTCATCGTGCGGCGGAGAGCCTGTATCCGAAGGATACGCGCGCGCGGATCTTAATCTCGCCGAGAGTGTGCCTTCTCGATCTTGATCTCAATCTCGCCGAGCCTGTAGACGAAGGAGACACACGCGGGCTCACGCCAGTAAGGCAAACGTTCGTTCCATCTACGTGAATGTGAAGGTATCGGCAAAGCTTTCTAGAATATGGATGTGCATGTGATCCTCTCCAATGCGTAGAATTATTGCTAATGCCGGCGCAAAAGCCTCTCATGCTGGCTGACGCAGAACTCTCGGCCATCTCAGCCACCCCGTTGGCAAAGGCCACGCGCTCGCGGCAGTATCTCACAAGCAGTCAACTCCATGCTCTTACTCATGTGGTCGTTATGCATGGTTTCTTTGATAAGCTAGGTGGCTGACTATGAGTTTACGTGCAAGTACAACTGTGATTTCTACACGATAGCATGCATACGCATGTGTGCTTCCCACGCCGATGAACGCGGCCGCGATGCGCCGCGGTGACAACCATGGCGCCGAACGACGGCGATGTTCCGGTTGACGACGTATCTCTCCTTGGTTGGTAGGAATAAACACCGCTGTCGTCACTGTGCGCCACGCCCTGGGCTCTCTGTTTGCTTAGGGTATGCTCGCTCTGCATTGTGTCGCAACCCGCTTGCGCTCGTGGCACGAGAAGTGGTGTTCAGGCTGAAGTACCGTAGAACAATTATGAGGTGTGATATATGAGTTAGAGCGGCTCATTTCAATTCAATTTATGTTGTGATATGAGTAAGACAGACCAATCTCAGTCAAGGATTGAAAATTTTGATTTTCGTCAGCTTTAGGAAAAATCTTATTTATTTACTTTGGTCTTAATCTAAATTTCATCGTAGTCAGTTTATTTTTGGGGAAATGAGACTAACAAACTAAATGCACTGTACTCGAAAATTATGAATTCCTACTGAATAATGCAGCATCAAACGAGTCCTATTAAGCATTTTGTTTCGGTTTCAATCTCGACAAGGTGAAAGTTAGTACTGTCCATCTCATAGTCCAGCTCAGGCCACATGTTTGTGAATCGCTCTTTGGGTTTGATATATATTCAACGGTTTATACTGATTTAGATTGGGGTATCACCTCGTGCAATTTCGATAGTACATTTCCTTTTAGTTTTTTTTTGTTATAGTCAACTCTTTTAGTATATTTTTTATAGTTTCTTGAGTAAAACAATCTTATATTGTTACAACCTATGTCACATACTAGGTCGTAGCAATGTACAACATTTACAGTTTTTGGAGGTGACACGGATCGATGGTGTGTCTCCACGACGCACTTTTTCTCCCCCGTTGCAACGCACGGGCACATTCACTAGTGACTTTATTAGTAGGTAAAGAAATTCTTATTCTTAAATTCATGGATTAGTGCTACCAAATCTCAATAAAAACAAAGAGAATAATTTTTTAAGCCAAGGTGGAATTTCGAAAAAGAAGACAGAGGTGTGCTACCAAATCTCCAGGATATCAAAGTGAACCATCACATATTCAGGTTAACACCTTTCCTTTGAGTCTTGAATTGTTAGCACTTCTTGATGAATATATCACATAATAAACAACATCTTTTCAATAAACATAAATACACTAAATTAATTGCACTGATGCGTGTAGACCTATGTGACTTGCTTTTGTTAACTATTACTGTAAAATCGTTTTAGTCTATGGCATATGGTGACTATGGTCCTGTCTTGGAGGGGAACTGGGGAAGAGTTGTGTCATTGCTGATCAAAGTGGATCGGGCTAGACATTGTCATATATTTGCCCTATAGTTAAAATTTTAAGGAAGGAAGAATCTATGTAGTCAAATTAGTTCCCGAGAACTCAGTCATAATATTGGAACTAATGCTGAGCTTTTTTACTAGGTATACTACTTGTTGAATGAATCTTATTGATAGATCCTATGTCATATGGGGAAAATAACTAGGGAATTGCCTATTGGGATAGTTTTTTCTATACACATGCCATTTAGAATTGATGTCCAATATCTAGGGTTCCTTTTAGGTCTACTGTTGCAACCTATGGATCTTAACATGAAATGCAACCAGAAAGCCTTGAGCAAGAGCTAAATGTACTTTTTTTTTTTGATAATGGGCTTTATTACTTTAAAAAAGTATTACACCCGGCTTCTGCATAACATGATGCACACGGCCGAAAGAAAATAAAAATAAAAGTGCAAATCAGTAGCAACATGCCGATTACAACCAATATGAAGAATCAGCTGTCGTCTATGGAGCCGTAATCCGTAAATCAAGCGGCCATCCATGTGGGATAAAAATATCCCTCGCCACTCTTTCCAGCCGTACACATGCCTCCGTAAAAAGTCCTCGATACTCCGCCCGTTGTAATATGCACCACGAACGGAGAATACCTGTGCAGCGGAAAAGAACCTGCAAACGAGAGAAATTTTTATCATTAAAAATCTTGTCATTTCTACACAGCCAGAGCGACCATATAACGGCTAGTGCTCCTACCCTGATTATAGCGACACCTGATAATTTCTCATATCTTATTTAGGAAGGCTTTGTGCAATTAAATAACTATAGGTTGGTATGGCTTTGAAGTTGAACTGAGAGTAATAAGTCTACATACTCGATAGCACCTTACCAGACTTGATTAGGCCTCCAGGTAGTAACCAATAATTAGCTAGATAAAGATTATTATCCATTCACCGTAACAGTTTTCTCCTCTCTTTTTTATCTACGATTTTTTTCCTTTTGGTCTACTGGTTGAATACTCAATTGACTCAATTGCACGCCTGTGAAAAAATTCCTTTGAAATTATACTTTTGCATGTGACATTTTGCTATATCTAGCTTTGTATACACATGTTTATATGGCCTACTTGACAAAGATATGAAAGATGAAACCGATATTTGCTTTCACGAGATAAAAAAGATGGAAAAAAGAAATTACACGCAGCTTGCTTACCGTCATATGAACGTAATGTTATTTAAATTTTTTTGTGTGGACTCGTCACACATACGATGTATGTTAAATTTACACTTTCAAATTCTACGAAGATTCTTTGTTTGATAATGGAGACGTGCATGGCACGTGCACGTCAACTAGTAGCCGCAAAAACAGAAAGAGAAAAACACTCAACTCGGTTGATACACTATTTCTTTCCTTAGCAGTTTTTCGTGTGTTCATTGACCTTTGGCTTGTTCTCTTGCTTGCCATGAAGTCGGGTTGCGGACAGAAGCAGAGTCGAAGAGTTGGCCCTTAGGTTTAAACACATTACTAGGCATGCCTATGAAATTCCGAGTGGACAAACCGAGTAGACAAAGTAAAGAATGTAAATGACACAGAGCAAGTTTGGCACAGGTAGTCCCCCAGTTTGAATTCGGAGTGACGACTTGGAATTTAACTTAGTAAGGGATACATACAATGTTTGTTCAGGAATGAAAACGGCGGAGTAGAGCTACATTCCATGCGCTTGGATTCCTCTCCATATTTATCCGCTCTATTCTTCTGTGATGCATGTGCGTCAATAAGGTAGTACGCATCATTGTGCATAGCCTTGCTCACAATGAAAGTCCCTTCCCATGGAGGGGAAAGTTTATGCATCCCGACGGTGCGTTGCACAAGCCTAAGAACCATGTCTCCTTCTCAGAAAACCCTTGGGCTTATTTTCCGGCTATGATAGCGTGTCAGGTTCTATTGAT
The DNA here is from genome assembly GCA_028641055.1 of Alopecurus myosuroides. Classification (NCBI taxonomy): domain Eukaryota; kingdom Viridiplantae; phylum Streptophyta; class Magnoliopsida; order Poales; family Poaceae; genus Alopecurus; species Alopecurus myosuroides. The sequence goes on along the minus strand of CM054061.1, from coordinate 211,842,727 downwards.
ATAGAGCTGAGCGTGATAGAGTTAATTCTCTTTCTTCTTCAAGCAAATCAACATCATTTTCTCGGGCTTCTCTTGCCTCCGCCTCACTATAGAGGGTTACTCTGGGTGAGTCACGTTCAAGTTCAGTGGGCAACACGGCCTCTGCTCCATATACCAGGAAGAATGGTGTCTATCCGGTTGATCGGTTAGGGGTAGTCCTTAGACTCCACAACACCGCCAGCAACTCGTCCAACCAACAACTAGGGGTTCGCTGTAATGGCTCAATTAGCCTTGGCTTTATTCCGGATAGGACCATGCCATTAGCTCTTTCAACCTGCCCATTTGAAGTCGGATGTGCGACTGATGCAACTTCCAGCCGGATCCGCTTCTCCTTGCAGAATCGAGCAAAAGCTCCTCAGCGAAATTTGTTCCATTATGAGTGATGATCCCATGCGGGTATCCATATCTCAGGATGATATCCTTCAAGAAGCTTACTACTGTGTTTCCATCACACTTCTGGATTGGCTTCGCCTCAATCCATTTGGTGAACTTGTCCACCATGACCAAGATGTGAGTCATATTGCCCCGAGCTGGCTTGAACGGACCCACCATATCCAAGAACCATACAGCAAATGGCCAAGTCATGGGGATGTTCATTAACTCGGATGCTGGTGTGTGTATCTTTCTTGCATATCTCTGGCACCCATTGCACTTCCTCACTAGATCTTCTGCTTGTCGCAAGGAAGTGAGCCAAAAGAATCCATGTCAAAAATCCTTGTTAACTAGAGCCCGAGAAGAGGCATGGTACCCGCATTCTCCTTGGTGTATCTCTTTGAGAATTTCTTCTCCCTCTTATAGTTCAACGCAGCACTTGAGTATACCCGTAGGGCTTCTCTTGTGCAGCTCTTCGTTGATGGTGGTATAGGCCTTGGATCTTCTTTGTATCTGCCTGGCTGTAACCTCGTCACTTGGCGAAGTGCCATCCATCAGGAAGGATAGTATGGGCAGAGCCCAACTCGGAGTGGGCGGAGTAGGAAATATAGGTTCATCCACTTCCATTGGATCAGCCACCATGACTTGCTCTGAGTTGGTGACGAGTCCCCGAGTACTGAGAAATGAAACCCGTGATGAATGCGACAGTCCCTGGGTTAGGAGGGGCAGTCCCTGGGTTGGAGACGACATCCCTTGGGTTCTCCTTTGCTTTCTCCTAGTCAATTTCCATGGGAACAACCTCCGAATCCTGTAGAGCCGGAATGAATATGGACTCCGAGTTGGGTGATGGCTTGATAGATGGATTCCTCAGATGCTCCAGAGAAATCCTAGGCAGGTTGAATTACTGAGAAGACCCCAACTTGTATAGAGCATGTACTGCATCATTTTCAGCTTTGTGGATGTGATGGAACTCACACCCATCGAAGAATCCAGTCATATTTTGAACCAGGAACCGGTAAGACACCATGCTGGCATCCAACGCGTCCCAAGTCCCCGAGACTTGTTGGGCTACCGGGTCCGAGTCGCCATAGCACACAATTCGCCGGATTCCAATCTCCTTGGACACTTTGAGGCCATGGACCATGGCTTCATACTCGGCTACATTATTGGATGCCGAAAAATGAATCTGAAGCACATACTTGAGTTGGTCCCGCTTGGGTGAGGTGAGTACAACACCGGGACTGAGCCCTTCTTTCACTTTAGAGCCATCGAAATGCATCCTCAAGAAGTTTGTCTCCGGCAAGGGAGGCTCATACTGCATTTCGGCCCAATCGACTAAGAAATCCGCCAAAGTTTGAGACTTAATTGCTTCTCTTATGGCATATCCTGGGGTATAAGCAGCTAGCTCAATTGCCCATTTGGCTACCCGGCCACTTGCATCCTTGTTGCCCATAATCTCCGAGATAGGAGCGATGCTCACCATTGTAATTGCATGCTCCTAGAAGTAGTGCTTGAGCTTCTTGGCACCCAGGTAAATCCCGTAAGTCATCTTCTGGTAGTGAGGGTAATTTTGCTTGGATCTAGATAGCACTTCACTAAGATAATAAACCGCCCTCTGCACGGTTTTGCCTTTTTCTTCACGCTCCACTACCACCACCACACTTAGTACTAGGTTGGTAGCTGCAATATAGAGCAGCATTGGCTCCTTAGGCAGAGGGCTAGCCAGGATGGGAGCGGTACCCAGCATGGTTTTGAGCTCCTTGACTGCCACATCAGCTTGGGGGTCCAGACAAATTTGTCACTTTTCTTCATGAGCTGATAGAGAGGCAAGGACTTCTCACCCATTCTTCCCAGGAACCGGTTAAGGGAAGCCAGGCACCCGGTAAACTTCTGCACATCCTTCAATGAACTTGGCAAAGACATTCTCTCAATAGCTTTTATCTTGGAAGGATTGGCTTCAATGCCCCGGCTAGACACAAGAAAACCGAGTAGCTTTCCAGCCGGGACGCCAAAGGTGCACTTGGTTGGATTCAATTTCATCCGGTACTTGCGCAAACTTGTGGAAGTTTCTTTAATGTCACTCAACATAGTGTGTTTTTCTATGGTTTTGATGACAATGTCATCCACATACACCTGCACATTCTTGCCAATTTTCTCATGCAGGCATTTTGTATGCACCTTTGGTACATGGCCCAACATTCCTCAAACCAAAGCACATAACACGATAGCAATACGCCCCTTACAGGGTAATAAAAGCAGTCTTTATTTGATCAGCCAGATTAAGAGGAATCTGGTGAAAACCAGAGTACGCATCAATAAAACACAAAAGCTCGCAACCGGCAGTGGAATCAATCACCTGATCTATTCGGGGCAGTGGGAACGGGTCCTTGGGACATGCCTTGTTCAAGTCAGTGTAGTCAACGCACGTGCGCCACACCACAGCGACCATGGGGTCATCCTTCTTCTTCTCCACCATGACCGGATTGGCCAGCCAATCCGGATGCAGCAACTCCATGATGAATCCACTCGCTAGCAGCCTTGTGATCTCGTCACCAATGGCTTTCCTTCATTCTGCCGCAAAGAGGCGCATCGCCTACTTAACCGGCTTGGCATCCGGCCGCACATGTAAAGAGTGCTCAACCAACTCCCTCGGGGCGCCCGACAGATCCTGATTGGACCATGCAAAGACATCCCGATTCTCACGAAGGAAGTGGATGAGCGCGCTTTCTTATTTCTCCTCCAATCCTGCACCAATGATGGCCACACGCTCCGGGAATTTCGGGTCAATCTACACCTTTTTTCTCTCCTGTGAGGCCTGGAATGTGGTTCCATGCTGAGAGCTCGGCATGCCAGGCATACCGAGTTGAGCTACATGTGCCAGTGCCACCACCTCATGTATTTTCATCTTCTCGGCCGCAATGACCATGGACTCTACTAGCCGAGATCCAGCAGATGCATAGTCCAGGGAGCGCTTGTAATCACCCAAGATGGTGATGATGCCATTGGGACCGGGAAGCTTCATCTTCAGGTAGGCCTCATGAGTTCAGGCCATGAACTTGGTTAGAGCCGGCCTGCCGAGTAGAGCATGGTAGGGGCTCTGGAGATCAACCACCTCGAGCTGCAGGCACTCGGTCCGGCAATTCTTCCGAGTTCCAAAGAGCACATCGATCCAAATCCGGCCGATAGGAGCACAAGACACCCCTGGCACAATGCCATGGAATGTGGTTCGGCTGGGCAGCAGCATGTTCTCGGCAACGCCGAGCTTCTCCATAGTATCTCGGTACATGATGTTGATGTTGCTCCCGTTGTCAATCAGCACCTTGCTGAACTTCACATTCTTCTTGGACCCCTGGAAGGTTGGGTCCACCACCAAAGCATAAGTACCCGGGTTGGGGATGATCAGCTCGGGACCAGACAATGTCTTGGTCGCACCAGTGCATGTAATCCGGCACTGCCGGCATTACAACATTTACCTCCATCGTGCGCCTGCGCTGAAACTGCTTGTCATCCAGCTCGGTGGTGAACACCATGTAGCTCTCATGATGCTCCTGGTACTGGTTCCGTTCTCCACCACAATCATTGCCGTTGTTGTTGTTGTTGTTGTGGTTGTTGTTGCGGGTGTAGTAGTTGCGGCTGTTGTTACTATTTTTTTTGTTTCTTGCCCCCTGGGCCACTTGCTTCACATTCTCTCTTTGCCGGTTCTCGGCCGGCCTGGGAGCATCTGCCCGAACAGGCTGCACATTGGACCCTATTGCCGGAAGAGGAGGAGGTGGAGGTAGTTGACCAAAGCCCTCACTCCTGATCCGGTCCCACCAGCTGCAGTGTCGAGTGGTGTGATTGGCTGGCCTGCTCGGAGATAACTGCATGGCCCATCCTTCATGGTCTCAAAGATAAATCTCTGAGCAGCATCAGCGGACTCCTGGGGAGTATTGTACTATTTATTGAAGTGCTGGCCCTGATTCTGGTTTTCCCATGCTGGGGCGCAACAGTTTTTGCCTCTGGCTGCTCCCGGCAGCAGTAGGATCTTGGTTCACAGCAGCTACATGTTCCGATCCATATCGGATATCAGGACAATCATCCCTTCTCTTGTTGCATAAATCTTGGCGCTCATTCCACCGGGCTCCATCATTGTTTCTTCTCATTGGCTCGAAGAATTCGATCAGAGGCTGAGTAGGGTCACCGAGAGCGTACATATCTGCAATCTTGATTGTCTCGGCGAGCGTACTCGGCATTTCCCTCTGCAATTTCTGCCATAGCATGCTGTCGTGCCGGCAGCCTTGAGAAAACCAGACAATGGCCTGTCACTCATTCACCCCCTCGCAAGTGTTCCTCAATGTGCTCCACCGAGTAAGGTATTCCCTGTCAGTTTCTTCCTCCCTTTGCTTGCACGGGGAGAGCTGCTGCGGCCTATGCGGCCTCTTGTAAGTGCTGGTGAAGTTGCTGATGAAGGCTTCCGAGAAGTCGAGCCATCAGTTCACACTGTCTCTCGGCAGATTCTTTAGCCAGAGCCTGGGTGGGCCCTCCAACATCTAAGGCACATACCTCACAGCCCATCTTCGGTTACCGCCAGCAATGTGCATGGCGGTAACTGAATCATTCAGCCAATCATCTGGCTTAGTGCTTCCATCGTAAGTTTTGGTTCCCCTGGCCAACTGGAACTTGGGCACAACAGGTTCTCCCATGATTCTGAGACGAAAGAAATTCGATCCGGGTGGTCCCCGGGCTTCTATCTCTTCAGACAGGTGGATCCTGTCCAGCTTATACCTTGCGTCACTTGGCTGCATCATCCTCGACCCCAGCCGAGCTGTAACATCTCTTGCGTCGGTATACCCAGCTTGCTCCATCACCAAGTACCTGTCGTTGTAGCGGTCTTGGTGCACAGGACCTGGTTGAGCAACCGGGTTGGCCACTGTAGCAACGGCTTGTGGCGGAACCGGGTTGACAGCCTGATGCCGAGATGGACCATCTCGGTTGCCTCCATGCCCCTCTTGATGAACTCGGGCGGCCTGATGGCCAGTACCTGCATCGATGTGTTTTTGACCGGGCTGCCGCTCTATAGCGTGTTGTTTTCACGTGACAGCCGGATCGTGCACATGCTTCAGCCTATTCTTCCCGGAGTTCACACTCTGAGCTGTAACATCCCAAATATGAAAACACCTTTAGAATGTTTCCTTTTTGTTAAATTATGTTTTGCATCATGTCACCATAAGCATTACTTTTGTTTGCAGTTGTTTTCATTTGTTTTCCATTTGAATTTTCAAATCAAATTTCTAATCTATTTGTTTCATACTTGTTCTGTTACAATTTTTCAAATGAAATATTCAAATCAAAACATCAAATTGTTTCCAATAAACATGAAAGTTCACACTATTTAAATTGCTTCTTTTCAATAATTTAATTAATATCAAATTCACTCAAATTCAATTAAATTACAAACAGCAACACAATTTGAAATTTTTGAAAAACAAAAGTTTGCACATTTGTGCTTCTGTAATAACTAACCTATAAAAATTATTTCCTAAATTTTTCCAACCACAAAACCCATCTATTCCTTCCCTTTTCTTTTCTTCCAAAAAATAATAATAATAATAAAATAAAAAGGAAAACGAGCCGGGGGAGGCAGCCAGGCCAGCTGGGCCGGCCCAGCCACCTACCACCCCAGCGCGCGCGCGCAGCAGGCCCGCGGCCCCTTCTTCTATCTCCGTACGGCTGGCGTCAGCTGACGCCAGCGCGCACGCAGCAGGGCCCCCTCCACCTGCTCCCTCCCCACCTTTTCCCTCCCTATTTCTAGCCCCCGAGCTCCCAAAACCCTAACCCTAACCCTCTGCTTCCTCCCTGCCGCCGCCAGTTCTTCTCCTCCCTCTCAGATCCCCTCCAATTCGCCTCTGAATTTTTCTGAAAGTTTCCGACGAGCAGCCATGGTCGGAGAGTGATGGGGTGTAACACCTGGGGTGTTACCTTAGGCTAGAAAGTTGTTTGTCTTCTTTTGTTTTGCATCTCATGCATCATAAGCATTGCATCATGTTTTTCCAAACCAATCAAAACTTCAAAACAATTTAAATTGTTCAAAAAACCCTAATGGTAAATGCAAACAACACATTCAAATTCAAATCAACTCAATCCTATTTGGCATATTTCAAATGTGGGTTTAAAAAAAAATTAAAATCTTGTAAACAAATTAAATTCAATAATTTTCATAATTGTTTGGGCTTATTAAATAAAATTTGTCTATTTTAAATCAAATGAAACCCTATATGAATTTCAAATACTAAATTTCAAACTAATTGTCATTTTTTTCAAATTGTTGAAAATAGGTAACCTACCTCGATGTTGCTGTTTTGTTAATCAATAGAATATATTCCATAAAATATAAACACCCCAAACTCTATGGAAAAAATTCACTTAATAACTTAAATTCCAATTAAGCTGTCAACCTTGTGAAATAGTGTTAATATTTGCTTTAAATTTCTGTTTTGAAACTTACTAAAAATGGCTTAAAGGAAAACCCTAAATCCCCCCCCCCAAATCCTTTGTTCCATCTACCTCTCCCTTTCATCCCATTACAAAAAAAAAGGAGATAAAGGAAAAAGCAAGATAGAAGGAGGCCGGCCCAATTCTTTCCCAGCCCACCAAGCCCATGCGACTCACCCCCAACCTCCGTACGCCCCATCTCTCTGTCGTTTTCCCTCTGCCAAAAAGCAGAAGCAGCAACACCACCCACTCCCCCATGTGCCATGTTCCCCTCCCCTATATCTCTCCCTCAAGCCCCCTCCAAACCCTACCTACTCCATCTCCTCCTTTCCCTCCTAGCGCCGCCAACTACCACTGCCTCCCCCACCTTCTCTGTCCCTCCTCTGAAACTGCCATGGCCAGAGGAGGAAGCTCCACGGCGGCGGGGAAAGGGTGGGCGCCAGGGACAGCTGACCCCGGGAATGGAACAAGCATCCATCCTTCTCCAAGATCGCAGAAGGCTCCATCGCCAGGTAACGCCCCGATCCGCCGCCCTCTTCCTCTGTTCATCGCCCGTTTCCATGTTCCGGTTGTGTTTGTTCGTCAGAAACAAATCGACAGCAGCAGCAGGTGCGATCGGCATCTTCTCCTCCTCCCTCGCTTTTCTCCTGTACAGGCACACCACGCACCCGCCCGATGCACGCACACCGCCTCCACACAGCACGGCCGACCACCGCGCCGCAACGAGCCACCGCGCGCAACGGCCGCGAGCCGGCAGTCGCCTGTCCCCGTCGAGATCGGTAGCAGCGACCTGAACCTGAACCAAAATTCAGTTAGCGCAAATAACACCTTAACTACCCTCGCTACTGCATACCTGACAAGGAAGCGCAGCCAGCCCAGTTGGTTCAGATCGGTGCGCGAGTGCGCTAGGTCTCGGGGTCGAATCCCCTCGGCCGCGAATAAGCCACCTTTTTCTTCTTTCTTTTCCAGCACCACTCCGGCCCCACCCGTCAGCCACTCCCGTGCCGCGCAGGCCCAGGGCCCACCTGGCAGCGCCCTGGGTACGTTTCTGTGTGTAGAAACGTTTTTTTCAAAGTTCTGTTTTAAACCTAGGTCCAAATAAATTGCAGATTGGTCCCTGGACATAAAATGCCAATAACTTTAGTTTTATAATTCCAAATTACAAAAATAAAATAGGTGCACTGGTCTAAATTCAAATCTCTATCTTTTGGTATCAATTGTTTTCTGTTTTGAATTTTCAAAATGCAATTTAAATTTGAATTCAAATAATTCAATTGCAATTTGGTAAAATCAATAACTAATTCATTCTTAATCCAATAAATGTAAATAAAATATGTTTTTCAATCCAAATTTAATATGCTTTCTGTTTATCAACTTTGTTTTGCAATTTGAGCAATTAAAATTAATGTTATTTAATAATCCTTAAATTGGTTAATTAAATGGCAAAAATTAATAACTCTCAAATGGTTGCTCCAAGTTAAATACCCAAAACATGTTTTCCATCCAAATTCAAATGCCACACTTGGATATCAACTTTGTTTCCTGGTTTGCAACAATTAATTTGAATAATTGTTTCACCTCTTATTTAATGCAATCTAAATTGCCAAAACTCATAACTAATTCATTTTAATTCCAAATCAAACAAATAAAATATGTTTTCCCATCATTTTCATATCTTTAATATGTTCATGCCATCCATATTCCTGTTTGCATCTTGTCTTGTGCACTTTAGATCTTGTTATGCATGTTCACCTATATGACAACATATGGAATGTGTGGGCTAATTATTTCCAACTGTTGCCCCATTCCATTTAAATTGCCTAACTCATCTACTTTATTGTTTTCCATGCTAAACAACATTTAACTTGATGGTTAGATAAACAACTTGAACCAATTCCTATTTCTCCGGACTCCGGTTCCGATTAAATTGCTTAAGTTGTTCCCCCTGTTGCATCTTGCCATGTCATGCATATAAAATAGAATCATGCTGGATCTTTTGCCGTAGTAGTAATTGTTGCATCCGGTGTTTGTTCGAGGTTCGTTGCTTCTTCTCGGATAGGACGTTGAGATGATGTGAGCAACGACAAGTTCTGCTACCTTGCGGGATCTCAGGCAAGTATACTCACTTGCTGCCATATGGCTGCCTTTCATCACTTGTTACCGATTCTTGCCGTTGTTCTTTTCTGCTAGCCTTAGTAGTAGCTGTTTCTGTTACGAACCTATCACGTGAACCCTTTAACCCTGATATTGCCTCACCTCCACACCTATAACCATTGCTTGTGCCCGTGTCTTACTAGCATGCTTAGGTTGCTTTGCTCGAGTCTGTTACCCGTTACTTTCTGTTATTACTTCATTATGTTCTGGGAGCTCGATGTTAATCAATCAACCTGTTATTAATAATATGCTGATAAGGCACCGGCAGGAGGCCCTAAGTGGTTTTGAGGCCTGCTAGTGTCGACCCTAATAGGAAAAGGGTCTTGTCTACTGATCCATGATGAGCGTGCTCACCACATCCGGGTGGTAGTATGGGACCCCCCTCGACTTAGACCTGATCTGCAGCTTGTCCGAAGAGCCACACTTAGTTCGGGTGTTCCATTTGCTCCTTGCATAATGGGTTGATCACCCATGGTTACTGATGATGATGATGATGCATATAGGGTGAGGCCCGTAGTGCCGGGGTGTTGTGTCCTGCGGGAGTTTTGCACACCTGCGCTGAGTATTCGGCTGCGTGGCTGGGACCTTATAGCTCCGTGGCTCCTAGGATGGGTTGTAGAGATGGTTTGGGTCGTGTCAAGCCAACCTGAGTTTTAGTTGGTGGCTTGAGTGTGTACGGGTACTGGAGCACACCCTGCAGGGATAAATCTTCTCGAGAAGCCGTGTTTTCCGCGGTTATGGATTACTTGGTGAAAGTACTGGCTAACAAGTACTCAGACAACTTACACCTAATGATAATAACTTGACTAGTAATAGTCTTATTGACACAACAACCTGATCCATTATTCATTAATCCAACTGTGTGAGTTATCCTCGGATTGCTTCTTTGGATAAGGGGCGAGATCCAGGATGGGTTTGTTTGGAGTTACTTTCAGTTGGTTACAATACTCGATCTTATCTCCTTTCTGTTATCCGGAAGTTGTAGTATCCCTCTGTAGTTGGTTAGTGCAGCCCGCTGTCGCTTATTTGCAAATAACCCCTTCCTTTCCGTTGATCCTAAAGTATTTGTATCTGGTGATGACTGGCTACGCCGGTATCTTGTGAGTATGGTTTATCCACTTGCCAGTACTTAACCGTACTGACCCACGAATCTCTTTCGTGGCTGCATATTCAACATTGCAGTCAACAGGTTTGAAGTCTGACGACGTTAGCTTGGGAATCCCTCCGGCTTGGCCTGGGCAGGGATTGGACGCCATCGGTTATCTTCAGGACTCTTAGTCTAATTTGTATCTTGTCCGTAGCCGGACGCTATGTTGTTTCTTCCGCTGTTATTTGGATCTTTGTATTGTATCAGTTGTATCCCTGACTCGTTTGAGTCCTCTTGTATATATCTTTGCTGTTGTTGTGTTGTGGAATATTCGTGAACTGTTGTAATGTTATCACAAGTGGCAACCTGGAATCGGTTATTATGCGGATTTGGCGGGAATGCTGAAATCTGCATAGTGCCCGATCCCGGGGCGTCACAAATGGTATCAGAGCCTTGGTTCCGATTCCCGAGATTGTTTCGATACGAATGGCTATCGAAGCAACGGGTCCGCAAAGCCTGTAGGATAACCTCGCTAACGGTCGTTGTTTCTAGAGTGTCAAAAAACTATTTCTGCTAAACTATTTTGGAAAAACATCTCAATAGGATTCTTGTTTTCTCCTTACCCCTATTCTATTTCCCCTCCCATCATATTTGTTTTGGAGTCTACTCTCGTACTCAATCTTTCAAAGTGTTAGGATCCTACGTGGGTGGACGTTTTCTGAGCCTTTAACCTAATAGGTTCGATCATCGGAAGATTCCTGGTGGAAGAACATCGTCGTCACTCCGAGCAAGAATCCCTTGTTAGTGGTGTCGAGGAGATCAACTGGAAGCACGAAGAATCGATAGTCGAACCTCTTTTCCCTCTCGGGTTAGCAGGTGGATTGCGAGGGCGCAATCCCTTGTTAGTGGTGTCGTCTGTAACACCTGGGGTGTTACCTTAGGCTAGAAAGTTGTTTGTCTTCTTTTGTTTTGCATCTCATGCATCATAAGCATTGCATCATGTTTTTCCAAACCAATCAAAACTTCAAAACAATTTAAATTGTTCAAAAAACCCTAATGGTAAATGCAAACAACACATTCAAATTCAAATCAACTCAATCCTATTTGGCATATTTCAAATGTGGGTTTAAAAAAAAATTAAAATCTTGTAAACAAATTAAATTCAATAATTTTCATAATTGTTTGGGCTTATTAAATAAAATTTGTCTATTTTAAATCAAATGAAACCCTATATGAATTTCAAATACTAAATTTCAAACTAATTGTCATTTTTTTTCAAATTGTTGAAAATAGGTAACCTACCTCGATGTTGCTGTTTTGTTAATCAATAGAATATATTCCATAAAATATAAACACCCCAAACTCTATGGAAAAAATTCACTTAATAACTTAAATTCCAATTAAGCTGTCAACCTTGTGAAATAGTGTTAATATTTGCTTTAAATTTCTGTTTTGAAACTTACTAAAAATGGCTTAAAGGAAAACCCTAAATCCCCCCCCCCCCCAAATCCTTTGTTCCATCTACCTCTCCCTTTCATCCCATTACAAAAAAAAAAGAAAGGAGATAAAGGAAAAAGCAAGATAGAAGGAGGCCGACCCAATTCTTTCCCAGCCCACCAAGCCCATGCGACTCACCCCCAACCTCCGTACGCCCCATCTCTCTGTCGTTTTCCCTCTGCCAAAAAGCAGAAGCAGCAACACCACCCACTCCCCCATGTGCCATGTTCCCCTCCCCTATATCTCTCCCTCAAGCCCCCTCCAAACCCTACCTACTCCATCTCCTCCTTCCCCTCCTAGCGCCGCCAACTACCACTGCCTCCCCCACCTTCTCTGTCCCTCCTCTGAAACTGCCATGGCCAGAGGAGGAAGCTCCACGGCGGCGGGGAAAGGGTGGGCGCCAGGGACAGCTGACCCCGGGAATGGAACAAGCATCCATCCTTCTCCAAGATCGCAGAAGGCTCCATCGCCAGGTAACGCCCCGATCCGCCGCCCTCTTCCTCTGTTCATCGCCCGTTTCCATGTTCCGGTTGTGTTTGTTCGTCAGAAACAAATCGACAGCAGCAGCAGGTGCGATCGGCATCTTCTCCTCCTCCCTCGCTTTTCTCCTGTACAGGCGCACCACGCACCCGCCCGATGCACGCACACCGCCTCCACACAGCACGGCCGACCACCGCGCCGCAACGAGCCACCGCGCGCAACGGCCGCGAGCCGGCAGTCGCCTGTCCCCGTCGAGATCGGTAGCAGCGACCTGAACCTGAACCAAAATTCAGTTAGCGCAAATAACACCTTAACTACCCTCGCTACTGCATACCTGACAAGGAAGCGCAGCCAGCCCAGTTGGTTCAGATCGGTGCGCGAGTGCGCTAGGTCTCGGGGTCGAATCCCCTCGGCCGCGAATAAGCCACCTTTTTCTTCTTTCTTTTCCAGCACCACTCCGGCCCCACCCGTCAGCCACTCCCGTGCCGCGCAGGCCCAGGGCCCACCTGGCAGCGCCCTGGGTACGTTTCTGTGCGTAGAAACGTTTTTTTCAAAGTTCTGTTTTAAACCTAGGTCCAAATAAATTGCAGATTGGTCCATGGACATAAAATGCCAATAACTTTAGTTTTATAATTCCAAATTACAAAAATAAAATAGGTGCAATGGTCTAAATTCAAATCTCTATCTTTTGGTATCAATTGTTTTCTGTTTTGAATTTTCAAAATGCAATTTAAATTTGAATTCAAATAATTCAATTGCAATTTGGTAAAATCAATAACTAATTCATTCTTAATCCAATAAATGTAAATAAAATAGGTTTTTCAATCCAAATTTAATATGCTTTCTGTTTATCAACTTTGTTTTGCAATTTGAGCAATTAAAATTAATGTTATTTAATAATCCTTAAATTGGTTAATTAAATGGCAAAAATTAATAACTCTCAAATGGTTGCTCCAAGTTAAATACCCAAAACATGTTTTCCATCCAAATTCAAATGCCACACTTGGATATCAACTTTGTTTCCTGGTTTGCAACAATTAATTTGAATAATTGTTTCACCTCTTATTTAATGCAATCTAAATTGCCAAAACTCATAACTAATTCATTTTAATTCCAAATCAAACAAATAAAATATGTTTTCCCATCATTTTCATATCTTTAATATGTTCATGCCATCCATATTCCTGTTTGCATCTTGTCTTGTGCACTTTAGATCTTGTTATGCATGTTCACCTATATGACAACATATGGAATGTGTGGGCTAATTATTTCCAACTGTTGCCCCATTCCATTTAAATTGCCTAACTCATCTACTTTATTGTTTTCCATGCTAAACAACATTTAACTTGATGGTTAGATAAACAACTTGAACCAATTCCTATTTCTCCGGACTCCGGTTCCGATTAAATTGCTTAAGTTGTTCCCCCTGTTGCATCTTGCCATGTCATGCATATAAAATAGAATCATGCTGGATCTTTTGCCGTAGTAGTAATTGTTGCATCCGGTGTTTGTTCGAGGTTCGTTGCTTCTTCTCGGATAGGACGTTGAGATGATGTGAGCAACGACAAGTTCTGCTACCTTGCGGGATCTCAGGCAAGTATACTCACTTGCTGCCATATGGCTGCCTTTCATCACTTGTTACCGATTCTTGCCGTTGTTCTTTTCTGCTAGCCTTAGTAGTAGCTGTTTCTGTTACGAACCTATCACGTGAACCCTTTAACCCTGATATTGCCTCACCTCCACACCTATAACCATTGCTTGTGCCCGTGTCTTACTAGCATGCTTAGGTTGCTTTGCTCGAGTCTGTTACCCGTTACTTTCTATTATTACTTCATTATGTTCTGGGGGCTCGATGTTAATCAATCAACCTGTTATTAATAATATGCTGATAAGGCACCGGCAGGAGGCCCTAAGTGGTTTTGAGGCCTGCTAGTGTCGACCCTAATAGGAAAAGGGTCTTGTCTACTGATCCATGATGAGCGTGCTCACCGCATCCGGGTGGTAGTATGGGACCCCCCTCGACTTAGACCTGATCTGCAGCTTGTCCGAAGAGCCACACTTAGTTCGGGTGTTCCATTTGCTCCTTGCATAATGGGTTGATCACCCATGGTTACTGATGATGATGATGATGCATATAGGGTGAGGCCCGTAGTGCCGGGGTGTTGTGTCCCGCGGGAGTTTTGCACACCTGCGCTGAGTATTCGGCTGCGTGGCTGGGACCTTATAGCTCCGTGGCTCCTAGGATGGGTTGTAGAGATGGTTTGGGTCGTGTCAAGCCAACCTGAGTTTTAGTTGGTGGCTTGAGTGTGTACGGGTACTGGAGCACACCCTGCAGGGATAAATCTTCTCGAGAAGCCGTGTTTTCCGCGGTTATGGATTACTTGGTGAAAGTACTGGCTAACAAGTACTCAGACAACTTACACCTAATGATAATAACTTGACTAGTAATAGTCTTATTGACACAACAACCTGATCCATTATTCATTAATCCAACTGTGTGAGTTATCCTCGGATTGCTTCTTTGGATAAGGGGCGAGATCCAGGATGGGTTTGATTGGAGTTACTTTCAGTTGGTTACAATACTCGATCTTATCTCCTTTCTGTTAGCCGGAAGTTGTAGTATCCCTCTGTAGTTGGTTAGTGCAGCCCGCTGTCGCTTATTTGCAAATAACCCCTTCCTTTCCGTTGATCCTAAAGTATTTGTATCTGGTGATGACTGGCTACGCCGGTATCTTGTGAGTATGGTTTATCCACTTGCCAGTACTTAACCGTACTGACCCACGAATCTCTTTCGTGGCTGCATATTCAACATTGCAGTCAACAGGTTTGAAGTCTGACGACGTTAGCTTGGGAATCCCTCCGGCTTGGCCTGGGCAGGGATTGGACGCCATCGGTTATCTTCAGGACTCTTAGTCCAATTTGTATCTTGTCCGTAGCCGGACGCTATGTTGTTTCTTCCGCTGTTATTTGGATCTTTGTATTGTATCAGTTGTATCCCTGACTCGTTTGAGTCCTCTTGTATATATCTTTGCTGTTGTTGTGTTGTGGAATATTCGTGAACTGTTGTAATGTTATCACAAGTGGCAACCTGGAATCGGTTATTATGTGGATTTGGCGGGAATGCTGAAATCTGCATAGTGCCCGATCCCGGGGCGTCACATGGGGTGGCTGTAGGGGTTGTGGTCATCGTCGAGCTTCCGTGAGCACGGGAACGTGAACACCGTGCAGTCCTCTCCCTCCTCGCTTCATCGGCAGAGCCTGGGAGGCATCAGATCATCGCCGCCGTCCCTGTCTCTGTCGCCGTCGTCGACTGCCACCGCGTCGAGCACCTCCTCCTCCCTCTGTTTCCCCTCGGTGAGCACCACGTCTTCTCCTTCCTCTCTCTCTCACCTCTGTCAGTTGCGCACGCACACGCACACGAGCACACGCGCATCCACGCCGCAGCACAGCGAGCATATCGTCGCCGGCATCCACAACTCCGCCACGGGCAGCAGGTTCAGAAAGACTGAACCTTGAGGTTCAGTTTCGTCAGTTTAGCTAGAACGCCCAGATCTGAACCTCAAAACAACACGCGCATCTCTTCTGTCACCAAACGATCCACACCGCAGTGGCTTGATCCAACGGCGCGCACGCCCGCGGCGCGGGTTCGATCCCCCCGCGTGCAGATTAAAACCCACATTTTGCTCCTTTGCCACGCGGGCAGGCAGGGCCCACCTGCCATAGGCAGTGGGTGCCACGCCAGATTCCAGCCGCGCGCCAGCTGGTACTGGCCCACAGGCCAGTGACCCAGGGGTTGATCTGCTGCGTTAAAAGGGTTCCTAGGGGCCTCTCTGCAATTCATTTTTCGCACCTAAGCCCATGGAACATTTCTGTAACTGTTTAATTCACAAAATAGCCCCCCAAATTTCAAATTCAAATAACTTGTGCATATCATATCCAAATTAAATAAATAAAATATGTTTTCTGTTCCAAAGTTAATTATCTACATGTTTAAACCATTTGTTTACTTTTTTGAACATTTCAAATATTTTCAAAACTTCAAATTCAAACTATTATTTCAAATTTGGTAAAATTCATAACTAATTCAAATTTAATTCAAATGGCCCATATAAAATATGTTTTCCATGCAAAATTAAACCACCTTTCCAAATATAAACTTTGTTTCCTGTTTTGAATAATTAAAATTGGCTAAATAATTTAAACCTTGTTTAAATCATTTAAAATTGCTAAATTCATTACTTGGCCAATTTAATTTCTTTTTGAACATATAAAATATATTTGTAAACCAGAAAAATATATCTTTTCAAATATGAAATTTTATTTAATGTTTTGGACAAATAAAAATTCAAATAAATTCATACTTGAATTAAATTCATTTAAATCTTGTTTAAACTTGTTTAATTCATAATTAATTCATTTTAATTCCTTTGTCAACAAATGAAACATGTATTCCACCTAAAATTTTGTGTTCTTTTCAAATATGAACTTTGTTATCTATTTTGAACAATTAAAATTGGTGAAAACAACAACTGCTTGTGTAACTCATTTAAGAAACCCAATTTCATAGCTTAATAAATAAAATTTCCAAACTTGGTAAACAACATATGAAATTGAAGCTATTGTTGTTTCCTTTTGTTAACATCATCCATGCATCATTCTAATCAACTTTCACATGATGATTATTTGTAGATCATTTAATTCCACATTAATTCATGGGCCTTTCCATATGCAATCCAAATTGCATATGGGCCCATTTAATTATGGTACCATGTCAATTAGCTTATCTTTGATGCATCAAGTAAATTGTCATGCATCATCCCATGTTTGTGCATTATGCCATGGTATTGATTGTTCGTCTCTCTTCGATTGTTTTGTTTGCTTCTTCTCGAATAGACGACGACGTTGAGCCAGACGAGGTTTACGACACTACTTCTGAGGAGTTAGCTCAGTACCAGGCTACTGAGTTTGCAGGCAAGTATTCACTCACATGAACCATCGTGTCCTTTCCACACTGGATACCGATACTTCCCTTTGTCTATTCTGCTAGTCTTATGACTCGTTGCTTGTGTTCCGATCCTATCACCTGTTATCCTTTAACCCTGATATGGCCTCACCTCCACACCTATAACCCTGTTGCTTGTTGCCTGTGTCTTACTAGCATGCTTAGGGTTGTTGTGCTCGAGTCTGATGTCAGTTATTTCTTTTACCATATGTTATTATGTTCTGGGGTTCGATGTTAATCAACAAACATGTTAATATTTTTGGGGAATAATAATTTGATGATAAGGCACCGGCAGGAGGCCTGGCGTGGTTTTGAGGCCTGCTAGTGTCGACCCTAATTATGAAAAGGGTCTTGTCTACTGATCCATGATGAGCGCACTAACCGCATGTGGGAAGCGTGTATGGGCGCCCCCTCAATTTGATTCGATTCGCATCTCGTCCAAATCGCCTCATTTAGTTCGGGGTTTCCATTTGCCGCATGCATATGCAGGTGCGAACCCGAGGCCAGGGTGGAACTTTTGTAGTCGGCATTTAGGGAGACACGTTCTTAGAGTGCTATTAGGGTCCCCTTTTCTTCGTGGGGCTCGATTAGTCGTGCGCTCAATTGCACAGGGTTCTTTGGGCTTGATGCGAAGAAGAGTTGGGTTGTGTTGAGTGCCTCGCTTGGTGGAAGAGCATTTCCATATGGCGGGTTATTCTTACGTGTACGGCTACATTGGTGCATCCCTGCAGGGTTAAATCTTCTCGAGAAGCCGTGTTGTACGCGGTTATGGATGACTTGGTGAAAGTGCTGTCTAACAAGTACTCAGACAACTTACACCTAACTATAATAACTTGACTAGTAATATAGATTACTTCCACCATAAGAATGATGTCACCCTAATCAACAGTGTGAGTTTCCTTGGGTTGCTTCCTTAGTAGGGGGTAACATTGGATGGGTTTGTTTGGAGTTAGTTGTAGTTGGTTACGAAACGCTATCTTATCTTCTTTCTGTTAGCCGGAAGTTGTAGCGTGTCTCTGTAGTTGGTTAGTGCAGCCCGCTGCCGTACTTTTGTATCACCTATTCTTCCGTTGAACCCAAGGCATCTGTAATTGGTGTTGCCGGGTACACTTTGGTATCTTGTGCGTCTTGCTTGCCAGTACTCGTCTGTACTGACCCCTTTGGGGCTGCTTGTTCTGCAGACTCCGTTTCCAAGGATCCCCATGGTGGCTACTACGTGGAGTATGATGAGACTGTTGACGAGTAGATAGCGGACCCGGGCAGGATCCGAGACTTCGTGGATGGGCTCCGTTTCCTATTCGTTTCCGGCCTCTTAGGCCTATTTGGATCTTGTCTGTGCTCAGACACTTTGGATGCTTCCGCTGTGACGTAATGATGAATTGTTGGGACATGTGTCCTCTGCATGATTGTATTTGCTATCTCTGCTCTAGTGAGCGCTATTTTGCAACTTATTTCTATTTCTTTGTGTCTTAGAGATTTGTTGTGATATCACTTGTTAACATGCCGTTGACGTACCATGTGTGTATGGTATGAAGTACGTCAATGGTAGTATCCTGATTTCTATGGGATGGTTTGCGCCGACGATGGATAGTAGAGATTGGTTGTCACACGTATACGTGTTGGCCTACTCGTAAGAGGTGCAGGTGCGTGTATGCCCCGTAATCCAATCATCTACTGTTTAGCGGCCCGGTGAGTATCCTATAGAAGTCCGGGTGCGACAAATAGTATCAGAGCCTGTCTGCCTGTAGGATCCCTTTTACTGGTCGCAGTTGAGTCTAGAAACTATTTTGTAGCTATATAGGAAAAATGAAACGTGAGAGTAGGAATTCTGTTCTTTTATTTCTTTCCCCACCCACCCTCCCTTTTCTGGTAAGGAAGTGCAACGTTGTTTTCTCTTCTCATCTAAACTTTCAAGTTAGGATTTCACGTATCCTGGTTTCTCTAGGATGGTTATATCTACTAGACCATAGGAATGGAGGTGGTTGTGACATGATTTATCATGTTGCCTACTCACGATTGAGAACAGAGGCGTGTAAGCCCCGGAAGCAGATCCTCTATTCCTTAAGCAGTAGATATTGATCCTTTAGAAGCCCGGATGGGTTTTCCGTAGTACCTCAGGAGTTTTGGTCTCGTGTTTCCCGAATGTTGCTTCGATATCCTGTTCTTCTCAAGATCCTTTTCGTTCGTTGAAACCTTGTTGTTGCTTTCCACTTCAGTTCTTCTACCGACGTCTAATCAAAGTTTCCCCGATCATCTGCAGATGGATCTCAGGTTCTACCCGCAGGTGGTTCGTATGACTCGTTGCGAGAGCACTGCCGGTTATCCGGAGATGCTGAGAGACATGGTCACTTATCTGGGGTTCCATTGGGCACCAGAGTACCAGGTCTACGAGCAGCAGCGAGAGTTTGAGCAGACCTACTACCAGGCTATCGTCTACATTCTGTCAGATGATGGCATGAGCGTAGTCCACCGCTACGAGGCAGTGGGTTCCACAGTGGATATGGCTGTGCAGCAGGCAGCTTATGTGAGTCTCACCGTCCTTTGTGCTGACTACTGGGGATTTGACGATTCTATCTATCGCCACATCCCCCGTGGTTACATCACTTTGGAGGGAGCTCACTTCACTCTCTACGACAACTTGGATGTTTACGAGCATGATAACTCCAGGCTGCACACCACCGCTCAGTTTGTGAGACACAGTGACGCAGTTGCCACCCTACTATCTCAGGAGTTGGTTTCAGTCAGAGAGCAGCTTCACCTTGCTTTGACTCGTCTGGCGACTTACACCACAGACTTTGTTGGAGACGAGCGCTTTGCATGTTTCGATCAGCCAGTTGGGCGTCGTCTGCCAGATGCTGGAGGTTACGAGCCGATCAGAGGTCCACTCCTTAACCTTGGCGCTGGTTACACTGGGATTCCACGCTTTGGAGCACAGGGAGTCGACGCTATGTACTTCACGACGCCTAGAGTCGCTCTCAGAGCACGTCCGATCTACGTGGATCGTCGTTCTACCTACTTTCGTGGGCGTGCTCCTCACCGTACCTCTCGCCGTACTCCTAGCCGCCGTCCTGCGTGATGAGCATGGGAGTACCGATGTATCCATTCCTAGCTATGTTTAGTTATCCTTTGGTATTCGAACCATTTATGGTGTGTTGGATATTCTGATGTATTTGAACATGTGATGGTGTACCTGTTGGTTATCTATTCATGCGTCGGAATAATCTCTCTTTCGGTTGCCAAGTCTATCCCTTTCTATTGTTGTGCTAAAATGCATTTCCATTCAGGATGCCTCCAACAAGGAACAACACGCCTGAGCCACCGCCAATCGCGGAGCTGTGGACTCAGATGACCCAAGTGATGACGCAGATGGCCCAGTTTCAGGCTAATCAGCACATCAACCAGACAGCTCCACGAGTCAGCATCAAGGAGTTTCTCAGTCTGGGCCCAAGAGCTTTCGTGGCCACACGCGAGCCTCTGGACGCTGATGACTGGATCCGTGAGATAGCCAGGGCTCTGGAGATTGCACATGTAGCTGAGGAAGACAAGGTCAAGTATGCCTCCTATCTGCTGAAGGGTCAGGCAGCTTCGTGGTGGGAAAACTTCCAATCCATGAGAACTGGGATGCCAGTCACGTGGGATTGTTTCAAGGAAGCATTCCTGAAGCACCACATTCCAGATGGTCTCATGGAAAGAATGCGTGAAGAGTTTTGCTCTCTCAAGCAAGGCAAGCTGGACGTCATCGGGTATCAGAGTGAGTTCAATCGCCTCGCTCGATACGCTGGAGACGAGGTGTCCACTGAAGCTAAGAAGATGGCAAGGTTCCGCAGAGGTTTTAACCCGGAACTCAAGTATGCTCTCACCAACGTCAAGGCCAACAGCTTCGAGGATCTCGTTAACACCGCGCTCAATGAAGAAAATGGGCGCAAGGCGTTCGAGGAGTCTCGCAAGCACTCGCGTGTGGGTGGTTCCTCCTCCAACATGACCACCCCTCCGCAGAAGCGCCGCATCTGGGTACCAAATGGTGATGTCACTCGGGCTCCATACGCCCAAACTTCTCCAGGCTTCGCTCTCCGCCCACCCCGCTATCTACTCGTCAACAGCCTCGTCATACTCCACGTAGTAGCCACCATGGGGATCCTCGGAAACGTAGTCTGCAGAACACGCAGCCCCAAAGGGGTCAGTACAGACGAGTACTGGCAAGCAAGACGCACAAGATACCAAAGTGTACCCGGCAACACCAAGCACAGATGCTTTGGGTTCAACGGAAGAATAGGTAATGCAAAAGATGCGGCAGCGGGCTGCACTAACCAACTATAGAGACACGCTACAACTTCCGGCTAACAGAAAGAAGATAAGATAGCGTATCGTAACCAACTACAACTAACTTCAAACAAACCCATCGAATGATACCCCCTACTAAGGAAGCAACCCAAGGAAACTCACACTGTTGATTAGGGTGACATCATTCTTATGGTGGAAGTAATCTATATTACCAGTCAAGTTATTATAGTTAGGTGTAACTTGTCTGAGTACTTGTTAGCCAGTACTTTCACCAAGTCATCCATAACCACGGACAACACGGCTTCTCGAGAAGATTTAACCCTGCATGGATGCACCAATTTGGCCGTACACGTAAGAATAACCCGCCAGATGGAATGGCCCTTCCACCAAGCGGGGCACTCAACACAACCCAACTCTTCTTCGCATCAAGCCCAAAGAACCCCGTGCAATTGAGCGCACGACTAATCGAGCCCCACGAAGAAAAGGGGACCCTAATAGCACTCTAAGAACGTGTCTCCCTAAATGCCGACTACAAAAGTTCCACCCTGGCCTCGGGTTCGCACCTGCATATGCATGCGGCAAATGGAAAACCCGAACTAAATGAGGCGATTTGGACGAGATGCGAATCGAATCAAATTGAGGGGGGCGCCCATACACGCTTCCCACATGCGGTTAGTGCGCTCATCATGGATCAGTAGACAAGACCCTTTTCCTAATTAGGGTCGACACTAGCATGCCTCAAAACCACGTCGGGCCTCCTGCCGGTGCCTTATCATCAAATTATTATTACCCAAAACATTAACATGATTGTTGTTTAAACATCGAGCCCATAGAACATAATGAATATGGTAACAGAAGTAACAGACACCAGACTCGAGCACAACAACCCTAAGCATGCTAGTAGACACGGGCAACAAGCAACGGGGTTATAGGTGTGGAGGTGAGGCCATATCAGGGTTAAAGGATAACATGTGATAGGATCGGAACACAAGCAACGAGTCATAAGGCTAGCAGAATAGACAACAGAAAGTATCGGTATCCAGTGTGGAAAGGACACGATGGTTCATGTGAGTGAATACTTGCCTGCAAGCTCAGTAGCCTGGTACTGGGCTAACTCCTCAGAAGTAGTGTCGTAAACCTCGTCTGTCTCAACGTCGTCGTCTATTCGAGAAGAAGCAAACAAACAATCAAAGAGAGACGAACAATCAATAACATGGCATAGTGCACAAACATGGGATGATGCATGACAATTTAATTGGTGCATCAAAGATAAGCTAATTGACATGGTAACATAATTAAATGGGCCCATATGCAATTTGGAATGCATATGGAAAGCCCATGAATTAAGGTTGAATTAAATGATCTACAAATAACCATCATGTGAAAGTAGATTAGAATGATGCATGGATGATGTTAACAAAAAGGAAACAACAATAGCTTCAATTTGATATATTGCTTGCCAAGTTTGGAATTTTATTTATTAAGTTATGAAATTTGGCTCCTTAAATGAGTTACACAAGCATTGGTTGTTTTCACCAATTTTAATTGTTCAAAATAGTTCACAAAATTCATATTTGGAAAGAACACAAAATTTTAGGTGGAATACATGTTTCATTTGTTGAGGAAGGAATTAAAATGAATTACTTATGAATTAAACAAGTTTAAACAAGATTTAAATGGATTTAATTCAAGTATGAATTTATTTGAATTTTTATTTGTTCAATACATTCAATAAGATTCATATTTGAAAAGATCATACTTTTCTGGTTTGAAAACATATTTTATATGTGCCATTTGAATTAAATTTGAATTAGTTATGAATTTAGCAATTTTAAATGATTTAAACAAGGTTTAAATTGTTCAACCAATTTTAATTATTCAGAACAGGAAACAAATGGTTTAAACATGTAGAGAATTAAATTTGCTACAGAAAACATATTTTATTTATTTAATTTGGATTTGAAATGCACAAGTTATTTCAATTTGAAATTTCAGGGGCTATTTTGTGAATTAAACAGTTACAGATTGGTTACAGGGGCTTAGGTGCGAAAAATGAATTACAGAGAGGCCCCTGGGAACCCTTTTCACGCAGCAGATCAATGTGACGCCCCGAGATCGGGCACTATGCAGATTTCAGCATTCCCCCCAAATCCGCATAATAACCGATTCCAGATTGCCACTTGTGATAACATTACAACAGTTCACGAATATTCCGCAACAACAACATAAGAGATATATACAAGACGACTCAAACGAGTCAAGGATACAACTGATACAATACAAAGATCCAAATGACAGCGGAAGAAACAACATAGTGTCCGACTACGGACAAGATACAAATTGGACTAAGAGTCCTGAAGATAACCGAGAGCGTCCAATCCCTGCCCATGCCAAGCCGGAGGGATTCCCAAGCTAACGTCGTCAGACTTCAAACCTGTTGACTGCAATGTTGAATATGCAGCCACGAAAATGAATTCGTGGGTCAGTACAGTTAAGTACTGGCAAGGGGATAAACCATACTCACAAGATACCAGCGTAACCAATCATCACAAGATACGAATACTTTGGGTATAACGGAAGGAAGGGGTTATTGCAAAGAAGCGGCAGCGGCAGCACTAACTAACTACATAGACGCTCTACAACTTCCGGCTAACAGAAAGAAGATAAGATAGCGTATCGAAATAACTACAACTACTCACCAAACAATACCCATCCAGTGTTACCCCCTACTAAGGAAGCAACCCAAGGAAAACTCACACTGTTGATTAAGGTGAAGTTCAGGTTATTGTGACAATATGCCTATTACTAGTCAAGTGATTATTAATTAGGTGTAAGTTGTCTGAGTACTTGTTAGCCAGCACTTTCACCAAGTCGTCACATAACCGCGGACAACACAGCTTCTCGAGAAGATTCATCCCTGCAGGGTGTGCTCCAGTACCCGTACACACTCAAGCCACCAACTAAAACTCAGGTTGGCTCGACACGACCCAAACCGTCTCTACAACCCATCCTAGGAGCCACGGAGCTATAAGGTCCCAGCCACGCAGCCGAATACTCAGCGCAGGTGTGCAAAACTCCCGCAGGACACAACACCCCGGCACTACAGGCCTCGCCCTATATGCATCATCATCATCATCATCATCATCCGTAACCATGGGGGTCCAACCCATTATGCAAAGGAGCAAATGGAACACCCGATGGCTCTTCTGACAAGCTGCAAATCAGGTCTAAGTCGAGGGGGGTCCCATACTACCTCCCGGATGCGGTGAGCACGCTCATCATGGATCAATGGAC
Source organism: Alopecurus myosuroides (assembly GCA_028641055.1). Classification (NCBI taxonomy): domain Eukaryota; kingdom Viridiplantae; phylum Streptophyta; class Magnoliopsida; order Poales; family Poaceae; genus Alopecurus; species Alopecurus myosuroides. The sequence continues at coordinate 211,818,050 of CM054061.1, read as the reverse complement.
AAGACCCTTTTCCTAGTTTCGACACCAGCAGGCTCCAAAACCACGTCGGGCCTCCTGCCGGTGCCTTATCATCAAATTATTATTACCCCAGACATTAACATGTTGTTGATTAAATTGAAACCCAACTAGCAAACTAAACAGGTGATAAGATGGACAACAAGACTCGAGCGCAAACAACAATAAGCATGCAACTACGACACGAGGGCCAACAAGGTAAACAAGCAACAGTTAATAGGAAGTGGAAGGAAAGGCTATATCATGGCTGCAAGGTAAACATATGATAGGATCGAGACACAAGCATCGAATCATAAGGCTAGCAAAAATACAACGGAAAGAATCGATAACAAGTGAGGAAAGGCAACACAGATAGCAAGTGAGTATACTTGCCTGGAATCCAGCAAGTAGAGGTACATCCGAAGAACTTGGCGTTGCTCACATCATCTCAACGTCCTATCCGCGAAGAAGCAATGAACTAGAACAAATACCGGATGCAACAATTACTACTACGGCAAAAGATCCAGCATGATCCTATTTTATATGCATGGCATGGCAAGATGCAACAGGGGAAACAACTTAAGCAATTTAATCGGAACCGGAGTCCGGAGAAATAGGAATTGGTTCAAGTTGTTTATCCACACAACAATTTAAATGTTGTTTATCATGGCAAATAATAAAAGAGGTGAGCCAGGCAATTTAAATGGAATGGGCAATAGTTGGAATTAATTAGCCCACACATTCCATATGTTGCCATTTAGGTGATCATGCATAACAAATGCTAAAATGCACAAGGCAAGATGCAAACAGGAATATGAATGACATGAACATGTTATTGACATGAATCTGATTGGAAAACATACTTTATTGGTTGAGAAACAATTTTAAATGATTTAGTTAAGCATATTACCAAATTAAATGCATTAATTAATAGGTGAAGCAAATATTCAATTTAAATTTTGCAAACCAGAAAACAAAGTTTATATTCAAGTGTGGCATTTAATTTTGGATGGAATTCATGTTTTGAGTATTTAATTTGGAGCAACCATTTGAAAGTTATTAATTATGCCATTTAGTTTGTCATTTTTAAGGATTATTAAATAACCTTAATTCTAATTGTCCAAATTGCAGAACAAAGGTGATAAACAGATAGTTCATTGAATTTTGACTGAAAAACATATTTTACATGTTAAATTTGGAGTTTATTTGCAATTTTTATGTGTGTTTGAAGTTCATGGATTGATCTGTGATTTTATAGGGACTTAGATGTGAAGGAAACTGTGGAGACAGGGGCCTGTGTGTGAAAAGCTGGCGCGGAACTGGTTGTACACCGCAGCGCGCCCTAGCCACAGAGTCTGCCGCGCGGGCCCGGTGCCACGCGGGGTGCCAGCGAGGCGAGTGGGAGCCAAGGTGGCAAAATCGAAAAAAAAGTTGGGCGGAATATGCCTCGGGTGGGATTCGACCCCGGGTCTCCCACAAGACGGATCGGGCTCCTAACCACTGGGGTGCTGTGCGGGTTGTGAAAGCATACAGGTCCGTCGGAATAACAGGTGACGCAACGCGGTTTTAACTAAACTTCATGCAGATCCGCGACAGTAGACGACGGTGATGATCTTGAACCTGCGCCGTCGCTGGCAGGTTGGTCGCTCGGTGGGTAGGCAGTGGTGCGTGGACGTGTGGGGGTGCTGAGCGTGTAGCGGGGAAGGGAGGAGGACGGGAAAACGGGGCGCACCTGCTGCCGTCGAGGAAAGCAGAAGGCGGCGAGAGGTGTGCAGCTGCGCCATGAAGTCGATGGCGTGGACGGTGTGGCTGCTCCCGGCGGCCGCTGTGGTGTCGAGGAGGGTGGCAACGTCGCGGGGATTCCGTTCCCGCTGAGAACCGCCCTCGACGACGACCATATCCCCGGTGGCTTCTCTTCGGGTTCAGTAGTTTCAGAAGAAAAAGCATCGGTTTGGAGGGGGATCCGAGGGGGAAAGGAAGGATGGCGGCGGATGGGAGAAGGAGGAGGGAGGAAGGTGCGGCCTAGGGTTTGGAGGAGGGGATGATAAGGAGGGGGCAGGTGCACATGGGGGGGAGGTGGTTGTGCGTTGCTGTTGTTGTCGCCATCTCCACGTCAGTGTACGGAGGAAGGGGACGAAGGCTGGGCCCGAAGATGGAGGGGGGAAGTAGCCTGGTGGGCTGGGGGAGAGGGGAATGGGCTGTGGGTGGTAGGTGGGCCACTTGGCCTGCCTCCCCACAGCTCAAAGGGTTTTCTTTTTCTTTTTTCTTCCTTTCTCTTTTTTTTTTGCTTGTAGGAAAGAAAAGGAGAGAGAGAGAAAAGAATAGGTTTTAGGGGTTTTAATTTATGAATTTTTTTTATTAATTTTCAAAACAGTAAGGTCAAAGCAATGTTAATATTAACTTCAAAAATTTGAAATGTTAATTGATTTGAATGTGAAATTACCATTTGGGTGTTAATAGAAAGGAATTTTATTAACAAGCAATTTAAATAAATTCAACTTCAAAACTATTGGAAACACATTGAGTTGTTTTAGTTTTGCAACTTTTAATTGGAAATTTTAGACATGTTTTTGAAAGTTTAAATTGGTTTGAACTTTTCAGTTGTTTTGAAAACATGGTGCAATGCATAAGATGCATGTGATGCAAAGCAAAAGGAAAGCAACCAACTTTCTACTTAGGGGGAACACCCCAGGTGTTACAATCAACCACTGGGTAACTGGCCTGTGGGCCAGTGCCCAGCTGGCGAGCGGCTGGAATCTGGCGTGGCACCCACTGCCTATGGCAGGTGGGCCCTGCCTGCCCGCGTGGCAAAGGAGCAAAATGTGGGTTTTAATCTGCGCGCGGGGGGGATCGAACCCGCGCCGCGGGCGTGCGCGCCGTTGGATCAAGCCACTGCGGTGTGGATCGTTTGGTGACAGAAGGGATGCGCGCGTTGTTTTGAGGTTCAGATCTGGGCGTTCTAGCTAAACTGACGAAACTGAACCTCAAGGTTGAGTCTTTCTGAACCTGCTGCCCGTGGCGGAGTTGTGGACGCCGGCGACGATCTGCTCGCTGTGCTGCTGCGTGGATGCGCGTGTGCTCGTGTGCGTGTGCGTGCGCAACTGACAGAGGTGAGATAGAGAGGAAGGAGAAGACGTGGTGCTCACCGAGGGGAAACAGAGGGAGGAGGAGGTGCTCGACGCGGTGGCAGTCGACGACGGCGACAGAGACAGGGACGGCGGCGATGATCTGATGCCTCCCAGGCTCTGCTGATGAAGCGAGGAGGGAGAGGACTGCACAGTGTTCACGTTCTCGTGCTCGCGGAAGCTCGACGATGACCACAACCCCTACACCCACCCCATCACTCTCCGGCCATGGCTGCTCGTCGGAAACTTTCAGAAAATTCAGAGGCGAATTGGAGGGGATCTGAGAGGTAGGAGAAGAACTGGCGGCGGCAGGGAGGAAGCAGAGGGTTAGGGTTAGGGTTTGGGAGCTCGGGGGCTAGAAATAGGGAGGAAAAAGGTGGGGAGGGAGCAGGTGGAGGGCGCCCTGCTGCGTGCGCGCTGGCGTCAGCTGACGCCAGCCGTACGGAGATAGAAGAAGGGGCCGCGGGCCTGCTGCGCGCGCGCTGGGGTGGTAGGTGGCTGGGCCGGCCCAGCTGGCCTGGCTGCCTCCCCCAGCTCGTTTTCCTTTTTATTTTTTTCTTTCTCTCTATTTTTTTTTGAAGAAAAGAAAAGGGAAGGAATAGATGGGTTTTGTGGTTGGAAAAATTTAGGAAATAATTTTTATAGGTTAGTTATTACAGAAGCACAAATGTGCAAACTTTTGTTTTTCAAAAATTTCAAATTGTGTTGTTGTTTGTAATTTAATTGAATTTGATATTAATTAAATTATTGAGAAGAAGCAATTTAAATAGTTTGAACTTTCATGTTTATTGGAAACAATTTGATGTTTTCATTTGAATATTTCATTTGAAAAATTGTAACAGAACAAGTATGAAACAAATAGATTAGAAATTTGATTTGAAAATTCAAATGGGAAACAAGGAAAAACAAAGGCAAACAAAAGTAATGCTTATGATGACATGATGCAAAACATAAAATAACAAAGAGCAAACATTCTAAAGGTGTTTTCATACTTGGGATGTTACAGAACGCCCCCCCTTGAAGGAATCGCGCCCCGAGATTCCTACTGAGAAGAGAAAAGGTCCGGATACTTCTTGCGAAGATCCTCTTCGGTCTCCCACGTTGCCTCTTTATCGGAATGATGAGACCACTGCACTTTTAAGAACTTGGTGCTCTTGTTGCGAGTCTTACGCTCGGTCTCATCGAGAATGCGAACAGGATGCTCTTCATAAGAGAGATCTTCTTGCAGATCAATGGAATCATGATCAACTGCACGACCTGGATCTTTGAAGCATCTCTTGAGCTGTGACACGTGAAACACATCGTGCACCTTGGATTGTTTTTCTGGAAGTTCAAGACGATAGGCATTTTCTGCACGCCTTGAGAGAATGTTGAAGGGACCAATATATCTTGGTGCTAGCTTTCCTTTGACACCAAAACGATGAGTGCCTCTAAGGGGAGTTACACGGAGATATGCTTTGTCTCCAGCTGCATAGACCATGTCCCTATGTTTGCTATCATAGTAGCTTTTCTGACGAGACTGATGTCGCACCCTGGTTTCTAGGGGATACTCATCGGGCCGAACTGGATAGCAGATGCTTGGATTATAGGGCATATCTGCTCCCACATCCTCGCTTCCGAGTAGGCCAGCACTTATGTGCGACAACACAAGCTCTGCTATTCCATCGTCGATGTAAACTATCCACTAGAGATCAAAGGTACTACTGTCGACGTACTTCATACCAATCACACATGGTACGTCAACAGCGTTAAACGGAATGATACCACAACATATCTCTAAGACACAAAAGATTGAAATAAGGTTGCAAATGGCCTTCACTAAGGCAGAGAATAGCAAATACAATCATCCAGAGGACACATGTCCCAAAATAGCATCATTACATCTCAGCGGAAGCATTCAAATGGGTCTGAGTACAGACAAAACCAAATAGGCTTAAGAAGCCGGCAAATGAAGGAAAGACGGAGCCCATCCACGTAGGTCCTGGATCCTGCCCGGGTCCAGCTATCTACTCGTCTGCAGTCTCGTCAAACTCCACGAAGTAGCCATCCTGGTGATCATCGTAGCCGTAGTCGTAGTCGTAGTCTGCGTAAACCACAGCCCCAAAGGGGTCAGTACAACAACGTACTGGCAAGCAAGACTCACAGTTCACCAAAGTGTAACACGTCAACACCAAGCACAGATGCCTTGGGATCAACGGAAGGAAGGGGATATGAACGGTGCTGCAACTGGCTGCGCTAACCAACTACAGAACATACTACAACTTCAGGGCTAACAGAAAGAGATAAGATAGCGCATCGTAACCAACTATAACTAACCACCAAAGCAAACCCATCCTGGACCTCACCCCTTATCCGAAGAAGCAATCCGAGGATAACTCACACAGTTGGATTAAAGGTGGATCAAGTTATTGTGGCAATAAGACTATTACTAGTCAAGTTATCATTAGTTAGGTGTAAGTTGTTCTGAGTACTTGTTAGCCAGTACTTTCACCAAGTCAACCATAACCGCGGAAAACACGGCTTCTCGAGAAGATTTATCCCTGCAGGGGGGCACCAATTTGGCCGTACACGTAAGAATAACCCGCCAGATGGGAAGGCCTTTCCCACCAAGCGGGGCACTCAACACAACTCAATTCTTCTTCGCATCAAGCCCAAAGCACCACGTGCTGTGCGTGCGCGGCTAATCGAGCCCCACGAAGAAAAGGGGACCCTCATAGCACTCTAAGACCACGCCGCCCTAAATGCCGACTACAAAAGTTCCACCCTGGTCTCGGGTTCGTACCTGCATATGAGTGCATCAACTGGAAAGCCCGAACTAAGTGTGGCGATTTGGACGAGATGCGAATCAAATCAAATTGAGGGGGGCGCCCATACACGCTTCCCACATGCGGTTAGTGCGCTCATCATGGATCAGTAGACAAGACCCTTTTCCTATTAGGGTCGACACTAGCAGGCCTCAAAACCACGCCGGGCCTCCTGCCGGTGTCTTATCAGCAAATTATTATTACCCAAGACTAACATGTTGTTGATTAACATCGAGCCCCAGAATAATAGAAATATGATAACAGAAAGTAACGGGTAACAGACTCGAGCAAAAACAACCCTAAGCATGCTAGTAAGACACGGGCTCAACCAATGGGGTGATAGGGGTGGAGGTGAGGCAATATCATGGTTCAGGTATCATGTGGTAGGTTCGTAACAGAAGCAACAATACATATGGCTAGCAAAATAGACAACGGAAAGTATTGGTAACCAATGTTGAAAGGAACACGGTGGTTCATGTGAGTGATAACTTGCCTGAAAACCCAGCAGCCTGGTACTGAGCTAGATCCTCAGAAGGGGTGCTGAAAGTATCGTCTGTCTCAGCGTAGTCGTCTAACCGGGAAGAAGCAAACAAAAAATACAAAAGATAACCAATCAATATCATGGCATAGTGCACAAGCATGGGATGATGCATGTCAAGTTAAGGGATGCATCAACATAAACTACTTGACAAGATAACACAATTTAAATGGGCACATATGCAAGTTGGATTGCATATGGATGACCATGAGTTAAGGTGGAAACAAATGAGTTACCATTAGTTACCATGTGGAAGTTGGTTAACATGATGCATGCATGATGAAACAATAAAGTAACAACATTAGATGCAATTGGAATGATATTTAACAAGTTGAGGACTTATTTATTAAGTTTGGAAATTTTGGTTACTTAATGATGTCACACAAACAATTGGTTGTTTTCATCAAGTTAAAGTGTTCAACACAAATAACAAAGTTTATATTTGAAAAGAACATCAAATTTTAGTTGGATTACATGTTTCAATTATTGAAAAAGGAATTACAATAATTTAATTGGGAATTAAACATGTTAAACAAGAATTAAATTGGAATTAATTCAAGTGTGAATTTTAATTGAATTGTATTTGTTCAAAACATAAATTCAAACTCATATTTGAAAAGGTTATGGTTTTCTAGTTTGAAAAAATATTTTACATGTTCAAAAATAATTTAAATTGAGCAAGTTATAATTTTAGCAATTTTAAATAATTTATATAAGGTTTAAATTATTTAAGCAATTTAAATTAATCAAACCATGAAACAAAATTTATATTTGAATAGGTTATTTGAAACAGCATTGAAAACATATTTTATTTGCATGATTTGGATTTGGAATGAATTAGTTATGCAATTTAGCAAATTACAATTGAACTATTTGAATTCAAATTTGAATTGCATTTTGAAAATTCAAAACAGGAAACAAATGGCATAGTTGGATAGACAATTTAATTTAGAACAATAAACATATTTTACTTTGGTTATTTAGAGTTATAGATTAAAAGTTATTAACAAATTAAAATTGAGGACCAAACTGTAATTAAAAAGGGTCTATTTTTGAAACAGAAACGTGCAGAAACTTTAGTTACCGCACAGCAACCTAGCCACAGCCACTGCGCGTGGGCCTGGGGCCAGCGTGGCGTGCTGTGCGCTGGCGTGGCAGCCAGGGCCACAGACAGGTGGGCCCTGCCTGTCAGCCACGGTTGCAAAAGATTGGTTTAATTCGCATCCGCGAGGGATCGAACCAGGGACCTGCGGGCGCGCGCGCTAGGGTGTAACCAGTGCGCTGCTTTCGTGTGTTTGTCAGTATAGGCAATGCCGAGAGGATATGATTCAGAACCAAGTTAACTGAATTTGCTGACGCGCGCGCAAGACTGCACTTCGTCAGAGATGCGATCGCCGGCGGTGAGCCGTGGTGGTGCTGCGTGCTGCTGCGATCTGGGGTGCTAGACGTGCACGGTGCTGTGGTGCTTGCGAATCAACAGAGAGGGAGGAGGGGATGGATGCCACGGTGGCTCACCGGGAGATGGCCGGGGTTGCAGTAGCTCGGGGCAGACGGTGGCGACGTGGTCGTGGACGGCGGCGACGTCCTGGCTGCTCTCCGTGCTCCCTCCGGTGTCCAAAAGGAAGAGGGTGGCGAGGTGGTGCGATTTCAGTAGCTAGGTGGGTGCGTGGACCTCCATGGCGACGGCGGCGTGGACGGATTCAGAGAGAAATCTCCGGCGAGGGGTGACAGAGAGTGGGAGGTGGCCGAGAGAGAGAGAGAGCGGCGGCGGAGCTCGAGGGGAACAGGCGCCTAGGGTTTAGGGTAGGGCTGCGGGGCTACTAGGGGTAGATATAGGGCTCGGGATCGCCTCCTGGCCGTCGGGTGGCGCGTCTGCCGCCGTGGCACGGCCGGATGGGCGCCGTACATGGAGGAGAAGGGGGGTTAGATCCCCGAACCGGTACGCGGGCCAGCGGGCTGGGCTGCGCGCGGGAAGAAATAGATAGGTGGGCTGGGAGCAGCCCATCTCCCCTTTGGCGCCAGAAATTGCATTTAAAATTTTATTTCTCCTCTTTTTTTTCTCTGAAAAAGGAATTGGAAGATTTTGATAGGTTTTAAAGTAGTAAAAATTTTGGAAAAATTAGAGGGAGTTCATTAGGCCATTAGCAAACAAATGTTATGTTTTATTTTCAAAAAGTTTGAGATTTGCTTGCTGTTTGTATTTTAAACCAAAATTTGGGAATTTTAATATTAAGTAACATTAATGAAAACAAACCACTTTTAATAGGGTGACCCCTATGGTTTAATTTGATTAAATGAGTATAATTGTTTGGTGATTTTCAACAACTCAAATTGGGCGCTGAATTAAAGATTGGATTTGAATTTGAAATGATTTGGAATTAATTGATTGAATTAATTGTTTGATTAAAACCAACAATTTAATAATTGATCATTATGGAATTAAATGAAAACAATTGAGGTTTTGATTTGCATTCTTTATTTGAAAAAGATTGTAACATGACAAGTATGAAATAAACATTTGAAAATTGTTTGAGTTTCATTATGAAAACATTTAAGAACAGATGCAAACAGAAATGAAACAAATGCAATGAGGATGATGACATGATGCATTGCTCTAATTAAACAAGAAATAAAACAACTAGGGAGTTTTTCATACTTGGGATGTTACAAAACGCCCCCCCTTGAAGGAATCGCGCGCCGAGATTCCTACTGAGAAATGAAAAGGTCCGGATACTTCTTGCGAATATCCTCTTCGGTCTCCCACGTTGCCTCTTTATCGGAATGATGCGACCACTGCACTTTCAAGAACTTGGTGCTCTTGTTGCGAGTCTTACGAACGGTCTCATCGAGAATTCGAGTAGGGTGCTCCTCATAAGAGAGATCATCTTGCAGTTCGATAGAATCATGATCAACTGCACGATCTGGATCCTTGAAGCACTTCTTGAGCTGTGACATGTGGAACACATCGTGCACCTTGGATAGTTTTTCTGGAAGTTCAAGACGGTAAGCATTTTCTGCACGCCTTGAGAGGATGTTGAAAGGACCAATGTATCTTGGTGCAAGTTTTCCTTTCACACCGAAACGATGAGTGCCTCTGAGGGGAGTTACACGGAGGTATGCCTTATCACCAGGTGCATAGATCATATCCCTGTGCTTGCTGTCATAGTAACTCTTCTGACGAGACTGAGCAATCTTGAGATTGTCACGAATGATTCAAACTTTCTCCTCGGCTTCCTTAACAATGTCAGGGCCTAAGAGTGAACGTTCACCAGCTCCAGACCAATTGATTGGACTCCTGCATCTGCGGCCATAGAGTGCTTCAAATGGTGCCATGCCTAGGCTTGCCTGGAAACTGTTGTTGTAGGAGAATTCAGCATATGGAAGGCAATCCTCCCATTTCATGCCAAAGGAGATACCACATGCTCTGAGCATATCCTTGAGAATCTGATTGACTCTTTCGACTTGCCCCTGAGACTAAGGGTGATAAGCTGTGCTGAACAGAAGTTTAGTGCCCAATACTTCTTGAAAACTCTTCCAGAAATGAGAAGTGAAGATACTTCCACGGTCTGAGCTTATTTCCAATGGAACACCATGAAGAGGAACAATCTTTGATGTGTAGAGCTCTGCTAACTGGCTAGCTGAGATAGTTTCCTTGACAGCAAAGAAGTGAGCTACCTTAGTGAGACGATCAATGACAACGAAGATTGCATCGTTGCCCTTCTTGGACTTTGGAAACCCAGTAACGAAGTCCATTTCAATCATGTCCCACTTCCACTCGGGGATTTTCAGAGGTTGGAGAAGACCGGCTGTTTTCTGATGGACTGCCTTAACACGTTGACAAACGTCGCATTCAGAAACGTATTGAGCAATTTCACGTTTCATGCCAGGCCACCAATACAGTGTCTTAAGATCCTGGTACATCTTTGTACTTCCAGGGTGGATGGAGAGAGGAGTTTCATGAGCCTCCTTGAGAATGATATCTTTGAGACTTTGAATCTTAGGAACTGCAATGCGTCCTTCAAAGAACACAACTCCCTTGTCATCAATTGAGAAGGACTTGAATTTATCTTTGCCTTCTTTGATATGCTCTACCATCTTCTTGATTTCAGCATCACGAAACTGTTCAGAACGAATCTTGTCCTCGAGAGTTGGACTGGCTGTCAAGCTTGCAAGATAGCCTTGAGGAACAAGACCAAGGTTCAGCTTCTGGAATTCTTCATGAAGTGGAGGTTGGCTTTCCATGATCATGAGATTATTGCAATAGGATTTGCGACTGAGAGCATCGGCCATAACATTAGCCTTGCCTGGAGTGTAAGAAATGGTGAGATCAAAGTCTTTAATCTTTTCAATCCATCTCCTTTGCCTGAGGTTTAGATCTGGTTGAGTGAAGATGTATTTCAGACTCTTATGATCGGAAAAGATTTCAGTGCGGTTACCCAACAAGTATTGCCTCCATTTCTTGAGGGCAAATACAACTGCTGCAAGTTCAAGATCATGAGTGGGATAGTTTTGCTCATGTGGGTTCAACTGACGTGAAGCATAAGCCACAACTTGACGTTCTTGCATAAGAACTGCTCCTAGACCTTGGAGAGATGCATCGCAGAATATCTGGAAGGGTTTGGTAGTATCTGGGCCAACCAGAACTGGAGTAGAGGTGAGTTTGGTTTTGAGGAGATTGAAACTTTCATCACACTGTGGAGACCAAACGAACTTCTTGTCCTTCTTGGTGAGATCAGTGAGAGGTGTGGCAATCTTGGAGAAGTTTTGGACGAAACAACGGCAATAGCTAGCCAAGCCAAGAAAACTTCTGACTTGCTTCACCGTTCTAGGAGGTTTCCAATCAACAATTGCCTTAACCTTTTCTGGGTCAATGGCTATGCCCTTGGCAGAGATGATGTGACCAAGATAAGCAACTTCTGAAATCCAGAACTCACATTTGGAGAACTTGGCATATAGACGATGCTCGCGAAGTTTCATGAGAGTGAGACGAAGATGTTCTTCATGCTCTTCCTCAGATTTGGAGTAGACAAGAATGTCATCGAGATATACCACAACGAACTTGTCGAGGTATTCATGGAAGACAGAATTCATGAGTCTTGAGAACGTCGCCGGTGCATTGGTGAGACCAAAGGACATGACGGTGTATTCATATAGACCGTACCGAGTGGTGAAAGCTGTTTTTGGAATATCTTCCTTTCTGATCTTTATTTGGTGGTAACCCATCCTCAAGTCCAACTTTGAGAATATTGAGGCTCCAGCAAGTTGATCAAAAAGATCATCGATACGAGGAATTGGATACTTGTTCTTGATGGTTTTCTCGTTGAGAGGACTATAGTCAACCACGAGTCTCTTTGTTTGATCCTTCTTGGCAACAAACAGAGTTGGGCAACCCCAAGCGGAGGAACTAGGCTGAATGTAACCTTTCTCCATGTACATATCGATTTGCTCCTTCAACAATTTCAGTTCAGGAGGAGCTATCTTGTATGGATGCTTAGAGATTGGAGCAGTACCTGGTTCAAGCTCGATCACAAACTCAACTGCTCTGTCCGGAGGCATCCCTGGCAACTCTTCTGGAAAGACGTCAGGGAATTCACAAACCACCAGAACATTTTCGAGCAGAGGTAGAGGTTTAGCATCCAGGGTGTACAGCTGAACAGAACTTGATTCACTTGGAGAATAGACTATCTGGCCAGACGGGTGGAACAGAGTTATCGACTTCTTAGCACAATCAATCGTAGCTTTATTGGCCTTCAACCAATCCATGCCAAGGATGACATCAATGTCAGAATTGCCAAGCAGAATGAGAGAAGCAAGGAATATGTGGCCTCCAATTAAGATCTGATTCTCATGACTGATCTTGGAAGTTTGCATAGTTGCTCCAGGGGAGTTTACTACTAGCGGGGAACCCAAACCAACAAAGGGGAGCTTAATTGCTGTCGCAAAGATCTTTGACACAAAAGAATGCGATGCTCCGGTATCAAACAACACTTTAGCTGGGTTAGAGTTTACGGGGAATGTACCAAGAACGACGTCAGCAGCTTCCTCAGCTTTGTCGGCCTTGATATGATTCACCCTCGCGGTCCTCCCGACAGGCCTGTTGTTGGAGTTGAAGGCTTTAGCCGGAGGAGCGCGCACCATAGCCTGGTTGGTGTTGGGGCGAGGAGGTGGTGAAGGCAGCTGCCTCTGAGTGCACTTATCAGCGTAGTGTCCAGTCTCCTTGCACTTGTAGCAAGTGACGACACGAGAAGGACCTGGCCTTGGCTGCCCCATTGGAACCCTCTGACCATTCATCTGAGATGGGTTGGGTGGGCGGGGAGCAAAGCCTGGAGAAGCTTGGGCATAAGGAGCCCGAGTGACAGCACTATTTGGCACCCAGATGCGGCGCTTCTGCGGAGGGGTGGTCATGTTGGAGGAGGAACCACCCTCACGCGAGTGCTTGCGGGACTCTTCGAACGCTTTGCGCCCATTCTCCTCATTGAGCACGGTGTTCACGAGATCCTCGAAGTCTTTGCACTTGACATTGGTAAGGGCATACTTCAGCTCCGGGTTAAAACCTCGGCGGAACCTGGCCATCTTCTTGGCCTCAGTGGACACCTCGTCACCAGCGTATCGAGCGAGGCGATTGAACTCGGTCTGATAGCTGATAACATCCAGCTTGCCCTGCTTAAGAGAGCAGAACTCTTCACGCATCTTTTCCATAAGACCATCTGGAATGTGGTGCTTCAGGAAGGCTTCCTTGAAACAGCCCCAGGTTATAGGATAGCCAGCTCTCATGGTCTGGTAGTTCTCCCACCAAGAAGCTGCCTGACCCTTCAGCAGGTAGGTGGCATAGTTGACCTTGTCTTCCTCAGCTACATGTGCAATCTCCAGAGTCCTGGCTATGTCACGGATCCAGTCATCAGCATCCAGCGGCTCGCGTGTTGCCACGAAAGCTTTCGGGCCCAGACTGAGGAACTCCTTGATGTTGACCCGTGGAGCATTCTGGTTGTTGTGCTGATTAGCCTGGAACTGGACCATCTGAGCCACGACCTGAGTCATCTGAGTCAACAGCTCCGTGATCGGAGGTGGCTCAGGCGGGGAGTTCCTGGTTGGAGGCATCCTGAATGGAAAAGCATTTTAGCACAACAATAGAACATGATAGACTTAGCAACCGAAAGAGAGATTATTCCGACGCATGAATAGATAACCAACAGGTACATCATCACATGTTCCAATACATCAGAATATCCAACACACCATAACTGGTTCGAATGCCAAAGGATAACTAAACATAGCTAGGAATGGATACATCGGTACTCCCATGCTCATCACGCAGGACGGCGTCTAGGAGTACGGCGAGTGGTACGGCGAGGAGTACGCTCACGGAAGTAAGTAGAACGACGATCCCTGTAGATCGGAACTACTCGGAGAGGGACTCTCGGAGTGGTGAAGTAGAAAGCGTCCTCTCCCTGTGCTCCAAAGAGAGGAATACCACTGTAACCAGCTCCAAGGTGGAGTAGTGGACCTCTGATCGGCTCGTAACCTCCAGCATCTGGCAGAGGAAGACCAGCTGGCTGAGCGAAACGTGCAAAGCGCTCGTCTCCAACGAAGTCTGTGGTGTAAGTCGCCAGACGCGTCAAAGCAAGGTAGAGCTGCTCCCTGACTGAAGCCAACTCCTGAGACAGTGTGGAAGCAACTGCATCACTGTGCCTCACGAACTGAGCTGTGGTGTGCAGCCTGGAGCTATCATCCTCGTAGGTATCCAGGTTGCCGTGGAGAGTGAAGTGAACTCCCGCCGACGTAATGTAACCACGGGGGATGTGACGATAGATGGAATCATCAAACCCCCAGTAGTCAGCACGAAGGATGGTGAGACTCACATACGCTGCCTGCTGCACAGCCATGTCCACTGTGGAACCTACTGCCTCGTAGCGGTGGACTATGCTCCTGCCATCATCTGACAGAATATAGACGATAGCCTGGTAGTAGGTCTGCTCAAACTCTCGCTGCTGCTCGTAGACCTGGTACTCTGGTGCCCAATAGAACCCCAGATAGGTGACCATGTCCCTCAGCATCTCCGGATAACCGGCGGTGCTCTCACAGCGAGTCATCCGAACCACCTGCGGGTAGAACCTGAGATCCATCTGCAGATGATTTGGGAGGTTTTGATTAGACGCCGGTAGATGAATTGAAGTGGAAACAACAACAAGATTTCAATGGACGAAAGATTCTTGAGAAGAACATGATATTGAAGCAACATCGGGAAAACGAGACCAAAAAACCTGAGGTACTACGGGGAACCCAAAACACGTGAAATCCTAACTTGAAAGTTTGGGTGAGAAGAGAAAACAACGTTGCACTTCCTTACCAGAAAAGGGTGGGTGGGTGGGGAAAGAAGAAAAATGGCAGAATTCCTACTCTCACGTTTCATTTTTTCCTATATAGCTACAAAATAGTTTCTAGACTCAAACTGCGACCAGTAAAAGGGATCCTACAGGCAGACAGGCTCTGATACCATTTGTCGCACCCTGGTTTCTAGGGGATACTCATCGGGCCGAACTGGATAGCAGATGCTTGGATTATGGGGCATATCTGCTCCCACATCCTCGCTTCCGAGTAGGCCAGCACTTATGTGCGACAACACAAGCTCTGCTATTCCATCATCGATGTAAACTATCCACTAGAGATCAAAGGTACTACTGTCGACGTACTTCATACCAATCACACATGGTACGTCAACAGCGTTAAACGGAATGATACCACAACATATCTCTAAGACACAAAAGATTGAAATAAGGTTGCAAATGGCCTTCACTAAGGCAGAGAATAGCAAATACAATCATCCAGAGGACACATGTCCCAAAATAGCATCATTACATCTCAGCGGAAGCATTCAAATGGGTCTGAGTACAGACAAAACCAAATAGGCTTAAGAAGCCGGCAAATGAAGGAAAGACGGAGCCCATCCACGTAGGTCCTGGATCCTGCCCGGGTCCAGCTATCTACTCGTCTGCAGTCTCGTCAAACTCCACGAAGTAGCCATCCTGGTGATCATCGTAGCCATAGTCGTAATCGTAGTCCACAGCCCCAAAGGGGTCAGTACAACAACGTACTGGCAAGCAAGACTCACAGTTCACCAAAGTGTAACACGTCAACACCAAGCACAGATGCCTTGGGATCAACGGAAGGAAGGGGATATGAACGGTGCTGCAACTGGCTGCGCTAACCAACTACAGAACATACTACAACTTCAGGGCTAACAGAAAGAGATAAGATAGCGCATCGGAACCAACTATAACTAACCACCAAAGCAAACCCATCCTGGACCTCGCCCCTTATCCGAAGAAGCAATCCGAGGATAACTCACACAGTTGGATTAAAGGTGGATCAAGTTATTGTGGCAATAAGACTATTACTAGTCAAGTTATCATTAGTTAGGTGTAAGTTGTTCTGAGTACTTGTTAGCCAGTACTTTCACCAAGTCAACCATAACCGCGGAAAACACGGCTTCTCGAGAAGATTTATCCCTGCAGGGGTGCACCAATTTGGCCGTACACGTAAGAATAACCCGCCAGATGGGAAGGCCTTTCCCACCAAGCGGGGCACTCAACACAACTCAATTCTTCTTCGCATCAAGCCCAAAGCACCACGTGCTGTGCGTGCGCGGCTAATCGAGCCCCACGAAGAAAAGGGGACCCTCATAGCACTCAAAGACCACGCCGCCCTAAATGCCGACTACAAAAGTTCCACCCTGGCCTCGGGTTCGTACCTGCATATGAGTGCATCAACTGGAAAGCCCGAACTAAGTGTGGCGATTTGGACGAGATGCGAATCAAATCAAATTGAGGGGGGCGCCCATACATGCTTCCCACATGCGGTTAGTGCGCTCATCATGGATCAGTAGACAAGACCCTTTTCCTATTAGGGTCGACACTAGCAGGCCTCAAAACCACGCCGGGCCTCCTGCCGGTGTCTTATCAGCAAATTATTATTACCCAAGATTAACAGGTTGTTGATTAACATCGAGCCCCAGAATAATAGAAATATGATAACAGAAAGTAACGGGTAACAGACTCGAGCAAAAACAACCCTAAGCATGCTAGTAAGACACGGGCTCAACCAATGGGGTGATAGGGGTGGAGGTGAGGCAATATCATGGTTCAAGTATCATGTGGTAGGTTCGTAACAGAAGCAACGATACATATGGCTAGCAAAATATACAACGGAAAGTATCGGTAACCAATGTTGAAAGGAACACGGTGGTTCATGTGAGTGATAACTTGCCTGCAAACCCAGCAGCCTGGTACTGAGCTTGATCCTCAGAAGGGGTGCTGAAAGTATCGTCTGTCTCAGCATAGTCGTCTAACCGGGAAGAAGCAAACAAACAATACAAAAGATAACCAATCAATATCATGGCATAGTGCACAAGCATGGGATGATGCATGTCAAGTTAAGGGATGCATCAACATAAACTACATGACAAGATAACACAATTTAAATGGGCACATATGCAAGTTGGATTGCATATGGATGCCCATGAGTTAAGGTGGAAACAAATGAGTTACCATTAGTTACCATGTGGAAGTTGGTTAACATGATGCATGCATGATGAAACAATAAAGTAACAACATTAGATGCAATTGGAATGATATTTAACAAGTTGAGGACTTATTTATTAAGTTTGGAAATTTTGGTTACTTAATGATGTCACACAAACAATTGGTTGTTTTCATCAAGTTAAAGTGTTCAACACAAATAACAAAGTTTATATTTGAAAAGAACATCAAATTTTAATTGGATTACATGTTTCAATTATTGAAAAAGGAATTACAACAATTTAATTGGGAATTAAACATGTTAAACAAGAATTAAATTGGAATTAATTCAAGTGTGAATTTTAATTGAATTTTATTTGTTCAAAACATAAATTCGAACTCATATTTGAAAAGGTTATGCTTTTCTAGTTTGAAAACATATTTTGCATGTTCAAAAATAATTTAAATTGAGCAAGTTATGATTTTAGCAATTTTAAATAATTTAAATAAGGTTTAAATTATTTAAGCAATTTAAATTAATCAAACCATGAAACAAAATTTATATTTGAATAGGTTATTTGAAACAGCATTGAAAACATATTTTATTTGCATGATTTGGATTTGGAATGAAATAGTTATGCAATTTAGCAAATTACAATTGAACTATTTGAATTCAAATTTGAATTGCATTTTGAAAATTCAAAACAGGAAACAAATGGCATAGTTGGATAGACAATTTAATTTAGAACAATAAACATATTTTACTTTGGTTATTTAGAGTTATAGATTAAAAGTTATTAACAAATTAAAATTGAGGACCAAACTGTAATTAAAAAGGGTCTATTTTTGAAACAGAAACGTGCAGAAACTTTAGTTACCGCACAGCAACCTAGCCACAGCCACTGCGCGTGGGCCTGGGGCCAGCGTGGCGTGCTGTGCGCTGGCGTGGCAGCCAGGGCCACAGACAGGTGGGCCCTGCCTGTCAGCCACGGTTGCAAAAGATTGGTTTAATTCGCATCCGCGAGGGATCGAACCAGGGACCGGCGGGCGCGCGCGCTAGGGTGTAACCAGTGCGCTGCTTTCGTGTGTTTGTCAGTATAGGCGATGCCGAGAGGATATGATTCAGAACCAAGTTAACTGAATTTGCTGACGCGCGCGCAAGACTACACTTCGTCAGAGATGCGATCGCCGGCGGTGAGCCGTGGTGGTGCTGCGTGCTGCTGCGATCTGGGGTGCTGGACGTGCACGGTGCTGTGGTGCTTGCGAATCAACAGAGAGGGAGGAGGGGATGGATGCCACGGTGGCTCACCGGGAGATGGCCGGGGTTGCAGTAGCTCGGGGCAGACGGTGGCGACGTGGTCGTGGACGGCGGCGACGTCCTGGCTGCTCTCCGTGCTCCCTCCGGTGTCCAAAAGGAAGAGGGTGGCGAGGTGGTGCGATTTCAGTAGCTAGGTGGGTGCGTGGACCTCCATGGCGACGGCGGCGTGGACGGATTCAGAGAGAAATCTCCGGCGAGGGGTGACAGAGAGTGGGAGGTGGCCGAGAGAGAGAGAGCGGCGGCGGAGCTCGAGGGGAACAGGCGCCTAGGGTTTAGGGTAGGGCTGCGGGGCTACTAGGGGTAGATATAGGGCTCGGGATCGCCTCCTGGCCGTCGGGTGGCGCGTCTGCCGCCGTGGCACGGCCGGATGGGCGCCGTACATGGAGGAGAAGGGGGGGTTAGATCCCCGAACCGGTACGCGGGCCAGCGGGCTGGGCTGCGCGCGGGAAGAAATAGATAGGTGGGCTGGTGTGACGCCCCGAGATCGGGCATTATGCAGATTTCAGCATTCCCGCCAAATCCGCATAATAACCGATTCCAGGTTGCCATTTATGATAACATTACAATAGTTCTCGAATAATCCACAATTACAACAGAAACAGATAGATACAAGATGACTCAGACGAGCCAGGGATACAACTGATACATTACAAAGATCCAAATAACAGCGGAAGAAACAAACGTCCGGCTACGGACAAGATCCAAATTGGACTAAGAGTCCTGAAGATAACCGAAGGCGTCCAATCCCTGCCCAGGCCAAGCCGGAGGGATTCCCAAGCTAACGTCGTCAGACTTCAAACCTGTTGACTGCAAGTTGGAATTTGCAGCCACGAAAGAGATTCGTGGGTCAGTACGGTTAAGTACTGGCAAGGGGGATAAAACCCATACTCACAAGAATACCGGCGTAGCCAATCATCACAAGATACAAATACTTTAGGATCAACGGAAAGGAAGGGGTTATTGCAAATAAGCGACAACAGGCTGCACTAACCAACTACAGAGATTCTATTACTTCCAACTATCAGAAAGGAGATAAGATCGAGTGATAGTAACCAACTGAAAGATAACTTCAAACAAACCCATCCTGGATCTCGCCCCTTATCCGAAGAAGCAATCCGAGGATAACTCACACCGTGGTATTAAAGATGAGTCAAGTTATTGTGTGAATAACCTATTACTAGTCAAGTTATTAATCATTGGGTGAAACATGATTGATCATTATGTTGAAGTTGTCCTGAGTACTTGTTAGCCAGTACTTTCACCAAGTAATCCATAACCGCGGAAAACACGGCTTCTCGAGAAGATTTACCCTGCAGGGGTGCACCATAGCAACCGCACTCATGAATATCCCGCCAGATGGGATGCCTCCCACCAAGCGGGGCACTCAACACAATCCAACCCTTCTTCGCATCAAGCCCAAAGCACCGCGTGCTGTGCGTGCGCGGCTAATCGAGCCCCACGAAGAAAAGGGGACCCTCATAGCACTGGAAGATCACGCCGCCCTAAATGCCGACTACGAAAGTTCCACCCGGGTACCAAGGGCTCGCAAGATCATGCATGCAGCAAATGGAAAGCCCGAACTAGTACGGCGATTTGGACGAGATGCGAATCGAGTCAAACTGAGGGGGAGCCCATACTCCCCAAATGCGGGTAGTGCGCTCATCATGGATCAGTAGACAAGACCCTTTTCCTAATTAGGGGGTCGACACTAGCGGGCCTCAAAACCTCAAAGGGCCTCCCGCCGGTGCCTTATCGTCAAAATTATTATTAACATTAGCATTAACAGGATTGATTGATTAACTTCGAGCCCCCGGTACGATAATAAAAGAGTACGATAGTAGAAGAAGTAACCGACAACGAGCTCGAGCAAAAGCAACCCTAAGCAAGATAGTAAGACACAGGCTCAAGCAAAGGTTATAGGAGTGGAGGTGAAGCAATATCAGGGTTAAAGGATTCATGTGATAGGTTCGTAACAGAAACAACTACTACTAAGGCTAGCAGAAAAGAACAACGGAGATTATCGGTAACAAGTGATGAAAGGCAGCCATGTGGCATGCAAGTGAGTATACTTGCCTGAGATCCCGCAAGGTAGCAGAACTTGTCGTTGCTCACATCATCTCAACGTCCTATCCGGGAAGAAGCAACGAACCTCGAACAAACACCGGATGCAACAATTACTACTACGGCAAAAGATCCAGCATGATCCTATTTTATATGCATGGCATGGCAAGATGCAACAGAGAAAACACTTAAGCAATTTAATTGGAACCGGAGTCCGGAGAAATAGGAATTGGTTCAAGTTGTTTAGCTAACCATCAATATTAAATGTTGATTAACAGGTTTAAACAAGGTAGAGGTGATCTATTCAATATTAAATGGAATAGGGTATTATTTGAATTTAATACCCCAACACATTCCATATTTAATTATTAGGTGATATTACTATACCCCGAAACCCACCAGATGCAATGCAAACATGATGCGATGACATTTTAAATATAGTTGATATGTTATAGAAAATAGGGCATAGGTATAGGGGTTTTAGGGTTTGGGTTCGCACGTGTGGAGAGGATCGTTGTGTTCGACGCCGGACAGAGGAGACCTTCGGGGCAACGTCGGTGTCTTCAGGACGTGGGGGAAGTAGACGAAGAAGAGGAAGTAGACGAAGTCGCCGTAGTAGGGGTAGTAGACATTCCGTTGTCGATGTAGTCGAAGTCGGGGTCTTCGGGTCATAGAGGAAGTAGTCGACGTAGGCGTGGTAGTGGAAGTAGTCGACGTCGTTGTAGTAGGGGAAGTAGTCGTACTCGTTCCGTAGTCGACGTAATCGTGGCCGAATCCGCAACATCATCGTCTTCGGGTCGGTGGTGAATTTGACGGTCCCGGTCTTCGGGCGCGCACGAAGGCGGCCAACGCAAAACGGACACGATGGAGATAGTAGTCGTTCACGGTTCGATGTAGCTCGATGTAGCGGTACTTGTCGTAGGAGGTCTTGTCGATGAGGTACGGGTCGGGGGAAGTACTCGGCGTTCAACCCATCTTCGATGGTACGTCGTCGGGAATCTTGTCGAGCTCACAGACACGGAACACACGAGCACGAAGGCCTCGGCCACACCAAACAGAGCATGTGCATGATCAAGTGCCCCGAGAAGTTGTAGCCGAGGCAGTGGAGGTGACACAAGGGTCGACGTCGGAGTTGCGCCAGGGCACCGTTCCCGCCGGCGTCAACGTCCCAGTCGAGGAAGCAGTCGAGAGAGTCGTGTACCCGTGTGTCGCCGTGGTTACGGTGCCGGCATCACCGCCACAGCAGCCAACACCACTAGACCACCCATACACCGATGTCGTGAGGCAGCAGGTCGTGGATGCCGTGCTGCATATCACTGTCGTCCACGGGCGTCGATGTGGAGAGGGTCGTGACGACGAGGCAGCGAGGCCATGGAGGCGGCGCCGCGTGTGCTTCCTTCCGGCGCGAGCAACTCGACGAGAGGCAGCGGCTCTCGTCTCCGCGGCGAGGACGGCGACGGGCTTGGCTGCCGTGGGCGGACAGCGGAGAGGGAGGCGGAGGTGGTCAGGCCAAGCGGCGGAGGAGCTCGGTCGCTGCAGGGAGGAGGGCGGCCGGAGAGGAAGGGCGCTCGGGCGCGAGGTCGCCGGCGTGCTCGAGCTCGGTGGCTGCCAGCCGTGACAGCGAGCAGAGAGAGGAGGCGGAGGTGGTCGCGGGTGGAGGAGATGCTCGGGAGGGGGCGGCCGTCCACGCGGGGAAGAGGGGGTGGAGGAGCACGGATGCGCCCTGCCATGGGGGGTCGGGGACTAGGAGAGGGCGCCGGAGATGGGGCCGGGTGGAGGACGTCGTGGCGGTTGCCGGCGGAAGCGGCGAGGGAGAGGGTGCACGGGCGCTTGGCCTCCTGGCCGGGAAGGGAGGCGGGGAGGCGACGGAGCAACGGGGAGAGGGGACGGCGGCCGGAGGAGGGCGGCCGGAGAGGAGGAGAGGAGCGGCCGGCGGACGCCATGGAAGGAGAGGGGAGGCGCAGCGAAGGAGACGCAGCGTTCGGGTCGATGGGGATCGATCGATCCCCTGTCTCCCGTGCGTGCGTTCGCTGCGCTGTTTTTTTTTTTTTTTTTTCCGGTGGGAGGACCTGATAGCAAATAGTGTAAACGGCGGGGGGGTTTTGGGGAGGAAAAAAGAGAATTAGGGTTGAGGAGAGGGAGTTCGGTGGGGGGGGGCCGGTTGGGCTCCTTGCTGGGCCGAAAATTGGGCCTGGCCGGCTGGCTCTCTCTCTCTTTTCTTATTCTTTTTTTTTTCTTTTCAGAAACTGGTTAGGCACCAATAGAAAATGGATTTATACACCAAACGAATTCCATATTTTTTTATAAAAGTGGACTTGATGTAATTTAATTTGATTACAAGTTTTAAATCAACAATGATGCATTATGCCATGTTATGCAAGGAAAAGAAAAACAAGCAACAGATTTTATTAGGGGGAAAAATTTCCCGGGCGTTACAGTCGACACCACTAACAAGGGGATTGCGCCCTCGCAATCCACCTGCTAACCCGGGAGGGGAAAGAGGTTCGACTATCGATTCTTCGTGCTTCCAGTTGATCTCCTCGACACCACTAACAAGAGATTCTGGCTCGGGTTGATGACGATGTTCTTCCACCAGGAATCTTCCGATGATCGAACCTATTAGGTTAAAGGCTCAGAAAACGTCCACCCACGTAGGATCCTATCACTTTGAAAGATAGACAAGAGGGGAGACTCCAAAACAAATAAGATGGGAGGGGAAATAGAATAGGGATAAGGAGAAAAATAAGAATCCTATTGAGATGATTTTCCCAAAATAGTTTAGCAGAAATAGTTTTTGACACTCTAGAAACAACGACCGTTAGCTAGGTTATCCTACAGGCTTTGCGGACCCGTTGCTTCGATAACCATTCGTATCGAAACAATATCGGGAATCGGAACCAAGGCTCTGATACCATTTGTGACGCCCCGAGATCGGTTATTATGCGGATTTGGCGGGAATGCTGAAATCTGCATAATGCCCGATCTCGGGGCGTCACAGCTGGGAGCAGCCCATCTCCCCTTTGGCGCCAGAAATTGCATTTAAAATTTTATTTCTCCTCTTTTTTTTCTTTTTTCTGAAAAGGAATTGGAAGATTTTGATAGGTTTTAAAGTAGTAAAAATTTTGAAAAAATTAGAGGGAGTTCATTAGGCCATTAGCAAACAAATGTTAAGTTTTATTTTCAAAAAGTTTGAGATTTGCTTGCTGTTTGTATTTTAAACCAAAATTTGGGAATTTTAATATTAAGTAACATTAATGAAAACAAACCACTTTTAATAGGGTGACCCCTATGGTTTAATTTGATTAAATGAGTATAATTGTTTGGTGATTTTCAACAACTCAAATTGGGTGCTGAATTAAAGATTGGATTTGAATTTGAAATGATTTGGAATTAATTGATTGAATTAATTGTTTGATTAAAACCAACAATTTAATAATTGATCATTATGGAATTAAATGAAAACAATTGAGGTTCTGATTTGCATTCTTTATTTGAAAAAGATTGTAACATGACAAGTATGAAATAAACATTTGAAAATTGTTTGAGTTTCATTATGAAAACATTTAAGAACAGATGCAAACAGAAATGAAACAAACTTGGTGCTCTTGTTGTGAGTCTTACGCTCGGTCTCATCGAGAATGCAAACAGGATGCTCTTCATAAGAGAGATCTTCTTGCAGATCAATGGAATCATGATCAACTGCACGACCTGGATCTTTGAAGCATCTCTTGAGCTGTGACACGTGAAACACATCGTGCACCTTGGATAGTTTTTCTGGAAGTTCAAGACGATAGGCATTTTCTGCACGCCTTGAGAGAATGTTGAAGGGACCAATATATCTTGGTGCTAGATTTCCTTTGACACCAAAACGATGAGTGCCTCTGAGGGGAGTTACACGGAGAAATGCTTTGTCTCCAGCTGCATAGACCATGTCCCTGTGTTTGCTGTCATAGTAGCTTTTCTGACGAGACTGGGCAATCTTGAGATTGTCACGAATGATGCGAACTTTATCTTCGGCCTCCTTAACAATGTCAGGGCCTAAGAGTGAACGTTCACCAGCTCCAGACCAATTGATTGGACTCCTGCATCTGCGGCCATAGAGAGCCTCAAACGGTGGCATGCCTAGGCTTGCCTGGAAGCTGTTGTTGTAGGAGAATTCAGCATATGGAAGACATTCCTCCCATTTCATGCCAAAGGAGAGACCACATGCTCTGAGCATATCCTCTAGAATCTGATTGACTCCTTCGACTTGCCCTTGAGACTGAGGGTGATAAGCTGTGCTGAACAGAAGTTTGGTGCCCAATGCTTCTTGAAAACTTTTCAAGAAATGAGAAGTGAAGATGCTTCCACGGTCTGAGCTTATTTCCAATGGAACACCATGAAGAGGAACAATCTTTGCTGTGTAGAGCTCTGCTAACTGGCTAGCTGAGATTGTCTCTTTTACAGGAAAGAAGTGAGATACTTTAGTGAGTCGATCAATGACAACGAAGATTGCATCGTTGCCCCTCTTGGACTTTGGAAAACCAGTGACGTAGTCCATTTCAATCATGTCCCACTTCCACTCAGGGATTTTCAGAGGTTGGAGAAGACCAGTTGTTTTCTGATGAACTGCCTTGACACGTTGACAAACATCGCATTCAGAAACGTATTGAGCAATTTCACGTTTCATGCTAGGCCACCAATACAGTGTCTTGAGATCCTGGTACATCTTTGTACTTCCAGGGTGTATGGAGAGAGGAGTTTCATGAGCCTCCTTGAGAATGACATCTTTGAGACTTTGAATTTGAGGAACTGCAATGCGTCCTTCGAAGAACACAGTTCCCTTGTCATCAATTGAGAAGGACTTAAATTTGTCCTTGCCTTCTTTGATGCGCGCTACCATCTTCTTGAGTTCAGCATCACGGAGTTGTTCAGAACGAATCTTGTCCTCGAGAGTTGGACTGGCTGTCAAGCTTGCAAGATAGCCTTGAGGAACAAGACCAAGGTTCAGCTTCTGGAATTCTTCATGAAGAGGAGGTTGGCTTTCCATGATCATGAGATTATTGCAATACGACTTGCGACTGAGAGCATCGGCCATAACATTAGCCTTGCCTGGAGTGTAAGAAATGGTAAGATCGAAGTCTTTGATCTTTTCAATCCATCTCCTTTGCCTGAGTGACTTTTATGATCGGAAAAGATTTCAGTGCGATTAGCCAACAAGTATTGTCTCCATTTCTTGAGGGCAAACACAACTGCTGCAAGTTCTGGGCTAACTCCTCAGAAGTAGTGTCGTAAACCTCGTCTGTCTCAACGTGGTCGTCTATTCGAGAAGAAGCAAACAAACAATCGAAGAGAGACGAACAATCAATAACATGGCATAGTGCACACACATGGGATGATGCATGACAATTTAATTGGTGCATCAAAGATAAGCTAATTGACATGGTAACATAATTAAATGGGCCCATATGCAATTTGGATTGCATATGGAAAGCCCATGAATTAAGGTTGAATTAAATGATCTACAAATAACCATCATGTGAAAGTAGATTAGAATGATGCATGGATGATGTTAACAAAAAGGAAACAACAATAGCTTCAATTTGATATATTGCTTGCCAAGTTTGGAATTTTATTTATTAAGTTAAGAAATTTGGCTCCTTAAATGAGTTACAGAAGCATTGGTTGTTTTCACCAATTTTAATTGTTCAAAATAGTTAACAAAATTCATATTTGGAAAGAACACAAAATTTTAGGTGGAATACATGTTTCATTTGTTGAGAAAGGAATTAAAATGAATTACTTATGAATTAAACAAGTTTAAACAAGATTTAAATGAATTTAATTCAAGTATGAATTTATTTGAACTTTTATTTGTTCAATACATTCAATAAGATTCATATTTGAGAAGATTATACTTTTCTGGTTTGAAAACATATTTTATATGTGCCATTTGAATTAAATTTGAATTAGTTATGAATTTAGCAATTTTAAATGATTTAAACAAGGTTTAAATTGTTCAACCAATTTTAATTATTCAGAACAGGAAAAAAATGGTTTAAACATGTAGAGAATTAAATTTGCTACAGAAAACATATTTTATTTATTTAATTTGGATTTGAAATGCACAAGTTATTTCAATTTGAAAATTCAGGGGCTATTTTGTTAATTAAACAGTTACAGATTGGTTACAGGGGCTTAGGTGCGAAAAATGAATTACAGAGAGGCCCCTGGGAACCCTTTTCACGCAGCAGATCCACCACTGGGTCACTGGCCTGTGGGCTAGTGCCCAGCTGGCGTGCGGCTGGAATCTGGCGTGGCACCCACTGCCTATGGCAGGTGGCCCTGCCTGCCCGCGTGGCAAAGGAGCAAAATGTGGGTTTTAATCTGCACGCGGGGGGGGGGGGGATCGAACCTGCGCCGCGGGCATTTGCGCCGTTGGATCAAGCCACTCCGGTGTGGATTGTTTGGTGACAGAAGGGATGCGCGCGTTGTTTTGAGGTTCACATCTGGGCGTTCTAGCTAAACTGACGAAACTGAACCTCAAGGTTCAGTCTTTCTGAACCTGCTGCCCGTGGAGGAGTTGTGGACGCCGGCGACGATCTGCTCGCTGTGCTGCTGCGTGGATGCGCGTGTCCTCGTGTGCGTGTGCGTGCGCAACTAACAGAGGTGAGAGAGAGAGGAAGGAGAAGACGTGGTGCTCACCGAGGGGAAACAGAGGGAGGAGGAGGTGCTCGACGCGGTGGCAGTCGACGACGGCGACAGAGACAGGGACGGCGGCGATGATCTGATGCCTCCCAGGCTCTGCCGATGAAGCGAGGAGGGAGAGGACTGCACGGTGTTCACGTTCCCGTGCTCGCGGAAGCTCGACGATGACCACAACCCCTACACCCACCCAATCACTCTCCGGCCATGGCTGCTCGTCGGAAACTTTCAGAAAATTCAGAGGCGAATTGGAGGGAATCTAAGAGGGAGGAGAAGAACTGGCGGCGGCAGGGAGGAAGCAGAGGGTTAGGGTTAGGGTTTGGGAGCTCGGGGGCTAGAAATAGGGAGGAAAAAGGTGGGGAGGGAGCAGGTGGAGGGCGCCCTGCTGCGTGCGCGCTGGGGTCAGCTGACGCCAGCCGTACGGAGATAGAAGAAGGGGTCGCGGGCCTGCTGCGCGCGCGCGCTGGGGTGGTAGGTGGCTGGGCCGGTCCAGCTGGCCTGGCTGCCTCCCCCAGCTCGTTTTCCTTTTTATTTTTATTTCTTTCTCTCTATTTTTTTTGCAGAAAAGAAAAGGGAAGGAATAGATGGGTTTTGTGGTTGGAAAAATTTAGGAATTTTTTTTATAGGTTAGTTATTACAGAAGCACAAATGTGCAAACTTTTGTTTTTCAAAAATTTCAAATTGTGTTGCTGTTTGTAATTTAATTGAATTTGAGTGAATTTGATATTAATTAAATTATTGAAAAGAAGCAATTTAAATAGTTTGAACTTTCATGTTTATTGGAAACAATTTGATGTTTTGATTTGAATATTTCATTTGAAAAATTGTAACAGAACAAGTATGAAACAAATAGATTAGAAATTTGATTTGAAAATTCAAATGGAAAACAAGGAAAAACAAATGCAAACAAAAGTAATGCTTATGATGACATGATGCAAAACATAAAATAACAAAGAGCAAACATTCTAAAGGTGTTTTCATACTTGGGATGTTACAAAACGCCCCCCCTTGAAGGAATCGCGCCCCGAGATTCCTACTGAGAAGAGAAAAGGTCCGGATACTTCTTGCGAAGATTCTCTTCGGTCTCCCATGTTGCCTCTTTATCGGACTGATGAGACCACTGCACTTTTAAGAACTTGGTGCTCTTGTTGTGAGTCTTACGCTCGGTCTCATCGAGAATGCAAACAGGATGCTCTAGATAAGAGAGATCTTCTTGCAGATCAATGGAATCATGATCAACTGCACGACCTGGATCTTTGAAGCATCTCTTGAGCTGTGACACGTGAAACACATCGTGCACCTTGGATAGTTTTTCTGGAAGTTCAAGACGATAGGCATTTTCTGCACGCCTTGAGAGAATGTTGAAGGGACCAATATATCTTGGTGCTAGATTTCCTTTGACACCAAAACGATGAGTGCCTTTGAGGGGAGTTACACGGAGATATGCTTTGTCTCCAGCTGCATAGACCATGTCCCTGTGTTTGCTGTCATAGTAGCTTTTCTGACGAGACTGAGAAATCTTGAGATTGTCACGAATGATGCGAACTTTCTCTTCGGCCTCCTTAACAATGTCAGGGCCTAAGAGTGAACGTTCACCAGCTCCAGACCAATTGATTGGACTCCTGCATCTGCGGCCATAGAGAGCCTCAAACGGTGCCATGCCTAGGCTTTCCTGGAAGCTGTTGTTGTAGGAGAATTCAACATATGGAAGACATTCCTCCCATTTCATGCCAAAGGAGAGACCACATGCTCTGAGCATATCCTCTAGAATCTGATTGACTCTTTCGACTTGCCCTTGAGACTGAGGGTGATAAGCTGTGCTGAACAGAAGTTTGGTGCCCAATGCTTCTTGAAAACTTTTCAAGAAATGAGAAGTGAAGATGCTTCCACGGCCTGAGCTTATTTCCAATGGAACACCATGAAGAGGAACAATCTTTGCTGTGTAGAGCTCTGCTAACTGGCTAGCTGAGATTGTCTCTTTGACAGGAAAGAAGTGAGCTACTTTAGTGAGTCGATCAATGACAACGAAGATTGCATCGTTGCCCCTCTTGGACTTTGGAAAACCAGTGACGAAGTCCATTTCAATCATGTCCCACTTCCACTCAGGGATTTTCAGAGGTTGGAGAAGACCAGCTGTTTTCTGATGAACTGCCTTGACACGTTGACAAACGTCGCATTCAGAAACGTATTGAGCAATTTCACGTTTCATGCTAGGCCATCAATACAGTGTCTTGAGATCCTGGTACATCTTTGTACTTCCAGGGTGTATGGAGAGAGGAGTTTCATGAGCCTCCTTGAGAATGACATCTTTGAGACTTTGAATTTGAGGAACTGCAATGCGTCCTTCGAAGAACACAGTTCCCTTGTCATCAATTGAGAAGGACTTAAATTTGTCCCTGCCTTCTTTGATGCGCTCTACCATCTTCTTGATTTCAGCATCACGGAGTTGTTCAGAACGAATCTTGTCCTCGAGAGTTGGACTGGCTGTCAAGCTTGCAAGATAGCCTTGAGGAGCAAGACCAAGGTTCAGCTTCTCGAATTCTTCATGAAGAGGAGGTTGGCTTTCCATGATCATGAGATTATTTCAATACGACTTGCGACTGAGAGAATTGGCCATAACATTAGCCTTGCCTGGAGTGTAAGAAATGGTAAGATCGAAGTCTTTGATCTTTTCAATCCATCTCCTTTGCCTGAGGTTTAGATCTGGTTGAGTGAAGATGTACTTCAGACTTTTATGATCGGAAAAGATTTCAGTGCGATTACCCAACAAGTATTGTCTCCATTTCTTGAGGGCAAACACAACTGCTGCAAGTTCTAGATCATGAGTGGGATAATTGAGCTCATGGGTGTTCAACTGACATGAAGCATAAGCCACAACTTGACGTTCTTGCATAAGAACTGCACCTAGACCTTGGAGAGAAGCGTCACATAATATTTGGAAAGGTTTGGTAGGATCTGGGCCAACCAGAACTGGTGTAGAAGTGAGTTTAGTCTGGAGGAGATTGAAACTTTTATCACATTGTGGAGACCAAACGAACTTCTTGTCCTTCTTTGTAAGGTCAGTGAGAGTTTTGGCAATCTTTGAGAAGTTTGGGACGAAACGACGGTAATAGCTAGCCAAGCCAAGAAAACTTCTGACTTGCTTCACCGTCTTTGGAGGTTTCCAATCAACAATTGTTTTGACCTTTTCTGGATCAATGGCTATGCCCTTGGCAGAGATGACATGACCAAGATAAACAACTTCGGAAATCCAAAATTCACATTTGGAGAATTTGGCATAGAGACGATGCTCGCGAAGCTTCAAGAGAGTTAGACGAAGATGTTCTTCATGCTCTTCCTCAGATTTGGAGTAGACAAGAATGTCATCAAGATATACCACAACGAACTTGTCGAGATATTCATGGAAGACAGAATTCATGAGTCGAGAGAAGGTCGCTGGTGCATTGGTGAGACCAAAGGACATGACGGTGAATTCATATAGACCGTAGCGAGTGGTGAAGGCTGTCTTTGGAATATCTTCTTTTCTGATCTTTATTTGATGGTAACCCATTCTCAAGTCCAACTTGGAGAAAATTGAGGCTCCAGCAAGTTGATCAAAAAGATCATCGATACGAGGAATTGGGTACTTGTTTTTGATGGTTTTCTCGTTAAGAGGATGATAGTCAACAACGAGTCTCTTTGTTTGATTCTTCTTCGCAACGAACAGAGTTGGGCAACCCCAAGCCGAGGAACTAGGTTGAATGTAACCTTTCTCCATGTACATATCGATTTGTTCCTTCAACAATTTCAGTTCAGGAGGAGCTATCTTGTATGGATGCTTAGAGATTGGAGCAGTACCTGGTTCAAGTTCGATAACGAACTAAACTGCCCTGTCCGGAGGCATTCCTGGCAATTCTTCTGGAAAGACGTCAGGGAAATCGCAAATCACCGGAACATTTTCAAGTGAAGGTAGAGGTTTTGCATTGAGTGTGCATAGCTGAATGGAACTTGATTCATGTGGAGAATAGATTATGTGGCCAGAAGGGTGGGACAGAGTTATTGACTTTTGAGCACAGTCAATTTTTGCTTTATTGGCCTTCAGCCAATCCATACCAAGAATGACATCAATGTCAGAATTTCACAGCAACATGAGAGAAGCGAGGAATATGCGACCTCCAATTAGGATTTGATTGTCCTTACTTATCTTGGAAGTCAACATTTGAGATCCCGGGGAGTGAACAGTGATTTGATTGCTTAGTGGAACCACAATTAGGTTGTTTGTTGTGGCAAAGATCTTTGACACAAAAGAATGTGATGCTCCGGTATCAAACAACACTTTAGCTGGAAAAGAGTTTACGGGGAATGTACCGAGAACGACGTCAGGAGCTTGCTCAGCTTTGTCGATCTTGACATGATTCACCCTTGCAGTCCTCCCGACAGGCCTGTTGTTGGAGTTGAAGGCCTTATGCGGGGGAGCGCGCACCATTGCCTGGTTTGTGTTAGGACGAGGTGGTGGTGGAGGTAGCTGCCTCTGCGTGCACTTGTCGGCGTAGTGTCCCGTCTGCTTGCACTTGTAGCATGTGACGACACGAGGAGGCCCTGGCCTTGGCTGCCCCATCGAACCCCTTGGATCATTCAGCTGAGCAAGGTTGGGTGGGTGGGGAGCGAAGCCTGGAGAAGTTTGGGCGTATAGAGCCCGAGTGACAGCACCATTTGGTACCCAGATGCGGCGCTTCTGCGGAGGGGTGGTCATGTTGGAGGAGGAACCACCCTCACGCGAGTGCTTGCGAGACTCCTCGAACGCCTTGCGCCCATTTTCTTCATTGAGCGCGGTGTTAACGAGATCCTCGAAGCTGTTGGCCTTGACGTTGGTGAGAGCATAATTGAGTTCCGGGTTAAAACCTCTGCGGAACCTTGCCATCTTCTTAGCTTCAGTGGACACCTCATCTCCAGCGTACCGAGCGAGGCGATTGAACCCACTCTGATAGCTAATGACGTCCAGCTTGCCTTGCTTGAGAGAGCAAAACTCTTCACGCATTCTTTCCATGAGACCATCTGGAATGTGGTGCTTCAGGAAGGCTTCCTTGAAACAATCCCACGTGACTGGCATCCCAGTTCTCATGGCTCGGAAGTTTTCCCACCACGAAGCTGCCTGACCCTTCAGCAGATAGGAGGCATACTTGACCCTGTCTTCCTCAGCTACGTGTGCAATCTCCAGAGCCCTGGCTATCTCACGGATCCAGTCATCAGCGTCCAGAGGCTCGCGTGTGGCCACGAAAGCTCTTGGGCCCACACTGAGAAACTCCTTGATGCTGACTTGTGGAGCTGTCTGGTTGATGTGCTGATTAGCCTGAAACTGGGCCATCTGCGTCTTCACTTGGGTCATCTGAGTCAACAGCTCCGCGATTGGCGGTGGCTCAGGCGTGTTGTTCCTTGTTGGAGGCATCCTGAACGGAAATGCATTTTAGCACAACAATAGAAAGGGATAGCCTTGGCAACCGAAAGAGAGATTATTCCGACGCATGAATAGATAACGAACAGGTACACCATCACATGTTCAAATACATCAGAATATCCAACACACCATAAATGGTTCGAATACCAAAGGATAACTAAACATAGCTAGGAATGGATACATCGGTACTCCCATGCTCATCACGCAGGACGGCGGCTAGGAGTACGGCGAGAGGTACGGTGAGGAGCACGCCCACGAAAATATGTGGAACGACGATCCACGTAGATCGGACGTGCTCTGAGAGCGACTCTAGGTGTGGTGAAGTACATAGCGTCGACTCCCTGTGCTCCAAAGAGGGGAATCCCAGTGTAACCAGCACCAAGGTTAAGGAGTGGACCTCTGATCGGCTCGTAACCTCCAACATCTGGCAGACGACGCCCAACTGGCTGATCGAAACGTGCAAAGAGCTCGTCTCCAACAAAGTCTGTGGTGTAAGTCGCCAGACGAGTCAAAGCAAGGTGAAGCTGCTCTCTGACTGAAGCCAACTCCTGAGATAGTGTGGTGGCAACTGCGTCACTGTGTCTCACAAACTGAGTGGTGGTGTGCAGCCTGGAGTTATCATGCTCGTAAACATCCAAGTTGTCGTAGAGAGTGAAGTGAGCTCCCTCCGAAGTGATGTAACCACATAGGATGTGGCGATAGATAGAATCGTCAAATCCCCAGTAGTCAGCACGAAGGACGGTGAGACTCACATAAGCTGCCTGCTGCACAGCCATATCCACTGTGGAACCCACTGCCTCGTAGCAGTGGACTACGCTCATGCCATCATCTGACAGAATGTAGACGATAGCCTGGTAGTAGGTCTGCTCAAACTCTCGCTGCTGCTCGTAGACCTGGTACTCTGGTGCCCAATGGAACCCCAGATAAGTGACCATGTCTCTCAGCATCTCCGGATAACCGGCAGTGCTCTCGCAACGAGTCATACGAACCACCTGCGGGTAGAACATGAGATCCATCTGCAGATGATCGGGGAAGTTTTGATTAGACGCCGGTAGAAGAACTGAAGTGGTAAGCAACAACAAGGTTTCAACGGACGAAAAGGATCTTGAGAAGAACAGGATATCGAAGCAACATTCGGGAAACACGAGACCACAACTCCTGAGGTACTACGGAAAACCCATCCGGGCTTCTAAAGGATCAATATCTACTGCTTAAGGAATAGAGGATCTGCTTCCGGGGCTTACACGCCTCCGTTCTCAATCGTGAGTAGGCAACATGATAAATCATGTCACAACCACCTCCATTCCTATGGTCTAGTAGATATAACCATCCTAGAGAAACCAGGATACGTGAAATCCAAACTTGAAAGTTTAGATGAGAAGAGAAAACAACGTTGCACTTCCTTACCAGAAAAAAGGGAGGGTGGGTGGGGAAAGAAATAAAAGAACAGAATTCCTCCTCTCACCATTCATTTTTCCTATATAGCTACAAAATAGTTTCTAGACTCAACTGAGACCAGTAAAAGGGATCCTACAGGCAGACATGCTCTGATACCATTTGTCGCACCCGGACTTCTATAGGAAACTCACCGGGCCGCTAAACAGTAGATGATTGGATTACGGGGCATATACTTTCCGTTGTCTATTCTGCTAGCCTTAAGATTCGTTGCTTGCGTCCCGATCCTATCACATGTTATCCTTTAACCCTGATATGGCCTCACCTCCACACCTATAAACCTGTTGCTTGTTGCCTGTGTCTTACTAGCATGCTTAGGGTTGTTGTGCTCGAGTCTGATGTCCGTTATTTCTTTTACCATATTTTATTTATGGTCTGGGGCTCGATGTTTAAACAACAACCATGTTAATGTTATGGGTAATAATAATTTGATGATAAGGCACCGGCAGGAGGCCCGGCATGGTTTTGAGGCCTGCTAGTGTCGACCCTAATTAGGAAAAGGGTCTTGTCTACTGATCCATGATGAGCGCACTAACCGCATGTGGGAAGCGTGTATGGGCGCCCCCCTCAATTTGATTCGATTCGCATCTCGTCCAAATCGCCACACTTAGTTCGGGCTTTCCATTTGATGCACGCATATGCAAAGTCCAAGAGGGGCAACGATGCAATATTCGTTGTCATTGATCGACTCACTAAGGTAGCTCACTTCTTTCCTGTCAAAGAGACAATCTCAGCTAGCCAGTTAGCAGAGCTCTACACAGCAAAAAATTTTCCTCTTCATGGTGTTCCATTGGAAATAAGCTCAGACCGTCTTCACTTCTCATTTCTGGAAAAGTTTTCAAGAAGCATTGGGCACCAAACTTCTGTTCAGCACAACTTATCACCCCCAGTCTCAAGGGCAAGTCGAAAGAGTCAATCAGATTCTCGTGGATATGCTTAGAGCATGTGGTATCTCCTTTGGCATGAAATGGGAGGAATGTATTCCATATGCTGAATTCTCCTACAACAACAGCTTCCAGGCAAGCCTAGGCATGGCACCATTTGAGGCACTCTATGGCCGCAGATGCAGGAGTCAATCAATTGGTCTAGAGCTGGTGAACGTTCACTCTTAGGCCCTGACATTGTTAAGGAGGCCGAAGAGAAAGTTCGCATCATTCGTGACAATCTCAAGATTGCTCAGTCTCGTCAGAAAAGCTACTATGACAGCAAACACAGGGACATGGTCTATGCAGCTGGAGACAAAGCATACCTCCGTGTAACTCCCCTCAGAGGCACTCATCTTTTTGGTGTCAAAGGAAAGCTGGCACCAAGATACATTGGTCCTTTCAACATTCTCTCAAGGCGTGCAGAAAATGCCTATCGTCTTGAACTCCCAGAAAAGCTATCCAAGGTGCACAATGTGTTTCACGTGTCACAGCTCAAGAGGTGCTTCAAAGATCCGGGTCGTGCAGTTGATCATGATTCAATTGATCTGCAAGAAGACCTCTCTTATGAAGAGCATCCTGTTCGAATTCTCGATGAGACCGAGCGTAAGACTCGCAACAAGAGCACCAAGTTCTTAAAAGTGCAGTGGTCTCATCATTCCGATAAAGAGGCAACGTGGGAGACCGAAGAGGATCTTCGCAAGAAGTATCCGGACCTTTTCTCTTCTCAGTAGGAATCTCGGGGCGCGATTCCTTCAAGGGGGGTGTTTTGTAACATCCCAAGTATGAAAACACCTTTAGAATGTTTGCTTTTTGTTAAATTATGTTTTGCATCATGTCATCATAAGCATTACTTTTGTTGCACTTGTTTTCATTTGTTTTCCATTTGAATTTTCAAATCAAATTTCTAATCTATTTGTTTCATACTTGTTCTGTTACAATTTTTCAAATGAAATATTCAAATCAAAACATCAAATTGTTTCCAATAAACATGAAAGTTCAAACTATTTAAATTGCTTCTTTTCAATAATTTAATTAATATCAAATTCACTCAAATTCAATTAAATTAAAAACAGCAACACAATTTGAAATTTTTGAAAAACAAAAGTTTGCACATTTGTGCTTCTGTAATAACTAACCTATAAAAATTATTTCCTAAATTTTTCCAACCACAAAACCCATCTATTCCTTCCCTTTTTCTTTTCTGCAAAAAATAAATAAATAATAAAATAAAAAGGAAAACGAGCTGGGGGAGGCAGCCAGGCCAGCTAGGCCGGCTTAGCCACCTACCACCCCAGCGCGCGCGCGCAGTAGTCCCGCGGCCCCTTCTTCTATCTCCGTATGGCTGGCGTCAGCTGACGCCAGCGCGCACGCAGCAGGGCGCCCTCCACCTGCTCCCTCCCCACCTTTTTCCTCCCTATTTCTAGCCCCGAGCTCCCAAAACCCTAACCCTAACCCTCTGCTTCCTCCCTACCGCCGCCAGTTCTTCTCCTCCCTCTCAGATCCCCTCCAATTCGCCTATGAATTTTTCTGAAAGTTTCCGACGAGCAGCCATGGCCGGAGAGTGATGGGGTGGGTGTAGGGGTTGTGGTCATCGTCGAGCTTCCG
The DNA here is from genome assembly GCA_028641055.1 of Alopecurus myosuroides. Taxonomy (NCBI): domain Eukaryota; kingdom Viridiplantae; phylum Streptophyta; class Magnoliopsida; order Poales; family Poaceae; genus Alopecurus; species Alopecurus myosuroides. The sequence continues at coordinate 211,781,592 of CM054061.1, read as the reverse complement.
CGAGCACGGGAACGTGAACACCGTGCAGTCCTCTCCCTCATTGCTTCATCGGCAGAGCCTGGGAGGCATCAGATCATCGCCGCCGTCCCTTTCTCTGTCGCCGTCGTCGACTGCCACCGCGTCGAGCACCTCCTCCTCCCTCTGTTTCCCCTCGGTGAGCACCACGTCTTCTCCTTCCTCTCTCTCTCTCACCTCTGTCAGTTGCGCACGCACACGCACACGAGCACACGCGCATCCACGCAGCAGCACAGCGAGCAGATCGTCGCCGGCGTCCACAACTCCGCCACGGGCAGCAGGTTCAGAAAGACTTAACCTTGAGGTTCAGTTTCGTCAGTTTAGCTAGAACGCCCAGATCTGAACCTCAAAACAACGCGCGCATCCCTTCTGTCACCAAACGATCCACACCGCAGTGGCTTGATCCAACGGCGCGCACGCCCGCGGCGCGGGTTCGATCCCCCCCGCGCGCAGATTAAAACCCACATTTTGCTCCTTTGCCACGCGGGCAGGCAGGGCCCACCTGCCATAGGCAGTGGGTGCCACGCCAGATTCCAGCCGCGCGCCAGCTGGGCACTGGCCCACAGGCCAGTGACCCAGGGGTTGATCTGCTGCGTGAAAAGGGTTCCCAGGGGCCTCTCTGTAATTCATTTTTCGCACCTAAGCCCCTGGAACATTTCTGTAACTGTTTAATTCACAAAATAGCCCCCTAAATTTCAAATTCAAATAACTTGTGCATATCAAATCCAAATTAAATAAATAAAATATGTTTTCTGTTCCAAAGTTAATTCTCTACATGTTTAAACCATTTGTTTACTCTTTTGAACATTTCAAATATTTTCAAAACTTCAAATTCAAACTATTATTTCAAATTTGGTCAAATTCATAATTAATTCAAATTTAATTCAAATGGCCCATATAAAATATGTTTTCCATGCAAAATTAAACCACCTTTCCAAATATAAACTTTGTTTCCTGTTTTGAATAATTAAAATTGGCTAAATAATTTAAACCTTGTTTAAATCATTTAAAATTGCTAAATTCATTACTTGGCCAATTTAATTTCTTTTTGAACATATAAAATATGTTTTTAAACCGGAAAAATATAATATTTTCAAATATGAAATTTTATTTAATGTTTTGGACAAATAAAAATTCAAATAAATTCATACTTGAATTAAATTCATTTAAATCTTGTTTAAACTTGTTTAATTCATAATTAATTCATTTTAATTCCTTTGCCAACAAATGAAACATGTATTCCACCTAAAATTTTGTGTTCTTTTCAAATATGAACTTTGTTATCTATTTTGAACAATTAAAATTGGTGAAAACAACAACTGCTTGCGTAACTCATTTAAGAAACCAAATTTCATAGCTTAATAAATAAAATTTCCAAACTTGGTAAACAACATATCAAATTGAAGCTATTGTTGTTTCCTTTTGTTAACATCATCCATGCATCATTCTAATCAACTTTCACATGATGATTATTTGTAGATCATTTAATTTCACATTAATTCATGGGCCTTTCCATATGCAATCCAAATTGCATATGGCCCCATTTAATTATGTTACCATGTCAATTAGCTTATCTTTGATGCATCAAGTAAATTGTCATGCATCATCCCATGTTTGTGCATTATGCCATGGTATTGATTGTTCGTCTCTCTTCGATTGTTTTGTTTGCTTCTTCTCGAATAGACGACGACATTGAGACAGACGAGGTTTACGACACTACTTCTGAGGAGTTAGCTCAGTACCAGGCTACTGAGTTTGCAGGCAAGTATTAACTCACATGAATCATCGTGTCCTTTCCACACTGGATACCGATACTTCCCGTTGTCTATTCTGCTAGTCTTATGACTCGTTGCTTGTGTTCCGATCCTATCACCTGTTATCCTTTAACCCTGATATGGCCTCACCTCCACACCTATAACCCTGTTGCTTGTTGCATGTGTCTTACTAGCATGCTTAGGGTTGTTGTGCTCGAGTCTGATGTCCGTTATTTCTTTTACCATATGTTATTATGTTCTGGGGCTTGATGTTAATCAACAAACATGTTAATATTTTTGGGGAATAATAATTTGATGATAAGGCACCGGCAGGAGGCCCGGCGTGGTTTTGAGGCCTGCTAGTGTCGACCCTAATTAGGAAAAGGGTCTTGTCTACTGATCCATGATGAGCGCACTAACCGCATGTGGGAAGCGTGTATGGGCGCCCCCCTCAATTTGATTCGATTCGCATCTTGTCCAAATCGCCACACTTAGTTCGGGCTTTCCATTTGATGCACGCATATGCAGGTACGAACCCGATGCCAGGGTGGAACTTTTGTAGTCGGCATTTAGGGCGGCGAAGTCTTCCAGTGCTATGAGGGTCCCCCTTTTCTTCGTGGGGGCTCGATTAGCCGCGCACGCACAGCACGTGGTTCTTTGGGCTTGATGCGAAGAAGAGTTGGGTTGTGTTGAGTGCCTCGCTTGGTGCAAGTGCATTTCCATCTGGCGGGTTATTCTTACGTGTACGGCTACATTGGTGCATCCCTGCAGGGTTAAATCTTCTCGAGAAGCCGTGTTGTCCAAGGTTATGGATGACTTGGTGAAAGTGTTGGCTAACAAGTACTCAGACAACTTACACCTAACTATAATAACTTGACTAGTAATATAGATTACTTCCACCATAAGAATGATGTCACCCTAATCAACAGTGTGAGTTTCCTTGGGTTGCTTCCTTAGTAGGGGGTACCATTGGATGGGTTTGTTTGGAGTTAGTTGTAGTTGGTTACGAAACGCTATCTTATCTTCTTTCTGTTAGCCGGAAGTTGTAGCGTGTCTCTATAGTTGGTTAGTGCAGCTCGCTGCCGTACTTTTGTATCACCTATTCTTCCGTTGAACCCAAGGCATCTGTAATTGGTGTTGCCGGGTACACTTTGGTATCTTGTGCGTCTTGCTTGCCAGTACTCGTCTGTACTGACCCCTTTGGGGCTGCATGTTCTGCAGACTCCGTTTCCGAGGATCCCCATGGTGGCTACTACGTGGAGTATGATGAGACTGTTGACGAGTAGATAGCGGACCCGGGCAGGATCCGAGACTTCGTGGATGGGCTCTGTTTCCTTTTCATTTCCGGCCTCTTAGGCCTATTTGGATCTTGTCTGTACTCAGACACTTTGGATGCTTCCGCTGTGATGTAATGATGAATTGTTGGGACATGTGTCCTCTGCATGATTGTATTTTCTATCTCTGATCTAGTGAGAGCTATTTTGCAACTTATTTCTATTTCTTTGTGTCTTAGAGATCTGTTGTGATATCACTTGTTAACATGCCGTTGACGTACCATGTGTGTATGGTATGAAGTACGTCAATGGTAGTATCCTGATTTCTATGGGATGGTTTGCACCGACGATAGATAGTAGAGATTGGTTGTCACACGTATACGTGTTGGCCTACTTGTAAGAGGTGCGGGTGCGTGTATGCCCCGTAATCCAATCATCTACTGTTTAGCGGCCCAGTGAGTATCCTATAGAAGTCCGGGTGCGACATGAGCCCTCTCACCACCGCGATGCGGTGATGAGGCATGTCCTCCGGATCTTGCCCCATGCGACTGAACAACATGGGACGCACCAGCTCCCAGATTTGCTTGCCGGAAAGCCTCATTCTTCTTGCCAGCTTCAAGAACTAGCTCATTGAGCCGGTCCTGTTGCCTAGCACGAGCCACAACAGATAAATGCGGCAACTCAGTGGCAACTTCCTCTGCGGCTCTAATTGTTTTGCCAGGAGAGCTATATTTTGGCCTACCAGCCGAGGTCATGCTACCAGATTTGCTAGCAGCTCTACCATCTCTAGCTAGTTCGGCACCTATGTTGTGACGAATAATTCCTATCTTGCTAGGATTTCTAGCAACAGGAGTAAAACTGTGGGCTCTATTGTACTCATTTTGATCAAGGTTTAGCTCGAGCCTAACCTTTTCTAGTTCCTGGGCCTCCAGGAGGAAGGCCTGGAGCTGCTGCTCGAGCTACGCCCTCACCACCACCGGATCCGCATCCGTGGCGAGAGGCATGCCCCGATTCTCGACGACACCGGCAAGAGGCGCCGGTATCGCTATCGATGTAGAAGGAGCCTAGTAGCCCAGTTGGTTCTGGGCTTGTCGTAAGGCTTGTGGCCCTGCCGAGCAATCGGCTCGTCGACGACTTCGGGCGTAGTGGGCGCGCCTTTCCCGGCAGCGATAGCCGGGCTAGTCACCATCACCTCCACGCTGCCCGCAGAGCCAGTGCTGGGCAGCCCGCGAACAACGAGAACAGCAGGAGGGTCAGCAGCAACGAGCACCACATCGGGGTACTCGCGGATGACGGTGGTGGTGATGTAGACCAGATGCGCGCCGAAGGAGAGGACGGAGCGGCCTGCAGACACGGGCCTGCCGCAGAAATCACCAGTGTTGTCGGCAACGAAGTCGAGGGAGCCGAATCTGTGGATAAGGCCACAAACCACGCGCTCTTCCGAATGAGAAACGGGTCTCGTCCGGATATGAACCCCAGCCAGCGCCGCTGCTGGCCCCGCGGTGGGCGCCAACTGTCGTGGTGTGGTAAAGACAGATGCCATGGGATGGCTAATGTTTGGGGCCGATGGACGATGTAGGTATCCGGGGAGGGATCGCACGCCTAACTGGCGCACACAGAACACTGCTGTCGTAGGATGGGAAAGACAGATGCCATGGGATGGCTAATGAGTTGGGGCTGATGGACGCTGTAGGTATTCGGAGAGGGATCGCACGGCGAGTAGCCGCGCTCAAAAACACTTCAAACACAACAATGTACCCATGTTCAGGGCCCTAATGTGGAGGTAACACCCCTACTCCTGCATAACTCTCTGTATGTATAATCTCCGAGTAGCCACCGTACAGTTTTGCCTCTCAGCCGAGTAGCCACTCCGCTGCTCTCTCTCTCTCTAGTGCTAGCTCTTGCAATAAATGCAATCTAGGCATACGTCCCTCGCGCAGAAGGGGGTTGGGCACCTTATATACTGGTGCCCAGCCGAGTAAACAAAGAATAAAAGGTACAACTGATGGGACTTCACCACTATGACACGCAGGGCACGCTTTCGGTTTCCAGCTGACGCGGGTGCGGGAAGTCGCCGCACCGTCCGGCTGACAGGACCTGTCCACCCTGTCAGTCTCATAGAGTAGGCCCCCCGACACGTCCTGTCCCCCCTGTCAGTGACAGGACGTGACAAGCGTCAACTCTCACTGTACCCACGCTATAGCACGGATAATCAAGTGCTCCCTAAGTTGAACCGCACTCCTGTACGGCTCGGGATACGCGGGATCTCTGTCAGAACGGCTCCATTGACTTCAGGCCTGAGTAGGCTTGCAGCTCATCTACTCGGACCACTTGCCCTTTACTCGGACGATGATTATCTTACTTGTTATCTTGTTTTGGCCATCAGTGAGCATCACCGAATAGAACCTACCGGGTAGTGGATACCCAGGTAGCCATCTACTCGGTCAACGGCACTTTGACTTCCTCTTTAGCACTTGTCTTACCCCTACTCGGGGGTAGCCCCCCGACATTAGTCCCCGAAGGTGGTAGAGTCCAGTGAACTTGTTCGTTGGGCCCTGCCAGCTGAAACCAAATTTGGCTTCATGAAGGAATGAGGCCGGGTTGCACCTCAACCCGGACCCATAATCTCCTACGTGAATCTCCCCAACTGTGGTTATGAGAGAAACTCTCTCGGAGCCGAGTAAAGCACTCTCTTCACAGTACTGCCGAGTAGCTTGACTTGGTGAAATTTTCGACACGATCCCGCTCGATCAGACCAAACCAATCCTCTCGTGTCCCTGTGGAGCACGTGTCACGCCCACGTACCCCCGACGCCTCGGTGCCAGTGCAATAGAAGGCCACACGCCTATCACTGCAGCCAGGGCCCACAGCCCGTTAGGTCACCTCGAGCGAGTACTCGAAATCCCACGATCTAGGACGTGGGATTAACTGCGCTCGTTACGCGCGCGGAATGCGCTTCATGCGTTTCTAACAGGCAGTTAACCCACGCCGCACGATCCAGGCCACGATCAATCCAGTAGTAACCGCAGCTCGGAGGGGAATAAATACCCCCGCGCCGCCCAAACTGCCTTTCCCTTTGCATTCCCCCCGTCTCTACTCCCTCTCTGCCCTCGCCTCCGCCGCCGAGCACAGCACCGCCGCAACCGCAACGCGCCGCCGCTCCGCTCACTGAGAGACAAACAGAGAGAGATCACTACACCTCGAGCGCCTCCGCCCCCGCCTCCAACTCCGACGAGCGCCCGCGGCCCCACTGAGAACACCGTCGTCATGGATCTCGAGCACGCCACCGGTGACGAGCAGGAGGAGGAGATGGCGATGTACCGAGCCTGCTGGGAGGGCTCGTACGTCACCGCCACTGATTGCCAATGGCTGGTGAACACCCGCGGAGTCCCCCCCGGCATCATCTGTCGCCCTCCCGGCGACGAGCTTGTCCCAACACCGCAAGACGGTGAGCATGTTGTGTTCTTATTGCATTTCAAGCGCGGCTTCGACCTTCCCATCTCGAATTTCTTCTCGGACTTCCTCCGCCATTTTGGCATCCAACCCCACCATATTCCTCCTAACGCCATCGTCATGCTCTCTACACACGCCACCGTCTGGGAGGCTTTCTTGGGCGTCTACCCGACAGTCCAGACATGGGCCCGCTATTTCTTTCTCCGCCAGCAGAGTGTTCCCAATCCTGGCAACCCTCTTGTCCCTCGCGTCATGACCCAGACCGGTGGCATGATGATGCTGCAACGCAAGACCGGGCACCATCCGCGGGTTCTCGGACTGGATACCATGCGTAAATGGCAGCGCGGTTTCCTCTACGTGCAGAATGTGGCTCCTGAAGCCAGGCAGCCAGCTGAAGACCGAATAGGACTCCCACCGTTCCAGAACGCGCTACCCTCCGGGTAGAACAGGGGTTACAGCCCGAAGAACACCGTCCCAGATGTCGTCCAGGTAGAGAAACGCCTGACGCAGCTGGCTGAGGAAGGGCTGTTGCAGGACGATCCCATCGCCTGCTGGATCTCTCGCCGAGTGCTTCCACTCGAGGCCCGAGCGCACAAGATGTGCTATATGGGAGGCCCGCGGGACTGCACTCGGACTACTACCTTCGAGCTCAGCAAAGCAGAGGTGGCCATCTGGGCCAAGTCCATTATGAGTACAGCGCTGACCGAGAACTGGGCATACGGCTTTGTGCCATATAGCTGCACGAAGCGCGTCCCCCAGGTGAGTACTCACTCTGTATGATCATCGTTTGTGCCTTATGCCGAATAGATTATCTCCTAGGCACTATATGATTTATGTTTGCATACCTTACTGAGTAGAACCTCCTAGTTAGCACTTAGCATTGTATGCTTTGAGTTTGCATGCCATGCCGAATAGGTTATCTCCTAGGCTTTATATGCTTTATGTTTGCATGCCTTACTGAGTAGAGCCTCCTAGTCAGCACTTGGCACTGTATGCTTTGTGTTTGCATGCCATGCCGAATAGGTTTCCTTAGAGGTATTAACCTCATGTGCTTAGTGTTTGCACGATAGCCGAGTAGGAACATTTCTTGATTACTTCCTCTGTTCCTTAGCCTTTTATGATTTTTGTTTGCATGCTATACCGAGTAGGAAATCTACTCTGCAGGGAACCACTTTACTCATGTTCTATACTTGCATTACCAACATATCGCCCTCTAGAGAGACGAGGGTGAGCACTGGGAGGAGGACCGGACAGAGGATGACGCCACGACGTACGACACCCAGGACACCCTCTACATCCCTCGCGCCGGCCAGGAAGGTAAATTACGCGTTGGTGCCTTTATTCGGGATTGGTCCGAAGATGATGAAGGTGACTGGGTTCACCTTTCGGCTTGACTGCAGTCCGCTTTGCTTTCCTTCTCTTGCTCATTCTGAATTTCGTCTTCTTCTCTGCAGAGGAGCCAGTGCTGGATGACGGAGAGGAACCAGTGGAAGCGGTTCCTGTATCTGTGCATTCTCCCACTACTCGGAAGAGGATGGGCAGTGGTGCGCAGGCACCCGGTGCCAAGAGGCTGAAGAAGAAGCCGGGTAACAAACCCCCGGCCGCAAGCAAGACTGCTAACCGTAGGAGACCCACCCCCATTTCAGATGGGTAAGTGCCTCCGAATGCACATTTGTTCTCCGCTGTGTTTCTTCCTTTTCTCTTCTCTTCTCTTCTTTCCTTCTGATCTTGCTTTTCTTTCTCTCCTTCTTTTTTAGCGATCCACTTGACGCAGACGCCGCAGCTCCACCATCCCCCAAGAGGAGAACTAACCCACCGCCTGAGCAGCGCGTGGACCTCTCGGACACGGATGAGGACCAGAACCCGGAGGGTAGGACGCGCACGTCCTCCCCAATTAGAGAAGAGGACAACCTCTGCGCCGAGAACGACGGGGCCGGGAACGATAATGACCGCGTCTCCCAGCAGCCGCAGCCAGAAGCGCAGCAGGCTGCTCAAGACACCACGAACACCGACAACCCTCCAACTCTCCCAGCTGCATCAGCTGGGAAGACCACCGAACACGCTGCGGAGCTGTAGCAGGAGGACGCCGCCCTAGAGCGGCCAGATCCTGTTGCTGATCAGCAGCCGGAAGACAACGCTACTGCGCAGCATGACCCTGCTACCGATCAGCATGCAGAAGATGAAGCCGCCAAGAGACCAGATCCCGTGGCCGAGCAGCGGGTAGAAGATGAAGTGGTGGAGCCAGCCCGCCAGGATCAAGTACAGCCGTCTGCTCCACCAACTCAGCAAGTTTCACAACCAACTCAACAATCATCTCCGCCAGTTCGCCAAGTGCCACCACAAACTCAGCCAATTGTCCAAGCACCTCCGCCTTCTCGGCCAACCCCCACGCCAAGCACCAAGAGAACTGGCAAGTCCGTTGCTGAGCCAACCCGGCATCAACGAAAGCGTGGTGCCGCGCAGGTTATCCAGTCATTGATGTCCTTCCAATCGCAAGGCGGACCAGCCGCGCAGCCGCCCAAGAACCCCAAGAAGAAGACAACCAACTCAAATTTCAGCCTAGTTTCGGTTGACCCCATCGGGTGCTCGAGCGAGTGCCAGCGGGAAACGAGATATCCCAACATACTGGAAACAACTGCAAGAGCGCCACCGGATCCAGATATCGCAGGAAGAGGAGCAGTTGCTGCTTCTGAAAGAGCGAAAAGCTGCAACACTTTCTGCGTCCAAGGGGAAGAAGGGTTCTCTTCTCATCAAGGAAATCTCTTCTCGCCAAGAGAATGACGAAACGCTTCCTGAAGAAGGTGTTGCTGCTATCCTGGACCGGGTCGCCACATTGAGAAGACATGGGACAACAAAGTGTTTGGGAACGCTTCCTGGGATGGCACCGAGTTGGGAAAACTCGACCACTACCGGACAGACTGGAACAAGGCCGACATCGACCCTGTTGGCATGGCAGTGGCCAGTCCATACAGCACCTTGGCCGGGAAGCTGTCTGTCCTGCGCAAGAAAATCGAGGACATTGAGCAAAGCTATGTGGTAAGTGTTTTCTCCCTTTTCTGAATTTTCCGAGTTGCCAGTTTGCTTCTTTTTTCTTTTCTTCTCTTAGCCATTCCCAGTCCCCGAGATTCGGGCCGAGTAGGTGAGACTCCACCGAGTTGAAATCTACTCGGGCCAAATCTTCCAAAAACTTATACTTTCTCCTTCTGTTCTGCAGGATAGCGTCCAACAAAGGACAAAGGTGTTCCGCCAGCTACTATGGAATCACCGCCAAACCAGAGACCGGAACCGTGCTCTGAAGGCTGACAAGAGCGATAGGGATGCGTTGGAGAAGAACGCCCTGGACCGCACCCTCAAGCTCTCTGAAATAGAGAGTAAGCTTTTAGCATCTCTGTTTGTGCGTTTTTTACTTACGCCCGTTTTTTGCTTTTTGCTCAATTGTCGTCTTCTCTGCAGGCGAGCTCAAGGCTCTGGTGGACAGGCACCAAGATTGTGAGGTTTTCGCTGCCTCAGCGCAGAGTAAAATCTCTTCTCTGGAAGGTGAGCTGCCCCCTTTCTTCTCCGACCTTGTTTTCTCTTACTTGGCTACCCTACTGATAGTGCTATTCTTCTCGCAGAAGAATATAAGAGCTTCCGGGAGCAGAACCTGCAATGCCTCACCCCTACTGAGGCACATCAGCAAGTGCAGGCCCGAGAAGTGGAGCTGGAGAAGGAGCGCACAACCGAAAGGGCGGAGTACGAGAAACTCCAAGTTGATCTCAGAGATGCCCTTCAGACTGCAATTAACCATGTCCGCAAGAAGAAGGAGCTCGAGACATCAGCTGCCGCCGAGAAGCGGGCACTTGAGCTGGAAATCCAGATGCTAAAGGACAGGAACACGGCTCTCGAGGCTCAAATCTGCGAATCGCGCCGCCTCCATTATAAGCACATCACAGAAGCGACCGATTGGAAGAACAAGATGGGGGCCCTTCTGCTTGAAATGGAATGTGAGTTGCCGCTACTCGCTATCCTATTTGTCATTCTTCTTTCTGCCTTCTTCTATTCTGTTCCTTTTCTTCTGGGTTACTCTTTCTGATCCAACTTAAGTCCTGTTGACTTATATGTCTTCCCTGAACTCCGATTTGCTGGCGAAACTGCTGTGGACAAGGCAAGAAAGGCCAGGGCAGCCATTGGTCTTAATGTTGATGACGGATCCAGCCTGGATGACCATCTCACCAACTTGAAGACCCAGGTGCGCTCCCTCAAGGGCTTGGGCACCTCTATGGTGTCAACTGCTATCAATTTGCACAAGCTGTTCTGGCCCGGAAAGGAAGTCCCAGAAACCTTCCGCGGAATTGCCGAGCACCTGGACGAGGTCAAAGTGGAGCTCACGAAATGGCGCGCTTCCGCAGCCCGGATAGGAGCTGACGAGTCCCTGCACTTCATCCTGTCTTGGTACGAGAACCTGGACCTCAACCGGATTGTCTCTCGCCACAACAGACTCAAGTGGACTGAGCATCCTGAGCGTGTCTCCCGCCGGAAAGAGGTGGCCTACGAGCTCGCCTCCTATGCTGACACCAGCCTCTACATCGACGGCCCCACTGAGGCGGATACAGATGTTGAGGAGGAAGAGGATGAAGAAGTGGAGGCCGAGTTCGAGGACGAAGACGGCGAAGAACAGAATGAGGATGACGAGGAGATGGAGGAGGAAGAGGCCGAGCAGGAAAAGGCCGAGCAGGGGGAGACCGAGCAGCGCAGCACTGTAGAGGAATCCGGGTTGGGAGCCAACCCGGAGGCCGAGCAGTCGCAATTCGCTGCGCAGGAAGAAACCGTCACCACCGAGATGGTGATTGACGACCCTGCTCCTGAGCTGGGCGCAACTGGGACCGCGACTGGCGAGATGTACCCGCTTCCCAGCACTGTATCTACTCGGGCCTCCAACACTGCACCCGAGCCAACCTCCACTACTCCAACTACTTCAGCTGAGCCAACTTCTACCACTGCTGCCTCCGAGCCGGAAGCGCATTCCAACACCGACATGGACACTAACTTCACTGCCGCTTAGATCCTGCAGACTTTTTATCTCTAGACAGTTTCATCAGATCCCCCGGATGCCGGGTGCAAATCTATCGAACAAGTTTGATTTTTCTCAGCTACTCAGTTTTATTTGTTAATCATTTAGCAACTCTGGCTCAATGTCGGGTTGCGTTTCTATGCAAGTCCCCGAGTTGCATTTTTCATCCACTTGTTCTTTTTGTCTTTGCTCTTACCTGCCACTTGTGGCTTTTTGGCAGTCGAGTCACAAGATTTCTAAGTTCAAGTTTCAGATACTTAGCCACTTAGAAAATTTGCATAGTAACACTACCCACCACTAAGCCGAAAAAGAGATAAAAAAGTAAACAACACCCTACTCGGTTGCTGCACCTTTCTTTTCCTTAGCAATTTTCGTGTGCTCATTGACCTTTGGCTTGTTCTCTTGCTTTCCATGAAACCGGGTTGCGGATAGCAGTAGAGTCGAAGAGTTGGCCCTTGGGTTTAAACACATTACTATATATGCTTGTGAAATTCTAAGTGAATCAACCGTGTAGACAAAGTAAAACAGAGTAGAATGACACAGAGCAAATTTGGACAAGGGCAGTCCCCGAGTTTGAATTCGGAGTGCCGACTAGAATTTGAACTTGGTTTGAGGAGATACATACAATGTTTGCTCATGAATGAAAACGGCGGAGTAGAGCTACATTCTAGGGACGCTTGGATTCTTCTCCTGCTCTATCCGGTCTGTTCTTCTGGGGTGCCTGTGCATCAACTAGATAATAGGCATCATTGTGTAGAGCCTTGCTCACAATGAAGGGCCCTTCCCACGGAGGGGATAGCTTATGCATCCCGGCTGTGCGCTGCACGAGCCTTAGGACCATATCTCCTTCTCGGAAAACCCTTGGGTTTACTTTCCGGCTGTGATAGCGCCTTAGGCTTTGCTGATAAATGGCTGAACATGACAGAGTTAGGTCTCTTGCTTCTTCTAGAAGGTCAACGTCATTTTCTCGAGCATCTCAGGCCTTTTTTTTCAGTATAGAGTGTTACCCTTGGTGAGTCATGCTCTAGGTCAGTGGGCAACACGGACTCAGCTCCATATACCAGGAAGAATGGTGTGTATCCGGTTGATCGGTCAGGGGTAGTCCTTAGACTCCACAACACCGCCGGCAACTCGTCCAGCCAACAACCAGGGGTTCTCTCTAATGGCTCAATCAGCCTTGGCTTTATTCCGGATAGAACCATGCCATTTTATCTTTCAACTTGTCCATTGGAAGCTGGATGCGCAACTGATGCCACATCTAGTCGGATGCGCTTCTCCTTGCAGAATCTCGCAAAGACACCCTCAGCAAAATTAGTGCCGTTGTCAGTGATGATGCTGTGCGGGTAGCCATATCTCAGAATAACATCCTTCAGGAAACTCACAGCTGTGACTCCATCACACTTCCGAATAGGCTTCACCTCAATCCACTTGGTGAACTTATCAACCATGACCAAGATGTGAGTCATGTTGCCTCTAGCTGGCTTGAAAGGGCCTACCATGTCCAAGAACCAAACAGCAAATGGCCAAGTGATGGGAATGGTCTTCAACTCTGATGCTGGCATATGAATCTTGATTGCAAACCTTTGGCACCCATTGCACTTTCTCACTATGTCTTCAGCTTGCCTCAGGGCAGTGAGCCAAAAGAATCCATGCCAAAAAGCCTTGTTAACCAGAGCCCGAGAAGAAGCGTGATGCCCGCATTCTCCTTGATATATTTCTCTGAGAATTTCTTCTCCTTCTTCTGGCTCAACACAGCGTTGCGGCACGCCAGTTGGGCTCCTTCTGTGTAGCTCCTTGTTGATGATTGTGTAGTCCTTGGATCTTCTCTGTATTTGCCGGGCCGTGACCTTGTCACTTGGCAGAGTGCCATCCACCAGGAAGGAGAAGATGGGCACAGCCCAACTCGGCATGGGCCGAACAGGGAACACTGGTTCATCTATCTCCATAGGATCCGCCACCATTACTTGCTCCGAGTTGAGGGGCGAGGCCCTGAGTCCCCAACTACTCGGAAATGATCCCCTCGATGAATGCGACAGTCCCCGAGTTAGGAGGGGCAGTCCCCGGGTTGTAGGCGCCAGTCCCCGGGTTGGAGACGGCAGTCCCCGGGTTCTGTTTTGCAGCTTCCCAGTCAATCTCCATTGGAACAGCTTCTGAATCCGGCAGTGATGGAATGAAGATAGACTCCGAGTTTGGAGATGGCTTGATAGATGGCTTTCTCAAATGCTCCAAGGCAATCCCATGAGGGATGAACTTCCGAGAAGACCCCAACTTAGACAGAGCATCCGCTGCATCATTATCAGCTCGGTGTATGTGATGAAATTCATAGCCATCAAGGAATTCGGTCATGGTTTGCACCAGACACCGGTAGGAGGCCATATTGGCATCCAGGGCATCCCAAGTGCCGGATACTTGCTGCACCACCAAGTCCGAGGCGCCATAGCAGACAATGCGCTGCACTCCAATCTCCTTGGCTACTCTCAGGCCGTGTACCCCCACCTCGTACTCGGCTACATTACTGGATGCTTTGAAGTGTATCTGCAGCACATATTTGAGTTGGTCATGCTTGGGTGACGTAAGCACTACGCCAGCACCCAGTCCTTCCTTCACTTTGGAACCATCAAAATGCATCTTCCAGAAGTTGGTTTCCAGCAAGGGAGGCTCATACCGCACCTCAGCCCATCCACTAGAAAATCTGCCAGAATTTGTGACTTGATGGCTTCTCTTCTCGCATACATAGGGGTGTACGCGGCTAGCTCAATCTCCCACTTGGCTACTCTGCCACTTGCATCCTTGTTGCCCATGATCTCTGAAATGGGGGCAGTACTCACCACTGTTGTCGGGGGGTTACCCCCGAGTAGGGGTAAGGCAAGTGCTAAAGGGCAAGGTCAAGGGGATGTTTGACCGGGTAGATGGCTACCCGGGTACTTGCTACCCGGTAGGTTTCTATCCGGACATACCCACCGAAGGCCAAGAGAAGATATCAAGAAAGTTACATCTGTCCAGGTAAAGAAGTTGGTCCGGGTAGAGGGACTGCGTTCCTACCCGGGCAAGAAGTCAATGGAGCCGTTCTGACAAAGGATGCCGCGTATCTTGCGTCCGTACCAGCGTGCGGTTCAACTTACGGAGCGCGTGATTATCCGCGCTACAGCGTGGCTACAGTGCGGTAGGCGCCTGTCAAGTCTTGTCACTGATAGAGGGGACAAGACAGGTCTAGGGGCCTACCCTATCTCATTGGCAGGGAGGACAAGGGCTGTCAGGCGTACGGCACGGCGCTTCTCCGCGCGGGATCTCGGAGGCGTGATGTCGTCACAGTTGTCAAGTCACATCACCGTACCTTTTAGTATTTATCTATTCGGCTGGGCACCAGTATATAAGGTGCCTTGCCCCCTCCTGCGCGAGGGACGTTGCCACACTTCGCATTTATTGCTAGAGCATACAGTAGAGCGAGAGATAGCAGCAGAGTGGCTACTCGGCTAGAGGCACACATTGTACTGTGGCTACTCGGTTACACACATATAGAGAGGAAAGGCAGGAGTAGGGGTGTTACCTCCACACGAGGGCCCTGAACTTGGGTAAGATTGTTGTTGTTTGCAGTGCTTGAGACATCTTAGCGCGTCGCTACTCGCCGTGCGATCCCTCCCCGGATACCTCCAGCGTCCATCGGCCCCAACCTTTAGCCATCCCATGGCATCTGCCGTGATACCACCACGACAGTTGGCGCCCACCGTGGGGCCAGCAGCGGCGCTGGCTGGAGTTCACATTCGGACGGGACCGGTTTCCGCTTCAGGGGAGCGCGTGGTCTGTGGCCTTGTCCACAGATTCGGCTCCTTCGACTTCGTCACCGACAACACCGGAGATTTCGGCTATAGGCCCATGCCTGCAGGCGGCTCGGTGCTCTCCTTCGGCACGCACTTGGTCTACGTCGCCACCACCGTCATTCGCGAGTTCCTAGAGGAGGTGCTCGACGCGGAAGATCCTCCTGTTGTACTCGCTGCCCGCGAGAAGCCGTCCGGCTGCTCTGCGGACAGCGTGGAGGTGATGATGACAGGCCCGGCTATCGATGCCGGGAAGGGCGCGGCCGCTACCGACTACGTCATCGAGGAACCTGTCGGGGGGTTACCCCCGAGTAGGGTAAAGACATGTGGTAAAGGCAGCTTACAGAAGAGAGGTTTGGTCGAGTAGCCGACTACCTGGTACTCGGTACCCGGTCGACTGCTACTCGGTCTCACCTCAAGATGACCAGAAGGAGATATCAATCAAGTTCTATCCTTTCGAGTAGAAGGGTTGGCCCGAGTACAATTGGCGGGAACAATTGGCGGGAACCTACTCGGGCCAGAAAGTCAAAGGAGCCGTTCTGACACAGGATCCCGCGTATCCTGGGTCCGTACTTGGCAGCATTCGAACTACTGTTCACCTGGGACCGGCCTGCCTGACAGTGACAGCATGGAAGCAGGCGGTGACAGGATAAGGGGGCCTACTCTGTGCCTAGGTACAGTGATACCAGTCTGTCCCCTAGTTTTGCCCAACGACTTTACAGAAGCAGCCAAGGTTAGGAACCAAAGCTGTCAGCGGGTACTCGGAGAAAGGACGGTGTGCACACTATGTCGACACTTGTCTAGATTTGACGTATCCGGCTGGGCACCATGTATATAAGGTGCCCCGCCGCCTCCTGCGCGAGGCATGCTCTCACATGCTCATAGTGAACCCTAGAAACCCTAAGTTCTTGACCTAGCTCTACTCGGAGAGGAGAGAAAGGCTACTCGGTAGAGATACCATTTGTACTGTGGCTACTCGGAGAGACATCATAATACATAGAGAAAGGCAGGAGTAGGGGTTTTACCTCCTCACGAGGGCCCTGAACCTGGGTACATCGTGTTGTTTGTGTTGTGTGGATCTTATCTCACACGGCTACTCGTCGCGTGATCCCTCCCCGGACGCCTCCAGCGTCCATCGTCCCCACATCTTTAGCCATCCCATGGCATCTGCCGTGACACCACCACGACAGTTGGCGCCCACCGTGGGGCAACCAGCGGCGCTGGTTGGAGTTTCTGTTCGGACGGGATCTTTTTCGGCGGAGCGCGTAGTTTGTGGCCTTGTCCATAGATTCGGCTCCTTCGACTTCGTCACCGACAACGCCGGTTGTTTCGGCGGCATGGCCATGCCCGAGGGCGGCTCGGTGATCTCCTTCGGCTCTCACCTCGTCTACGTCGCCACCGTCGCCAACAGCGCCTACCCCGAGCTGGTGCAGGACGCGGAGGATCCTCCCGCGGTGGTTGCTGCTCGCGGAAGGCCTGCATGTAACTCTGCATGCCGCGCTGAGGTGATGGTGACGGGTTTGGCGGCAAACACTGGCGCAGCTGCTACTTGCGCTGCGGCCGTCGTCGAGGAGGTTGACGACCCGCCTGCTGGTGGCAGGAATCATCGGCCTTACGAGAAGGAGAGCAACTTGCCACCTTCCACGTCAACGGTCATCCCCGCGTCTGCTGCGCGAACTGGCATGCCCACTCCCACCGACATCGAGCTCCTAGCCGCGAGGGAGCAGCTCGAGCGGCAACGCCAGGAGCTGCTTGCCGAGCAGGCGGAGTTGGAGAAGATCAGGCTTGAGCTGAGTTTGGACCAGCTCGAGTACAACAAGGCTCACGGCTTCACGCCGGTCGCCAGGAGGCCCAGCAGGGTAGGCGCTACGCGGCGCAACCTGGGTGCCGAGATGGCGACAGTTGCGGAAATGCCCGCGCAGTCCGCCACCGCGAACACTTTCACAAGGCCAAGGTACAGCACACCCGCCAAGACGCTCAGAGCTGCACAGGCCGTGGCTGCCGAGTTGCCGCGCCTAGATGGAGAGGCGCGTCTCAGGCAGCAGGAGAGGCTCAACGAGTTGGTGTTGGAGGCCGCCAGGCAGAACGAGGAGTTCCGGAAGGCCAACCCGGGAGCTGGAGCTTCGCAGGTGGTTCACTCGCACGCGGCCAGGTCTAATGATCAGGCCTCGTCTCCGCATCCCAGCCGCGAGAAGAGCCGCAGCGGGCGCTCGGGTAGAGACAGGCAAATGCAGGTGTATGACCCGGCTGCTACCGCGAAACAGGTTGCTGTGCCGCAGCAGCCCGGGCAGGAACACAACGCTGCAAGAGCAGGCTCTCAAGCCCATCAAGCTCAAAGCCGTGCCCGAGAAGCCGCGCGTCCGGGTACTTCTCGGCAACCCGCAGCTCAGCCTACTCGGCAGAGGCAGCAGCCGCGCCCAGTGGCACCAGTCGCCAACCCGGTGGAGCAGCCTGCAGCTATGCAGGTGGATAGGTATGATGATGGCTACTCGGCTATGGAGATGGCTGGTTATGACATCCATGACCGTGTCGGTGAGCGTGTGTTGGCGCCTGGAGATGCAAGGCACCAGCTGGACCGTATCAGCTTGTCGACGCGGCTTGAGAGCACGGGTCCTCCCGGCCCCGAGTGCTTTGGCCCGCGCATCATGAACGAGCCTTCCGTGAAGGGCTTCCAGCTTGCAAGAGGCACCAAGAGCTACAATGGTAGCACCAAGCCCGAAGATTGGCTCAATGACTACGTCACCGCGGTCCACATTGCGGGTGGCAACAGGAGATGGGCAGTGCGGTACGTCCCGCAGATGCTAGAGGGTCCAGCTCGCACTTGGCTCAACAACTTGCCCAAGCACAGCATAAATTGCTGGCTGGATTTCTCGGACGCTTTCGTCAGCAACTTCACCAGCACCTACAAGAGGCCGAATAGGCCACAGCAGCTCTCGGCTTGCAGGCAGCGAGAAGACGAGACGGACCGCGAGTACCTTACTCGGTGGAGCACCTTGAGGAACACTTGTGAGGGTGTGAATG
Organism: Alopecurus myosuroides; assembly: GCA_028641055.1. Lineage (NCBI taxonomy): Eukaryota > Viridiplantae > Streptophyta > Magnoliopsida > Poales > Poaceae > Alopecurus > Alopecurus myosuroides. Next base: position 211,763,210 of record CM054061.1, on the reverse strand, counting down.
AGGCACAGGCCATCACTTGGTTTGCGCAGGGTTGCCGACATGGCAGCATGCTTTGGCAAAGATTGCAGAGGGAGATGCCGAACACCCTGGCAGAGACCATCAAGATTGCGGATCAGTACGCACTCGGTGATCCTACTCAGCCACTGATGGACTCCTCTGAGCCGAGAAGAAACTTCAACAGCAGCAAGCGCAACGAGTTCCGCAACAAGCGCCGAGTAGATACTCGGTATGACCCTGAAGAGGTGAATGCAGTGAATGTTGGAGGCGGTGGTGGCCAAAGGCAGAAACCTGCTGGAGCCTACGGGCAGAACCAGAACCAGGGCCAGGGCAACAAGAAACCGTTCCGCACTGCGCAGCCGGGTAGCGGGAACTCCGAGCAGCCGAAGAAATTTGTCTTCGATGACATGAAGGATGGCCCATGCAGCTTTCACACTCATCATCCTTCGAGGCCCGCCAACCACACTACTCGGCAGTGCGAGTGGTGGGATGTGATCAAGAATGATGGCTCGCCTCCTCCTCCTCCTCTGCCAGCCGCCAATGCTACTGTTCAGCCTACTCGCGCACCAGCAGCTCGGCCGCCAGTGTACCCGAGAAGAGAGAATGTCAACCAGGTGGCTTTAGGAGCCAACCGGAACTTCAACAACGAGAGATACCGCAACAACAACAACAACTACAACCGCAACAACAACAACAGAGGCAACAACAACTATCAGGGCAACAACAACAACAACAATGGCAACAATGGGGGCAATGGCTCCAACCAGTACCAAGAGCACCATGAGAGCTATATGATCTTCACTTCTGAGGCAGTCGACAAGCAGTCACAGCACAGGCGGGCCATGGAGGTCAACGCAGTGATTCCTGCTGTCCCTCACTACATGTATTGGTGTGACCAGGAGATCAGGTGGACTCGGGCAGATCACCCCAAGGTGATGCCCAATCCGGGTACCTATGCCTTGGTGCTGGATCCTACCTTCCTGGGTCCCGAGAAGAATGTGAGGTTCAGCAAGGTGCTAATCGACAACGGCAGCAGCATCAACATTGTGTACAAGGACACACTCGAGAAGCTTGGCCTGGCCGAGAACATGATGTTGCCTAGCAAGACCACCTTCCATGGCATTGTGCCCGGGATCTCATGCAACCCGATTGGCCGAGTGTGGATTGATGTGCTATTCGGTACTCGGGAAAACTGCCGCACAGAGCGCCTGCAGTTTGAAGTGGTGGATCATCAGAGCCCCTATCATGCTCTGCTCGGCAGGCCTGCTCTGAGCAAGTTCATGGCCTCCACCCATGTGGCTTATCTGAAGATGAAGATCCCCGGTCCCAATGGCATCATCACCATCTCGGGAGATTACAAGAAGTCCATGGAGTGTGCCTCTGCTAGCTCCCAGCTGGCGGAATCGATGGTGATTGCTGCCGAGAAGAAGAAGATGTACGAGGTGGTGGCCATGGCTCAGTCCGCGCAAGCTGGCGCACAAGGTGTGCCGAGTACTCAGCATGGTACTGCTTTCCAAGCTGCCAAGGAGACCAAGACAGTCCAGGTTGACCCCGAGTTCCCGGAGCGCGTGGCCATCATTGGTGCCGGGTTGGCGGAGAAATAGGAAAGCGCGCTCATCCACTTCCTCCGTGAGAATCGGGACGTGTTCGCCTGGACCAATGAAGATCTACCAGGAGTCCCGAGGGAGTTGGTTGAGCACTCTTTGCATGTGCGTCCTGACGCCAAGCCCGTGAAGAAGGCTCTGCGCCGTTTCGGGGATGAGAGAAGGAAGGCCATCGGTGATCAGATCACCAAGCTGCTGATAAGTAACTTCATCATGGAAGTGCTGCATCCGGACTGGTTTGCCAACCCGGTCATGGTCGAGAAGAGAAAGGAAGATCCCAAGGCTGCCACTGCATGGCGCATGTGTGTCGACTACACCGACTTGAACAAGGCATGCCCCAAGGATCCCTTCCCGCTACCTCGCATCGATCAGGTGATCGATTCCACTGCTGGTTGTGAACTGTTGTCTTTCATAGATGCCTACTCTGGTTTCCACCAGATTGCACTCAACCCTGCTGATCAAATAAAGACTGCTTTCATTACCCCGTACGGGGCTTATTGCTATCGTGTCATGTGTTTTGGCTTGAGGAATGCGGGTGCAACCTATCAGAGATGCATGCAGAAATGCTTGCACGACCAGCTCGGCAAGAATGTGCAGGTGTACGTAGATGACATTGTCATCAAAACGAATAAAACACATACTCTGCTTGCCGACCTGGAGGAAACCTTTGCTAACCTACGCAAGTACAAAATGAAACTGAATCCGAGTAAGTGCACCTTTGGTGTACCGGCTGGAAAGCTACTCGGTTTTCTGGTTTCTAGTCGGGGCATTGAAGCCAATCCTTCTAAGATAAAAGCTATTGAGAGCATGTCTTTGCCGAGATCATTGAAAGATGTGCAAAAGTTCACGGGTTGTCTGGCATCTCTGAGCCGCTTTCTGGGCCGAATGGGCGAGAAGGCTCCGCCTCTGTACCAGCTGATGAAGAAAAGCGACAAGTTTGTCTGGACTCCGCAAGCGGACGTGGCATTCAATGAGCTGAAAGCAATGCTGGCTAGCGCTCCCGTCTTGGCTAGTCCGCTACCCAAGGAGCCTATGCTGTTATACATTGCTGCGACTAACCGAGTAGTCAGCGTGGTGATAGTGGTGGAGCGAGAAGAAGAAGGCAAAAGTGTGCAGCGCCCAGTCTATTATCTCAGCGAAGTGCTGTCCAGTTCCAAGCAAAACTATCCGCACTACCAGAAGATGACATATGGTGTGTACCTGGGCGCCAGGAAGCTGAAACATTACTTCCAGGAGCACCCCATCACGGTTGTGAGTTCTGCTCCCATCTCGGATATCATGGGAAACAAGGAGGCGAGTGGCAGAGTAGCCAAGTGGGCGATTGAGCTAGCCGCGTACGCTCCTGCGTATACGAGAAGAGAAGCAATCAAGTCTCAGGTCCTGGCGGAATTTCTTGTGGACTGGGCCGAGATGCAGTACGAGCCTCCTGCTCCAGTTTCCAACTATTGGAAAATGCACTTTGATGGCTCAAAGGTGAAAGAAGGCCTTGGTGCTGGCGTCGTGCTCACGTCACCCAAGCGAGATCAGCTCAAGTATGTGTTGCAGATTCATTTCAAGGCATCCAACAATGTAGCCGAGTACGAGGCAGTGGTGCATGGTTTGCGAGTAGCAAAGGAGGTTGGTGTGCAGCGCATTATATGCTATGGCGATTCGGATCTGGTGGTGCAGCAAGTCTCGGGTACCTGGGATGCGTTGGATGCCAACATGGCATCGTATCGCTTCCTGGTGCAGTCAATGACTGGGTTTTTCGAAGGCTGTGAGTTCCAGCACATTCACCGAGCAGAGAACGAAGCAGCAGACGAGCTATCCAAGTTGGGATCTTCTCGGCAGTCCATCCCGGCAGGGATTGCCTTGGAGCATTTGAGGAAGCCATCCATCAAGCCTTCCCCCAACTCGGAATCTATCTTTGTTCCTTCTCTGCCAAGTGAAGAATCTGACCCAATGGAGATTGACTGGGAGAGTGCTGCAGAGAACCCGGGGACTGCCGTCCTCTACTCGGGGACTGCCATTCCCTACTCGGGGACTGCCATTCCCTACTCGGGGACTGCCATTCCCTACTCGGGGACTGCCATTCCCTACTCGGGGACTGCCACTCCTTACTCGGGGACTGCCACTCCATACTCGGGGACTGCCGCCCTCAACCCAGAAGCTGTCGCATTCATTGAAGAGGTTCTCGCTAATCGGTCAGGGCTGCAAAGAAGCGCTCCTACTCCTCATGTGCAACCACAAGAGCCTGCCCCAATGGAAATGGACGAACCAGTGTTTCCTGTGCGGGAGACACCGAGTTGGGCAATGCCCATATTATCCTTTCTAAGGGACGGTACTTTACCTGAAGATGAGGTGACTGCGAGGCAGATTCAGAGAAGGTCCAAGGGCTACACCATAGTCCGAGATGTGCTGCACAAGAGAAGTGCCACTGGTGTGCTGCAACGCTGTGTGAGCCCGGAAGAGGGAGAAGAAATCCTGGTGGAGATACATCAAGGGGAATGTGGGCATCACGCCTCATCTCGGGCTTTGGTCAAGAAAGCTTTTCGGCATGGCTTCTACTGGCTCACTGCACTGCAGCAAGCTGAAGATATTGTGAGGAAGTGCACCGGCTGCAAGATGTTCGCAAGTAAGATTCACATGCCAGCTTCCGAGTTGAAAACAATTCCTATCACATGGCCATTTGCTGTTTGGTGCTTGGATATGGTTGGTCCTTTCAAGCCGGCTAAAGGCAATATGACACATATCTTGGTCATGGTGGACAAGTTCACCAAGTGGATCAAGGTGAAACCTATTCGGAAGTGCGATGGGGTCACAGCTGTGAAGTTTGTGAAGGATGTGATCATGAGATATGGCTACCCGCACAGTATCATCACCGACAACGGCACCAACTTTGCAGAGGGGGCAATGGTGCGATTCTGCAGAGATAAGCATATCCGACTAGACGTTGCGTCAGTCGCGCACCCTGCCTCCAATGGGCAAGTTGAGAGAGCAAATGTGATGGTACTGGCAGGCATCAAGCCAAGGCTGATTGAGCCATTGCTGAAAACACCTGGGTGTTGGCTAGAAGAGTTGCCAGCAGTGTTGTGGAGTCTAAGGACTACCCCTAACCGGTCAACCGGCTACACACCATTCTTCTTGGTATACGGGGCTGAGGCCGTGTTGCCAATAGACTTAGAGCATGACTCCCCCCGAGTAGCCCTCTACACTGAGGTGGAGGCGAGAGAAGCTCGAGAAGACGACGTTGACCTGCTTGAAGAAGCAAGAGAGCTGACTCTGTCACGTTCGGCTATCTACCAGCAAAACCTGCGGCGTTATCATAGCCGAAAGGTGAACCCAAGGGTTTTCCGAGAAGGAGACGTGGTCCTTAGGTTGGTGCAGCGCACAGCCGGGATGCACAAGTTGTCTCCTCCTTGGGAAGGGCCTTTCATTGTGAGCAAAGCGCTGCACAATGACGCGTACTATCTTGTAGATGTGCGCCCGTCGCAGGCGAACAGGGCAGATAAAGCTGGAGAGGAAACCAAGCGCCCTTGGAATGTAGCTCTACTCCGTCGTTTTCATTCGTGAGCAAAGATGTGTATGTACCCTCTTATCCGAGTTGAAATTCTACTCTGCAATCTGAAATTGTTCTCGGGGACTGCCCTCGTCCAAATTTGCTCTAAGTGTTTTTACTCGGCTTGATCCTTTGTCTATTCGGTTGCTCCACTTCAGAACTCATAAGTGCATTGAGTAATCTGTTTAAACCTATATGCCAACTCTTCGATTCTGCTGCTGTCCGAAACCCGGCTTCATGGCAAGCAAGAGAACAAGCAAAAGGTCAATGAGCACACGAAAATCGCTAAGGAAGAAAGAGTGCAGGAACCGAGTAGATTGTTTGTTACTTTTCTTTCCCTGTTTTCGTCTTCTCGGCTAACTGGTGGGCTGCGTTATCATGATTGTTTCTAGCGGCTAAGTATTTGCAGCCCTACTACTTGATTCTTGTGACTCGAATACCAACAAGCGACAAGTCGCGGGTAGAGCAGAGATGAAAAGATAGGGTGAATAAGAAATGCAACTCGGGGACTCGCATGGAAACGCAACTCGGCATTGAGCCAGTGTCGTTCAATTTGATTAATGTCGAAATAAACAAAGTGGGCATAAAAAACTGTGTAGCAAGCAAAACAAAGATAGTCTGTTACATCTGCTCCCGGCATCCCGGGGATCTGATAAGTGTTCAAGTTGAAAGAAAGTGCAGGTTGCTTCAAGATGAGGAGGCAATGTTCTCGGCGCTGGCCTTGGCGGCAGCTTCTTCGGTGGCGGTCGTGGCAGCTGTTTCTTCGGTGCTGGCATGGGTGACATCCGTTCCCGTCTGGACGGTGGCGGATTCCTTCATCTCGGCATCATCCTGGGTGGCCGCCTGCTCGGAAGTGGCCGTGGCCACCGAGACGGGTCCTGGAGCCGAAGAGGAGCCTGAAGCTTGGCCAGGAGGGGGCACCGTGTCGTCGAGAGCAGCACCTGAGGAGGTGCCAAAGTCGAGTGCGGCGGTGTCGATGTGGGCGTACTCGTCCTCATCGCTACTCGCGACGGCGACGTTCTTCCCCTTCCCGGCCTTGCCCTCAGGAGATTCGAAGAAGCCTTCCAAGTCGGATTCTGCTTCGCCGTCCTCTTCTTCTTCCTCTTCGTACTCGGTGTCGGGCTCGGGGAGGCCATCAATGAAGATCTCCGTCTCAGCGCACTCCGCGACCTCGTAGGCGATCTGCTTACGTGTGGCCACGCAGTCGGGATCTACCTCCCACTTGGAATTATTGCGCTTCCCGCGGATGAGCTGCATGTTGAGGTTCTCGTACCAGGATGCTATGCAGAGAAGCATCACGTCTGCACCAGCACGGGCGCCCGAGGCGCGCCACTTCTTCAACTCCTTCTTCACATTCTTTAGCTTGAAGGCTAGGCCCTTCATGGTGGTTGGCCGATCATCATGAGGCCAAAACAGCCTGTGGATCTCAAAGCCCTCGTGCACCAGGTCAATTCCGACGCCAGCCAGCTGTTCGAAATAGTCCTTGAGCACCAGCAAGCTGTCCTCGATCCCGGCTCTGGTATCTGCTGCCTCACCTTTTGCAAGGCGGGCTGCCTGGGCCTTGGCCACCTTGGGCGCAGAAGGGGAATCAAGATGAGGCCAGATCTCTGAAATAGCATGTGGTAACTTCAGAACCGGGAAGAGAAGAACCGAGTAGAGGAAAACCGAGAAGAAATACGACCGAGAAGAAAAGAAGCAGCGAAGAAAAGACTTACCGGACAGTTCATTGCGCAGCCGCTGCAGCTGGGTCCTCCAGGACTCCTCGTTAGAAATGTGCTTTTCTTGGATCAGGCGCAAGGAATCCATCTGAGCAAAGAGATCAGCGTTGGTCTTCTTCAAGGTTTCACATTCCTGCTCAAGGGCCCTCTCCTTGGCTCTGAAAGTGGTCTCGGCCTTGGCCTTCTCGGCGATTGCTTTGTCCCTCTCGGCGCCAATCTTGACGGCATCCTGGAGTGCCTGTTGCAACTGGAGTTGCAGCTTCTCGGTCTCCGTGGTGTGGTCCTTCAACAACTCAAGGGCCTGGTCGGACAGCTGCTTCTGCACCTCTGCTGGCTTGACACAATCTTGGTGTGCCTCAGCAAACAACTTGTAATCTTCTGCGAAGAGATAGATGAGGTTAGCAGAGGAGCAGAGAAGAAACAAACCCAAAGTCAAACCGAGTAAACAACAAGCTTACCTTCTAGCCTTTTAATGGTGGCCTCGGAGTTCTCCATGAAGCTGCGGCACTTCTCATGTTCGTCTGCTAAGGCCTTCAGTTTTTCTGCAGAGAAGGAGAGGTTAGCGCATAAGAAAGCATAAGCGAGCGTAAACAAAAACGCATGAATCGCACAGCTAAAAGCGTACCCTGCACTTCAGTCAGCTGCTGGGTGTTGTCCTTGGCGTTCTTGCTGGCTGCCTCCGCCGCTGCCTTTTCCTTCTCTAAAGCAGCAATTCGCCTCCTGGCGATAGAGTGGTTCCAGAGAAGATGGCGGTATAGATTGGTCCGCTTCAGGACGCTATCCTGAGAAGCGAGAAGAAGCAAGTTAGAAAAGGCAGAGAAGATTCAGCCCGAGTAGGAGGCTACTCGGAGAGTATCCGTCTACTCGACCCGAATCTCGGGGACTGGGGGTGATGGTAAGAAAGAAGAAAGGCGAGTAGAAGAGAAGAAATTTCAACTCGGAAAAGGCAAGAAGGACTTACCGCGTAGGACTGCTCGATGTCCTCGGCATTCTTGCGATGCAAGAACATCTTGGCTGCGAGTGTCGCGGTCTCGGTGGAGACGGACATGGGATTGCGTCCCAGGTCAACCTTGTTCCAGTCCACGCGCATGTGGTCGATGCCGCCAAGGCTAAGACCATGCCATTTATCCACGCCAAGAATCTTGCTATCCCATTTGGCGTCAATGAAGCCAACGGTGTCCAATACCTGTTCAAGACCCTTGGAAGTTATTGGTTTGTCTTGGACTCCACGAGAAGCGATGTTGACAGACTGGGGTTGGCTTGGATCTGGAGGAGGGGAGTTCATGGCTACAACCTTCCTTCCCCTCTGGATAGCTAAAGCTTTGTCCTTGGGAGGGAAGCCGATTGAGTGCTGTTGGCTAACCTCAATCATGTACTCCGGGTAGCAGGGATGGCCAGCAGCGCGAGCGTCTGCGGAGAGCGCAGCAGGAATCGGGCCGGACTCGTGGATCACGAGCGCTCCGCCTGAGGATGTACTCTGGTCTCTGGCCCGCTTCTTCGTTTGCTCCTTCTCAACTTTCTGCTTCTCGGGGTCCTCAGTCGTCCTCCCGTCAGTCTTGGCCTTCGCCTTCTCGGCGACTGCCTTCTCGGCAGCTTGCTTCTCGGCCTTCTTCTGCTCAGCCCTGGCTTTCTTCTGCTCAGCCTTGGCCTTCTCAGCAGCGTCCTTATCAGCAGTTTCCTTCTCAGCCTTGGCCTTCTCGGCGGCTTCCTCCTCGGCCTTAGCCTTCTCAGCGGCTTCCTTCTCAGCTGCCCTTCTGTCAACCTCACCCCTCAGAGCATCCAGGGCTCGTTGCCTGGTTACTCGCCCGGCAGGAGGGCTGGATGTATCCTTGGTCTTCGGCGGCGAGGAGGAAGTTGGCGGTGTAGGGCCTTGCGCAGTTGGTGGTGTAGGGCCTTGCGCAGTTGGTGGTGTAGGGCCTTGCGCAGTTGGTGGTGCCGCAGATCCGTCGCCCTGTGCAGCTCCTGGCTGGGCGCTACTTGGTGCGCCGCCCGGCTGCACGCTGCTCAATGGATAGGCATCTCTCTTGGTGGCGTCCGTGGCGATGGTGTCTTCTACTCGCTGCTCGGCAGCGAGGCTCTCTTGTGCAGCAGCCCTTGTGGCGGGCTGCTCTTGTTCTGCTTCAGGCCGCTCGGCAGCGGTGTTATCTTGCATCTCTTGGTCTTGGTTCTCCTCGGCATTGCTAGCCGGAGGAGAAGGGGGTCTCTCATCGTGGACGGCAGTGTCCTGTGCCGCTGGCTCGGACGCTGCTCCCCGTGCATCGACAGTCTGTGCGTCGGCAGCAGCGACGTCGACAGTGCGGTCCTCATCATCATCCAGATTGATCAGAGGTACTGATGAATCCTTGGCTTGGTCGAACGCGAGAGCTGCGTTCGCGTCCATAGGAGGACTGCAGAGAAAGAGAAATCGCAAATTAGAAGAAGATTGGGGAAAATAGCACAGCGCGAGAAGGGAGGCGACCGAGAAGAGGGCTTACGCGGTGGTGCACTTGAGCTCTCGTCTGGACCTCTTCGCGACCACTTTCTTCTCGGCGGGCTTCCTCTTCTTGGCAGGAGGCGCTGGTGCCCCGCTACCAGCCCGTTTGCGGGTCTCAGGAGCGGCGATGGACAGGGGCTTGACGACTAGGGGCGCATCGCCCTCGTTATCGTCTTCGTCCTCGTCGTCCTTGTCCGCGGCAACTTCATCTGGGAATCAAAGAGAAAAGAGGAAAGAATCAGAAACAGCAAACGAGGGATTGATGCTTCTCGGAAGCAAACGGAATGGAAGTATAGTTACCGTCAAAGTCTTCATCAGACCAAGTGCGGAGAGCATCGCGCTTGTCAGCAGTGGGGGAGCGAGAAAGGTTGGGCTGCTCCGCGGCATCAAAAGAGGGCACATCATCCTCCTCACGGTCAGGAGACCAGTTGCGCTCGAAAACCTCGCAGCTCTCGATTATCTGGCGAGTGAGAACCTGAAAAACAGAGAAGGATCACAGATTAGCCGAGTACCAGGAAGGAATTCTACTCGGACAGGCGTGCAGGTACAAAGCACACAAAGCCTAGGCAGTTTACTAAGAATTCTACCCGGATAGGCGTGCAAACACAAAGCATACTAAGCCTAAGCATGTTTGCCGAAAGGTATTACTCGGAAGCACGTGCAGGTATAAAGCACATCGAGCCTAAGAATCATTCTCGAGTAGGCTACCCGGCAAGGCGTGCAAACACGAAGCATACTAAGCCTAAGGCAATTCGGCTAGATGTCCTACTCGGAACGCAAGGCAATTGCTAGTTGATGCAAGAAGGAGAAACTATCTACTCGGAAAGAGTGTGCAGAGAGCAAAGTAAGAAAGGCGTACCCGCTCAATCGGCTTTGTACGGCTATACGGGACGAACCCGTATTGCCAGTGATCGCCGAGATTCGTCGTCAAGATGTTCCTTGCGTGCCAGGGAACGTCGATGTTGTCGATCTCGATGGTGGTGGTTCTGGTGCAGTCGCGGGGCCCTCCCATGTAACACATGAGATGGCACCGCTCCTGCAAGGGCAATACTCGGCGCTGGATCCAGCAGGCCACCGGGTCGTCGTTCTTGAGACCCTGCGCCTTCAGCCAGCCGAGTCGATTCTCCATCTCGATGGCGTCATCGTCATTGACGGGCTTGTCCTTCCAGTACATCCCGATTGGAGCTCGATTGCACCAAACGGGCAAATTGATTCGATCATTCACCGGGGCTCCTTCCGTGGCGGCAACGTTCCTGACGTAAAGGAACGTCTTCTGCCACAGCTTGACGGAGTCCAGCCCCTTGATGCGGGGGTGGTTCGTCCCGGACCGCTGCACCATCATGGCGCAGCCGGTGTCGGTGGCGCGGGCGACACCCGCGGAGTCCTTCTTCCCGGTGGATTGCTGGCGCAGGTGGAAATACCTGAGCCACGTCTCCCACGTGGGCCGGATGCCGAGGAAGGCCTCGCAGACCACGGCGTGGTAGGCGAGGAAGACCACGGCGTTGGGCGGCAGATGGTGCATCTGGATGCCGAAGTGGTTGAGGAACTTCCGCAGGAAATCGGACGCGGGCAATCCGAACCCGCGCTCGAAATGCGCCAGGAAGACGACGCGCTCACCCTCCCGCGGGGATGGCACGATTTCGCCGTCTGGCGCCCGGCACTCCACGCCGGGAGGGACTCGCCGGGTATTGACGAGCCAGGCGCAATCTTCCGCAGTGACGGAGGAGCCGGCCCAGCCGGATTTGGCCATTCTGGCGAGTTGGGAAGGTGGAAGATTTCGAGGGGAGTTGGTTGGTGGATTGAGTCCGCGGCGGCGCGAGAGCTTGCGCGGCGGCGGAGAGCACGGTGGCGGAGAAGAGCAGGAGACGAAGAAGGAATAGTGCGAGCGAAGGGGAAAAGGAAGTTACCGGCGGGGGTATTTATATCTCCTCCGCGAGTTTACCGTTACCGTCTCGGGAGTGGGATCGATTGTGGCGTGTGGTGGATCCTGTGGCCGGCTAGAAACGCACACAAGCGCCGGTTGCGCGCGTAGTGGCCACAGTTGATCCCACCACCGAATCGTGGCCTATAACTACACTTGATGGGACATGACGGCCGGTGGGCCCACTGCGTGAAAACTGGACGCGTGGCAGGTCGTGTCCTGGGCAACGAAACGACAAGGTCGTGGATGCTTGACACGTGTGCAGTTGCTGCGCGAAGGGCTGGATTGTGCTCTGTGCTGCAGAGGCTCAATCTGAGAAATTTCTCTAAGTCTTTTTACTCGGTTACAGAGTAGAAAGCAAGTGCTACTCGGGAAAGAGGAAACCCAAGGTACTTTCCAGATAGCTACTCGGAGGTTCTACTTGGCATCTTGAGGTTCAAGGGCTGAGATGCAAAGGCTGGTTTTAAGCTGGCAGAGCCTAGTGAACAAGTTCGCAAGACTCAACCAGCTTCGGGGACTGCTGTCGGGGGGTTACCCCCGAGTAGGGTAAAGACAGGTGGTAAAGGCAGCTTACAGAAGAGAGGTTTGGTCGAGTAGCCGACTACCTGGTACTCGGTACCCGGTCGACTGCTACTCGGTCTCACCTCAAGATGACCAGAAGGAGATATCAATCAAGTTCTATCCTTTCGAGTAGAAGGGTTGGCCCGAGTACAATTGGCGGGAACAATTGGCGGGAACCTACTCGGGCCAGAAAGTCAAAGGAGCCGTTCTGACACAGGATCCCGCGTATCCTGGGTCCGTACTTGGCAGCATTCGAACTACTGTTCACCTGGGACCGGCCTGCCTGACAGTGACAGCATGGAAGCAGGCGGTGACAGGATAAGGGGGCCTACTCTGTGCCTAGGTACAGTGATACCAGTCTGTCCCCTAGTTTTGCCCAACGACTTTACAGAAGCAGCCAAGGTTAGGAACCAAAGCTGTCAGCGGGTACTCGGAGAAAGGACGGTGTGCACACTATGTCGACACTTGTCTAGATTTGGATGTATCCGGCTGGGCACCATGTATATAAGGTGCCCCGCCGCCTCCTGCGCGAGGCATGCTCTCACATGCTCATAGTGAACCCTAGAAACCCTAAGTTCTTGACCTAGCTCTACTCGGAGAGGAGAGAAAGGCTACTCGGTAGAGATACCATTTGTACTGTAGCTACTCGGAGAGACATCATAATACATAGAGAAAGGCAGGAGTAGGGGTTTTACCTCCTCACGAGGGCCCTGAACCTGGGTACATCGTGTTGTTTGTGTTGTGTGGATCTTATCTCACGCGGCTACTCGTCGCGTGATCCCTCCCCGGACGCCTCCAGCGTCCATCGTCCCCACATCTTTAGCCATCCCATGGCATCTGCCGTGACACCACCACGACAGAACCTGTGGGCACAAGGGTCCACAAGCCCTACGAGAAGGACTCGAACCTGCCTCCCTCCACCTCTACGGCCATCCCGGCTGTTCGCGCTGGTGTCACCATGCCGTTGGGCATGCCGCAACCCACCGAGGTGGAACTTGTCGCCATGAGGGTGCAAATCGAGCAGCAGCGTCAAGCGCTACTCGCAGAGACCCAGGAGCTGGAGAAGGTTAGACTTGAGCTCAACCTTGCGCAAAGTGAGTACAATGCAGCGCATGGCTTTACTCCTGTTTCTAGGCTGCCTAGCAAGTTAGGTGTTACGCGTCGCAACTTAGGCGCTGAGCTGGCTAGAGATGGTAGGGCTGCTAGCCAAACTGCTAGTTTAGACACTGTGCTTAGGCCCAGATACAGCACCCCCGCCAAAACTCTTAGGGCTGTAGAGTTGCCGCATCTCATCGGCGACGCGCGCGCTAGGCAGCAGGAGAGGCTGAATGAGCTAGTGCTAGAGGCTAGCGGGCAGAATGAGCAGTTCCGGAAGGCCAATCCGGGTGCTGGCGCTTCTCAGGTTGTGCACTCGCGCGGGGCCGGATCTATGGGTCAGGCCTCATCGCCGCTTCCCGGTGACGAGAGGGATCAGAGTGTGCACTCTGGGAAGAGTAAGCAGATGCAGGTGTACGACCCTGCTGTCGCCTCGAAACAGCACGCTGTGCCGCGGCAGCCCGGTCAAAAACACAATACTGCAGTAGCAGGCTATCAAACCACTAAAGCTCAAAGTAAGAGGCAAGGAGGAAACATTGCAGGGCCTTCTCGGCAGCAGCATGCTCAGCCTACTCGGTAGACCGCAGCAACACAACCGCGTGCAGCTGTGCAGGCAGCCATCCCGGTGGTGCATCCCGCGACGGTGCAGCAAGACCGCTACAATGATGGTTACTCGGCAATGGGGCTGGCCAGTTATGCTGATCCAAGAGACATCACTGATCGCGTGGGTGACCGCGTGTTGGAGCCCAGCGATGCAAGATACAAGTTGGACCGGATCAATCTGTCCACGCAGCTCGAGAACAAGGGGCCACCTGGCCCAGAATGCTTTGCTCATCGTATCATGGATGAGCCTTCAGTGAACCACTTTCAGCTCGCCAGGGGGACCAAGTGCTACAATGGGAGTACCAAGCCGGAAGACTGGCTGAGTGACTACGTCACGGCCGTGCATATTGCAGGCGGCAATCGGAGATGGGCTGTGCGGTATGTGCCTCAAATGCTAGAGGGTCCGGCTAGGACTTGGCTCAACAACCTGCCCAAGATCAGTATGAACTGCTGGCTAGACTTCTCGGAAGCCTTCATCAGCAACTTCACCAGCACATACAAGAGGCCAAATAGGCTGCAGCAGCTGTTCGCTTGCAAGCAGCGAGAAGAGGAAACTGACCGCGAGTATCTTACCCGGTGGAGCACCTTGAGGAATACCTGTGAGGGTAAGAATGAGGCTCAGGCCATTACTTGGTTTGCCCAGGGCTGCAGGCACGACATCATGTTGTGGCGGAAGCTGCAGAGAGAGATGCCAAGTACTCTCGCCGAGACAATCAAGATTGCAGATATGTATGCACTCAGTGATCCTACTCAGCCTCTGCTTGACTCCCCTGAGCCGAGAAGGAAGTTCCAAGATGGCAACAGGCGCAATGATTTCCGCAACAAGAGAAGAGGTGACCGGATTGATACTCGGTATGATCCCGAGGAGGTGAATGTTGTGACCACGGCTGCTGGGAGTAGCCAAAGGCAAAAAAAACTGTTGGAGCCCAATACGGGAAAACCAGAATCAGGGCCAAGGCATCAAGAAGCCCTACGCTGCTCCTCAGCAGAGTAGCGGCAACTCGGATCCATCTCCAAACTTCATCTTTGCAAACATGAAGGATGGTCCATGCATCTTCCACACTCGGCATCCGACTAGGCCAGCCAACCACACTACCCGGCAGTGCAGTTGGTGGGAGCGCATCAAGAATGAAGACTTGCCCCCTCCTCCTCCTCTGCCGGCGGTGAATGCAAATGTGCAACCTATTCGGGAAGATGCTCCCAGGCCTGCAGCGTTTCCAAGAAGAAAGAATGTGAACCAGGTGGCTTTAGGAGCGAACCGCAACTACAACTACGACAACCGCGACAACCGCAACCGCAACTTCTACACCCGCAACAACAGAGGCAAAAACAACCAAGGCAACAACAGAGGCAAAAACAACCAAGGCAACAACAACAACGGCAACAATGATGGTGGAGACCGCAACCGGTACCAGGAACACCATGAGAGCTACATGATCTTCATGACCGAGCCACTCGACAAGCAGTCGCAGCGCAGGCGCGCGATGGAGGTAAACGCCGTCATCCCGGCTGTGCCTCACTATCTGCGCTGGTGCGACCAGGAGGTGACTTGGTCCAAGGATGATCACCCCAAGGTGATGCCCAACCCGGGTAGCTATGCTCTGGTGGTGGATCCCACTTTCCTAGGACCAGAGAAGAATGTCCGCTTCAGCAAGGTGCTGATTGACAACGGCAGCACATCAACATCATGTATCTGGACACACTGAAGAAGCTCGGCCTTGCCGAGAACATGCTGCTACCCAGCAAGACCACATTCCATGGAATTGTGCCGGGAGTATCCTGTGCTCCGATTGACCGCATCTGGATGGATGTCCTATTCGGCACCAGGGAGAACTGTCGCACCGAGTGCGTCCAGTTCGAGGTGGTTGATCTTCAGAGCCCCTACCATGCCCTTCTCGGTAGGCATGCCCTCACCAAGTTCATGGCTTCAACCCATGCTGCCTATCTGAAGATGAAGATACCTGGTCCTAATGGGGTCATCACCATCTCGCGTGACTACAAGAGGTCTTTGGAGTGTGCCTCTGCTAGTTCTGAGCTGGCGGAATCCATGGTCATTGCGGCCGAGAAGAAGAAGATGTACGAGGTGGTGGCTATGGCGCAATCCGCGCAAGGTGGTGCGCCTGGTATGCCGAGTTCCCAGTACGGGACTGCGTTCCAGGAGTCCCAAGAGACAAAGAAGATACAGGTTGACCCTGAGTTCCCTGACCGTGTTGCATCATTGGCGCCGGGTTGGGAGAGAAATAGGAAAGCGAGCTCATCCACTTCCTCTGTGAGAATCGGGATGTCTTTGCATGGTCCAATGAGGATCTGCCGGGTGTCCCGAGGGAGTTGGTTGAGCACTCGCTACATTGCGGCATGATGCCAAGCCAGTGAAGCAGGCTATGCGCCGCTTTGGTGATGAGAGGAGGAAAGCTATCGGTGATCAGAACACCAAGTTGCTGATAAAAACTTTATCATGGAGGTATTGCATCCGGACTGGCTAGCCAACCCGGTTATGGTTGAGAAGAGGAAGGAGGATCCCAAGGCCAACACCGCATGGCGCATGTGCATGGACTACACCGACCTGAACAAGGCCTGCCCCAAGGATCCATTTCCGCTACCCCGCATAGATCAGGTGATCGATTCTACTGCTGGTTGTGAGCTTTTGTCTTCCATAGATGCCTACTCTGGTTTTCATAAGATAGCTCTCAACCCTGATGCTCAAATAAAGACTTCCTTTATTATCCCGTACGGGGCTTATTGCTATCGTGTCATGTGTTTTGGGTTGCGGAATGCTGGGGTTACCTATCAGAATGCATGTAGAAATGCTTGCATGACCAAATTGGCAAGAATGTGCAGGTGTACGTAGATGACATTGTCATCAAAACGAATAAAACACATACTCTGCTTACTGATATTGAGGAAACTTTTGCCAACTTGCGCAAGTACAGAATGAAGTTGAATCCGACTAAATGCACCTTTGGCGTCCCGGCTGGCAAGCTACTCGGCTTCTTGGTATCCAGTCGGGGCATTGACGCCAATCCTTCAAAGATAAAAGCTATAGAGAGCATGTCTTTGCCGAGATCAGTGAAGGATGTGCAGAAGTTCACTGGATGCCTGGCTTCTCTAAGCCGCTTCCTTGGCAGAATGGGCGAGAAGGCCTTGCCTTTGTATCAATTGATGAAGAAGAGTGACAAGTTTGTCTGGACACCGCAAGCTGATGTGGCATTCAAGGAGCTGAAATCCATGCTGGGTAGCGCTCCCATCTTGGCTAGTCCGCTACCCAAAGAGCCAATGCTGTTATACATTGCGGCTACTAACCGAGTAGTCAGTGTGGTGATTGTGGTGGAGTGAGAAGAGGAGGGAAAGACTGTGCAGTGGCCAGTGTACTATTTGAGTGAAGTGCTATCCAACTCCAAGCAAAACTATCCACACTACCAGAAGATGACCTACGGCGTGTACCTGGGTGCCAAGAAGCTGAAGCATTATTTACAAGAGCATCCCATCACGGTGGTGAGTTCTGCTCCCATCTCGGACATCATGGGCAACAAGGATGCAAGTGGCGGAGTAGCCAAGTGGGCGATAGAGCTAGCCGCGTACACTCCCTTGTACACGAGAAGAGAAGCCATCAAGTCACAGATCCTAGAAGATTTTCTGGTGGATTGGGCCGAGGTGCAGTATGACCCTCCTTTGCCGGAAACCAACTACTAGAAGATGCATTTTGATGGCTCTAAAGTGAAGGAAGTCCTTGGTGCTGGCGTAGTGCTCACGTCACCCAAGCGAGCTCAACTCAAGTATGTGATGCAGATTTACTTCAAGGCATCAAACAATGTGGCCGAGTATGAGGCCGTGGTACACGGCTTGCGAGTAGCCAAGGAGGTTGGCGTGCAGCGCATTATCTGTTATGGCGACTCGGATTTGGTGGTGCAGCAAGTGTTTGGTACCTGGGATGCTCTGGATGCCAACATGGCATCATATCGGTTTCTGGTGCAAACCATGATTGGCTTCTTTGAAGGATGTGAGTTCCAACACATACATCGAGCAGAGAATGATGCAGCTGATGAGTTATCCAAGTTGGGGTCTTCTCGGCAGTTTATCCCGGCTGGGATTGCCTTGGAGCATTTGAGAAATCTATCCATCAAGCCATCCCCCAAATCGGAGTCTATATTCGTGCCTTCGCTGCCAGGAGAGGAAGCTGTTCCCATGGAGATTGACTGGGAGGGTGCAAAAGAGAACCCGGGGACTGCCGTCTCCATCCCGAGGACTGGCGCCTGCAACCCGGGGACTATCCCTTCTTACTCGGGGACTGCCCCTCCTAACTCGGGGACTGTCGCATTCATCGAGGGGGTCATTTCCCAGTACTCGGGGACTCGTAACCTCATCCTCAACTCAGAAGAGGCTGTGGTGGCTGATCCAATGGAACTGGACGAACCAGTATTTCCCATCCGGGAGACACCGAGTTGGGATATGCCCATATTATCCTTTCTAAAGGACGGCACCTTGCCGAATGATGAAGTGACTACGAGGCAAATTCAGATAATATCCAAGGGCTATACTATCTTCAGAAATGTGCTGCATAGAAGAAGTCCTACTGGCATGCTGCAACGCTGTGTAGAGCCAGAAGCAGGAGAAGAAATTTTGGTGGAGATACATCAAGGGGAATGCGGGCATCACGCCTCTTCTCGGGCTCTGGTCAACAAGGCTTCTTTTGGCTCACTGCTTTAAAGCAAGCTGAAGATATTGTGAGAAAGTGCAACGGATGCCAAAGATTTGCAAGTAAGATTCATATGCCAGCTTCCGAGTTGAAGACCATTCCCATTACTTGGCCATTTGCAGTTTGGTGTTTGGATATGGTTGGCCCCTTCAAGCCGGCAAGAGGCAACATGACTCACATCTTGGTCATGGTTGACAAGTTCACCAAGTGGATTGAGGTGAAGCCTATTCGGAAGTGTGATGGAGCCACAGCTGTGAGTATTCTGAAGGATGTGATCCTGAGATACGGCTACCCGCGCAACATTATCACGGATAATGGCACAAACTTTGCTGAGGGTGCTTTTGCGAGGTTCTGCAGAGAGAAGCGCATTCGGTTAGATGTTGCATCTGTTGCGCATCCCGCCTCCAATGGGCAAGTTGAAAGATAAAATGGCATGGTGCTATCCGGCATAAAGCCAAGGCTAATTGAGCCACTGCTGAAAACACCTGGGTGTTGGCTAGACGAGTTGCCGGCGGTGTTGTGGAGTCTAAGGACTACCCCTAACCGATCAACGGGATACACACCATTCTTCCTGGTATATGGAGTTGAGGCCGTGTTGCCCACTGACCTAGAGCATGACTCGCCCCGAGTAACCCTCTACACTGAGGCGCAGGCTGGAGAAGCTCGAGAAAATGACGTTGACCTGCTAGAAGAAGCAAGAGAGCTAAATCTTTCACGTTCAGCTGTTTACCAGCAAAACTTGAGGCGTTATCACTGCCGAAAAGTTAACCCGAGGGTTTTCCGAGAAGGAGACATGGTCCTTAGGCTCGTGCAGCGCACGGCCGGGATGCACAAGCTTTACCCTCCGTGGGAAGGGCCGTTCATTGTGAGCAAGGCTCTGCACAATGATGCCTATTACCTAGTCGACGTATAGGCACCCCAGAAGAACAGGCCGGATAAAGCTGGAGAGGAATCTAAGCGCCCCTGGAATGTAGCTCTACTCCGACGTTTTCATTCATGAGAAAAATGTGTATGTATCCTCAACTGAGGTAAATTCTAGTCGGCACTCTGAATGCAAACTCGGGGACTGCCCTTGCTCAAACTATTCCTTGTGTTTAATCTGTTTTACTTTGTCTATTCGTTTGAACCACTTAGAATTTCAAAAGCATACAAAGTAGTGTGTTTAAACCCACAGGACACTCTGCGACTCTGCTGTTGTCCGCAACCCGGCTTCATGGCAAGCCAGAGAACAAGACAAAGGGTCATTGAACACATGGAAAATTGCAAGGGGAAGGAAACATGTGGCAACCGAATAGAGCGTTTTTTACTGTTTTTTCTTTTCGGCTAAGTGGTGGGCAGCGTTACCATGCACTTTTCTAAGTGGCTAAGTATTTGAAACTCCAACTTTGAACTCTTGTGACTCGACTACCAAAAAAGCAACAAGTTGCAGGGAGCTGAGATAAAAAGGAAGGTTGGATAAAAAATGCAACTCGGGGACTTGCATAGAAACGCAACCCGACATTAAGCCAGAGTTGCTAAACTATCAAACTGAATTAAAAACTGAGTAGCAAAGAGGCAATAAGTGTACGATTACATCTGCACCCCGCATCCCGGGGACCTGATAAAAGTTTAAGATAAAAGTTTTCAGGAATTGTTCAGAGAGTGGTAGTGGTGTTGTCCGCATCGGCTTTCTCGGTATCAGCATCAACCTTGGCAGCTGGATCTGAAGTTGCAGTGGCGACGGAGGTGGGATCTGTGGCCGAGGTGGACGCAGCGGACTGGGTCCTGAGTAGCGCAGCGGCGTCAGTTGTCGCAGCAGCAGTTGTGCCCAACTCGGGAGCCGCCTGGTTGATCACCATCTCGGTGGTGACGGTGGACCCTTGAGCGCTGGACTGCGGCTGCTCGGCACCCGCTCCGTTGGCCAACTCGGTTCCCTCAGTGACTTGGGTTTTCCCCTTCTCGGATGCTCCCTTGGGGGCGCCTTCCTCGAACATGGCCAAGTCGTCACTAGTGATCTCGTCGTCATCATCCTCTTCGTCTTCATCCTCGTCCTCAGCTTTAGTCTCTGGCTCGGGAAGGCCGTCGATGTAGGTGGCGGTGTCAGCATAAGAAGCAATCTCATATGCCACTGCCTTCCGGCGAGTGACGCGGTCGGAGTTCTTGGTCCACTTAGAGCCTTCTCGGATGGTGAGGATCCTGTCGAGATCAAGATTCTTGTACCAGCTGGTGATGAAGTACAGCAGCTGATCAGCTTCTGCCCGAGCTGTAGAGGCTCGCCACTTCTTCAGCTCGGCCTTCACTCCATTCAGCTTCTCGGCGATCTTGCTGAAGCTGTCTGGCGTATTTTCATCAGGCCAAAATAGATCGTGTAGTTTGTATGCAGTGGACACCATGGTGGTGCCCAGGCCTTTGAGGGAGCGAATTTGGGTCTTGATGCTGAGAAGATGTTCTTCAATAGTTGAGCTATCATCAATGGGAAGACCAGCATCAGCTCGGAGTTGTCTTGCCTTTGCCAGAGCAGGCACGCTGGCAGAACGGAGTTGAGGGAAGACGTCTAAAAAAGGAACCAGCAAGATTTAGGAAGATAAGCAGAAAAGAAAGCCAAAACCGAGAAGAAGCAGAGCCGAGTAGAAAAAGGCAGAGTAGGGGAAACTTACGTTCTAAATCCACCAGTAAGGCACCCAGCTTGATTTTCCAGTTGCTCTCGTTGGATATGTGCTTGTCCTCAATGCGGCGCGAGTCGGCCATCTGGAGGACGAGTTGCTCGTTGTGCTGCTTCAACAACGAGAGTTCCATCTCGAGGGTGCTTTCCATGGCCTTGGCAGTCTTGAGGATCTCCTGTTTCGCCTCGCCCTGCTTGATAGCTTCTTCGAGTGCAGATTTCAGCTGGATTTGCATCTTCTCAAACTGGCCTCGTTCAGCAGTGCGTTCCTTCTGGATCTCTGCTTCTCGGGTTTCCAGCTGTTGCCGCACCTCGGCAGGCATGAGACAGTTTAAGTGCTGCTCCCGGAATGTCTTATTCTCTTCTGCGAGAAGAACAACAGTGCCAGCAGAGTAACCAGATAAAGGAAGAGACACAAGTACGGAGTAGCTGACAACTCACCTTCCAATCTCTTGATTGTGCTTTCAGCGGAGGCAGCGAAGACATGCCAATGTTGATGCTGTTCTATCAACTCGTTGAGCTTGCCTGCAGAGTAAACAAGGTTAGAGAAAAAAAGCAAAACACGGGCGTAAACACAAAACGCACAAACCGAATAGCTAAAGGCTTACCTTCAACTTCAGAAATCTGGAGAGTGCGGTCCAGTGCCGCCTGCTCCATCGCTGCACCGTCCTTCTTCTCGGCTTCAAGAGCCGAGATGCGATCCTTGGCGATACGATGGTTCCAGAGCAGCCAACGGAACATCTTTGTCCTCTTCAGGAGGCTATTCTGTAGAAGAAAAGAGAAAAAAGTTTGAGAAGTTTTGAAGATTTGGCTCGAGTAGACGGCAACTCGGTCAAGTTTTCGACTACTCGGCCCGAATCTCGGGGAGTGGGGAGTGGCTAAGAGGAAAAGAGGAAAAGAAGAGAAGAGAAGAAGAAAAAAGAAACCGCAACTTGGAAAAAGCAAGAAAGGAGAAAACACGTACATCATATGTTTGCTCGACGTCCTCGGCGGCTTTGCGCAGGCAGAACAGATTCCCGGCCAGAGTGCAGGTGGGGCTGGCAATGGTCATTGGAACAGAGCCGACATCAGCCTTGTTCCAGTCAGTCCGGTAGTGGTCGACTGGACCCAGCTTCAGGCCATTCCACTTTGGGATGCCGTGCGCTTCGCTGTCCCAAGCTGGGTCAACAAAACCTACTCGGTCCAAGATTGCGGTCAGGCCCTTTGCTTCAACCTCATCTTCTTCGGCCTCGCGCGACAGGAGCGAAGGAACTGGTGCTGGCCCTTTGCCCTTGGACTTGACGTCGATCGCTTTTGCCTGACCTCCCTTCAGGGCAGAAAGTCTCTTCTCGCCTTTGGCCAATGAGATGTCATGTTGCTTGGACACCTCCAGCAGGTATTGCGGCCAGCTCGCTTGTGCGCGGACAGCAGCTCCGGCACTCGGCCCTCCAGCAGATCCAGCAGCAACCGGGTTGCTGCTACTGGTGGGCGCACCGATGGTCAGTTGCGTGCTCTTGGTCACCTGCTACGAGGCTGGCGCAGTTGGTGGCTTGGGTGGCGGCATCTGGTCTCCAGCCTGTGCAACTTTGCGCGGTGGGTTCTTCCGTGTAGGCGCAGCTCCAGACTTGGCAGTCTTCTTGGGGCTAGGAGAAGTGTCCGCCCGAGAAGCGGACGGAATCCCTTGGCGTGGAGCAGACGGAGGCACTTGCTGAGAAGTGGTCGTTGATGCAGTCTGTGTTGGTGGAGGGATTGGCGCGTTTGGTGGAGTCGCCTGCTGGGTAGGCGGCACAGGGGGCCGGCTACCCGGCGCAGCATCCGGCTGCACTTGTCTCTGGCCGGCGGGCTCCACCACAGTTTCTTCTACCCGCTGCTCGGCAGCGGGATCAGGTCTTGTGCGTATAACTTCTTCTATCCGCGGCCTGGCCGCGGGATCATCTTGAGCTGCAGCTTGAGTATCCTGCTGCTCGGTGGTGTCGTCTTGCCGCTCCAAGGCGGCACTGTCTTGTTGCTGGAGGTTTTCTTTAGTGTTTTCCCCAGCTGATGCAGCTGGGGGAGATGGTGGCGTCTCGTCATGAGCAGCATCTTGCTGCTGTTGGAGGCTGGGGTCAACATCATCACCAGCGCAAGTGTTCTCGGCGCCGGTATCTTATTCCAACTTAATGGGAGAGGACGCACGCGTCCTATCCAGCTGGGCTGGCTCTTCTTCCTCGTCTGAGAGATCGACGAGCTTCTCAAGGTCCACGACGGCTTTTCTCTTGGTGCGAGTGGGGCCTGCAGCGGCATCAGCGTCTAGAGGGGCGCTGGAAGAAGGAAATAATTCAGAAAGGGAGAAGGAGAAGAGCACAACGAGAAGCGGTAACGAGTTGGTATTCGGATGGAATAACTTACCCTTTGCTGGTGGGGGGTTGTCTTCTGGCGGTGGTCTTTTTGCTACCTGACTTCTTGGGCTTCTTTGGAGGAGGTTCCTGGGCACCACTGCCAACCCTCTTCCGAGTGTTGGGACCTGCCACAGATAGAGGATTAACCTCCAAAGCCTCATCGTCATCGTCCAGCTCAGGCTCCTCTGCAGAGTAGAAGAAGAAATAGATTCAGAAGCAGAGAAGGGAACCAAGGTGTGTTGCTAGTAAGAAGAGAGGTGAACTTGGTCACCTTCGTCATCCTCGGACCAGTCCCGGATAGACGCGTCAACTCGGTACTTACCAGGATGATTGGCGTGAGGGATGCAAAGGGTGTCTTGGGTGTCATAGGCGGTCGCATCGTCCTCTTCTCGGTCCGCGGACCAGTTGCCATCGAGGATCTCGGTATCTTCTTCTAGCTGGCGATTGATGTGTTGTTGAGGCAAACATGAAACACTGTGAGTTGTTTTTTTTCGGCTAAGTATTTCTACTCGAGACAGCATGCAAACACAGAGCATATTCGGCTAAGTAATCCTACCCGACACGGCATGCAAACACAAAGCATATAAAGCCAAAGGGATATTAGTGATGTCCTACTCGGAATATCATGCAAACACAAATCACGGTAAGCTAAGAGTTCCTACTCAGTATCAAAGTACAAAAGCAAAGCAAAGATTGCTAACCTGTTCAATTGGCTTGAGGCGGCTATACGGCTCGAAGCCATACATCCAAGTATCAGTAAGCGAGGTCTGCATGATGGACCTGGCCCAGAGAGCTACCTCGGCTTTGGTGAGCTCGAATGTTGTTGTCCTTGTGCAGTCTCAGGGTCCTCCCATGTAGCACATCTTGTGCGTGCGATGCTGGAGTGGGAGCACTCGGCGTGATATCCAGCACGCGATGGGATCGTCCCGACGGAACCCTTCTGAGGCCAACTCGGCCAGGCGTCGCTCAACCTGAAGGACATCATGGATGGTCTTCTTGGGATCGTAGCCCCAATTCTGCCGGGTAGGCCTTGCGTTCTTGAACTTTGGAAGCCTGATTCGGTCCTCGATTGGCTTCCCCTTCTCGGCAGCAACATTCTTCACGTACAGGAAACTGCACTGCCACTTGCGCACAGTTTCCAATCCCTTTACCCGCGGGTGATGCCCGGTCTTGCGCTGTATCATCATGGCGCATCCGGTCTGGGTCATCGCGCGCGCGCTCTTGGTGTGCGCTGGATTGGGAACACTCTGCTTCCGGAAGAAAAAGTACTGTGCCCAGGTGTGGACGGTCGGATAGACGCTCAAGAAGGCCTCGCACACGACAGCATGGATGGACAACATTACGAGGGCGTTGGGTGGAAGATGATGTGGCTGGAGGCCGAAGTTGTTGAGGAATTCGGAGAAGAACTCTGAGATGGGAAGGCCGAAGCCGCGCTTGAAGTGGGAGAGAAAGACGACGTAATCGTCTTTCTCGGGCTTGGGGATGATTTTAGTACCTGGATGCCTGCACACGACGCCGGGAGGGACGCGGCGCGTGTTTACAAGCCACTTGTCGCACCCTGACTTCTAGGGGATACTCACCGGGCCGAACTGAATAGTAGATGATTGGATTACGGGGCTTATCTGCTCCCGCGTCCTCTTACGAGTAGGCCAACACTTATGTGTGACAACCAATCTCTACTATCCACCGTCGATGTAAACTATCCCATAGAAATCATGATACTACCATTGACGTACTTCAAACCATTCACACATGGTACGTCAACGGCGTTGAACAAAATGATAACACAACATATCTCTAAGACACAAAAGATGGAAATAAGTTGCAAATGGCTCTCATTAGAGAAGAGATAGCAAATACAATCATTCAGAGGACACATGTCCCAACAATTCATCATTACAACACAGCGGAAGCATTCAAAAGGTCTGAGTACAGACAAATCCAAATAGGCCTAAGAGGCCGGCAATGAAAGGAAAACGGAGCCCATCCACGAAGTCTCGGATCCTGCCCGGGTCCGCTATCTACTCGTCAACAGTCTCGTCATACTCCACGTAGCAGCCACCATGGAGATCCTCAGAATCGTAGTCTGCGGAAACCACAGCCCCAAAGGGGTCAGTACATAAACGTACTGGCAAGCAAGACTCACAGTTCACCAAAGGGTAACCCGTCAACACCAAGCACAGATGCTTTGGGTTCAACGGAAGAAAGGTGTGGTGACCCAGCACACCACTGCATGTGTAGTGCGCAAGTCAATGACATAATACTCACAGAAGGACTTATCCGTGAATATTACATCTCTCAGAGTGGTACAACAGAAACATAGCGGGTCCAGGCAAAGCTATAGGATACAAACTTCATTACAAAAATCTTGAGAGTCTCCGTGATGAATCAAGAAGATCTCCTGCAAATGAAACATCAGAAGAAGCAATTCGAAGCTCCAAGCCGGAGAAGAACTCTAGCTCAGAACTAATCCACTACGACTGATGTCAGCCCTAATCTATGGCTAGTAAATGCTAAGTCCAAGAATGGTTTCTACCTACACCTTGATAGCTTCTCCTCCACCAGCGTTGTTGATGACGATACTTTACCGACTAAGTAGTGGATCACTCCATGTAGCTCCCTTAGGCAGCGATGGCTTCTCGATGACGACTTCAATAGGGCTTCAACTCTAAGCAGGGATCAACCGGGATAGAATGAGTAACGAGCGTTACTCAGCAAGTTCATGATATATAGTGGGTGGTTTGATGCACTAACTACAGCTTTGGACTCGGAAGAGTCATAAACTAATGCAAGGTTTTGTAAAACTTTCTTCAAGAGGTTGCTTTTAATTCTGAAAACTATGCCCGCCAGATCTTCACAGGATTAGAACTTTCATGGAGTTGCCTTTCCTGCGGCGTTCGCAGCTCCTTCCCGGAACAAGGGGTAACATGTCACATCCTTTTACACTCTGCAGAGGTGCGTTACTTTACCCATGGACGACCAAGACCATGTTGCACAACCAGGCTCGAGATCCTGTCCACTCCCACTCAGGTGTGGGGCCCGGTAGTTGGTCCAAGCCAAACCGTGCTTCTCCGCACAACGCATGCCCACCCATTTCTGCCAGTAGGTTGAACGCCTGATTCCACCCCTCACGATGGAGATCTACGCGCCCCTGGCAGACACTCATAGACCCCAGAGCCCGTGGGACGTAAGGGCTCCCACCCATGTGCATGTAGTCTCGCAAGACCTACAGCGTACGTCTCTGTTAGTCCGTTGACATGCGAACGAGAGAAGTATCACGGCTGACTTACTCCCCCCACAAAAGATCCATGGTCAACGCGAATTTACGGCGCAAGAATCCTGACGGCAGTTGTTGTTAATTCCTAGGTAATACGTTCCCATGCAGATGGAACCTTCCTTTGACCTATTCATCTTACCATGGTTCCATCCGCCCACCAAACAGAATACTACCACTCAGGTAGTCATTCAATTAGTCATATTATTATAAAAATAGGATCATGCATTCTTTTGGGAGTAGGTGATAATACAATAGGGTTTTTGCAAATAGTTTGTTATGAAGTACTACAAAGGATATGAGCAAGTGATGAACTTGCCTGAGATTGAAATAACCATAATAATAGTCCAGGTCTTCGGGGTTCGAGGGTCGCGTAGAGAAATCCAAACATCTGAAAGATAGCAAAGTAGTCCCGGTAAGGACTACAGGAAACACTGGCAAGATGATATATGCATAGTAATGAGATGCATCGTGAAATCCCCTGGAAAATACCCCAGCTTACAAGTGTAAGCCACGTTTGAAACGATAACGTATTCACACAATTGTTAGGTGACTTAGAGTTGTTTCATTACTTGTGGTGATGTTGTTATTTCTTTTAGGTTTAAGTGTGTTTCACTTTTATTGAACAAACACTTGTTATCCTGTTTAAGTAGAAGTGTTTATTACTTGGTGAGGTAACAAGATAATAGCACATGGAAAACAACTAGTGATAAGATAACAGTCACATTTCATTTTATATTAAAAAAGTGTAGAGCTAGTGCCAAGGAGTTTTATTAGTAAAGAAAATAATAGTGTGGCAGTTATTTCTGTTATAATAGAATATTATAGAATTCCATTATACCAACAGAAACAAGTTTATAATTAAACAAAATGTTTTATGTTTGACATATTTGAATTGAAAATTCTTTTCTCTTTAATTTGATATAACATTTTATTTTCTGAAAATATTTGAATAAATTATTAATTTCTCAATTTTAAATGAATAAAATGACTAAGCCAATTATTGCACATATGAAAACATGGTCAAATGACTATGAAAACATCATAGATGAGTTGCATATGTCATTTGGAGCATTTTGGTATATAATTTGTATTTTTCTGATTTTATGAATTATTTATTATTTTTCTTAATTTCAAATGATTTAATTAATTAAAGAAAAATATTTAATTTTAAACTTTTTAAAATTTATTTGAAAATGTCATAATCAAATAGATTATATTTTTCTGATTAATATGATATATCATTTATATTTTTCTGATTTATGAAATTAAAGTTATTAATTTATTAATTTTATTTAATTTTCTGCCAATGTTAAATTGACATGTGGGTCCTACCTGTCATATTTGAGTTTAAATCAAAAAAGAAAAGAAACCGTCTTATGACATCACGATGATGTCATGGCTGCGTCATCACAGAGATGGATTGCTCTGTTGATCTTCAATCGATGGATTTGCTACGACTTGATTCAATTAGAGACTACCAGGAGATGGAGAGTGGCTCAAGGAACCTAGGGGTGGCGGCTATTGGACCATATGGTCACCGGAGTAGTGCCGGCGACCATGGGCGCGGCGGTGGCGCACGGTGAACGTCGACCATGATGCAAACTGCGATGATAAAACGAATTGGAGGCACCCTGAGATGCACAAGCTCACCCTGAGCACGGTGATGTGGTCGGTGAGGCTCGAGGAGCTTGCTATCGACGGCGGCGTCGAATTCCGGCCGGCGGCCGTAGTTGAGGAAGATAGCCCGATTCGAGAGCTTCAGTCCATCCCGGCAAACGATACTTGGTGGAGAGATGCAGGGCGTCGAGACGGAGCTAAGGGTGGTCTTGATTTCTCTCTGGACGGCCAGAATCAGCGACGGTGACCGGCGGCCATGGAAGCTAGGGTTTCGGGTTCTGAGCAGAGGAATACAGAGAGAGTGAGCGAGTGAGGAGAAGAAGTGGAGAGGAGGGTCACGGCCTCTCCTGGTCTTATCCTCGCGCGAGAAGGGCAAGCAGGACGTGGCCAGGCCGAGTCGACGGCGGTCGCACGCCTCTGGCCTTCTGGCCAGAGGTAGAAGAAAGAAAGAATTAAAACAATCTTTCAATAACCCCCTGTGATTGATACATTTTACAACTAGGTCCTTCTGTCTTAAAAACAGAGAAGAAAACATTGTTTTCAGGTTCTTTTAATGAAGATAAAAATTATTTAAAAATATATTTGGAAAGCTTATCAAATTTGCAATCTCACCATATCTTGTTTTGGTGAATTGGAGCAATATTTATATTTTTTTTATTTAGGGTGCTAAATTAAGTGATTTTTGTTGTTTTCCCTCTATTTAATTTATTAAATGTCTTAAAATCTATTTTAGGCATGAAAATTATATTCACACAAAACACATGGGGTTCACCAAGTGGTGTGTTCATATTGGAACATTTAGATACAAATTCCTTATAGAAAGTAATTAAGTAAAACCACTTAGTACTGGTTCTATGCACTGTTATGAAAATCATTTAATATGGAATTTTATTCCATGTCAAACCAAAGGGCGTTAGGTAATGAATAGATTCATTTCCTTTTGTGTGGCTTTGTTATTTTCATCTGTAGGTTTCTTATCAAGCCTGGTGGACAGTTCCTTATTTCATCTGTAAGTTATGTTGCTGCTTTTAATACTGGCTTAAATGGAAACATGTGTAGCTTTGAAACCTCATTTGTTTGTTTTTCTCCAACTTCCAAATGTGGACACTATTTCCTGTTGTTTTGGGAACATGTAATCATTTACAGGGTTATATGTAGTTGAATTTTTATTATCACCTGTTAATCTTATCTATGAAAAGGATTTGGAAAACAAGGTATTAAGCTTGTTTTCATTTACCTCCACATATCAAAACATGTGGATGCAAAACCTTGTTGTTATTTCTTGATGGATACTTGTTTCCATCCAAGAGAGTTACTAATTGTTCCTTATCTCTGTTGAGCTTGACAGAGGTTATTCATTCTCTATTATATCCTGATGATTTACTGGATAAATACTTATGCTCCCTTACTGAGGCAATGTTGATTCCTGTGCTCTTCTGTTGCTTGATGTTCTTCTCTCTAGTTGCCACTAGTCTTCTGTTTTCACCTTGTATCAATTGCAAGTAATATCATCTCTTGGATTCAATCTTCAACTATCTCACCCTTGTGGTGAGAACAAACAGTTATTCCAAGCAAAGATTTTAATTAGATGATTATATTGTGGTTTCTTGTTTCCTTAGTGTTATTCTTTCTATTGGTTAATGATAAAAATAGTGTAGGTATAGATTATGACATCAGTTAGCCTTAAGCATATAAGAAGAATCTGTTGACAAGTTTGCAAGGCTTGTCCCCAAATTACTTTTCATATACAAGAGACTGAGATGTACTAGGTTATTCAACCTTCTGTTTATTTGTGCATGACACTCAATAGTTTGAGTATACAAAAGTGGTCTGTGAACAAGGTAATTAGTCTTGTTACCAAACTACTTCTATATAACACTAACATTGGAGTATCACACAATTTCAAGAGGTTAATATGATCATATCACTATATAAGAGTTTCCAAGTACTCTTATAGTAGCTTAGAGTAGCACTTCTAGCACACTCTAAATAATCTTCTTGTATATCTTCTGTTGGTGATTCCTCTCTTCTTGTGGTTGCTTCACTTGTAGAATGACTTAGAGAAGATTGGGAAACAAGATAGGATGGTCTTGACAACATAACAAGATCTAGATTAAGAGTTAGTTCATGCTTTTATTATCCTTCCATATACTTCTTATTTTATTTCCCAAATTATATGTAATTATATCATATAGGATTTATTTACTTAGTTACCAATTCAATTCCTCTAATAGAGGTTATATCTTGTTATTCCTTAGTTGTATGCAAAGATACTTTAGTGGTTCAGTGATGGTTTGGATTTGAGTAGAGGTGTGAAATGCTTATGGACTGATGGATTAATAGGAAGTGGATCCAATGGTTCATTGAGGTGTTGAGATTTCATATGTTCACTTGTATAAGAGGATTGAGACAAGGAACATGTGAAAGTTATTGAGGTTTAAGGACTTATGTCAAAGTTGTTATTTGTTCTCTCAGGTGTCATGATCTACTTTATATTCATCACTTTATTAACTTTGTTATTCTTAATGCAGATATAGAGGTTTGGGAATATCATATGTAATGATCAAGGTTTATTATTAGTTGAAGAAGATTTATTTCTTCTTGTTGATACTCCTTTTATGGTTGAGGAGATATGTACATATTCGATAAATATGTTATTACAATTATTATATCACTTCCCACTTGTGGGGTTTAAGTTAATACTTATTTGTATCACTTGTGTTCTATTGAACCTTTATTATTTACATGTGAAGGTTAACTTAGTAGTTACTAAATAATTTGGAAAGATGTGGTGTGAATGGTTGATAACCTTAAAGAGTTATTGTTTAATAGGACATAACACCTCTATTGATGAGATAACTCAACTGTCTATTACTCATTGGTGAAAGTATGATTATCAGATATGTGATTTGGATACTCACCCCTCTTTGAGTTCTAGATCCCTAGTGAATTATCCCAAGTCACTTAAAGACTTGTGGTTAAGGTTGTTGAGAATTTGTTTTAGTCAAAACCAATTTATGGTTTGTGTAACCAAATGATTTGGTGTCTTAAGATACTTGTTATAAAGATCATTCCAAATGTACTCTTGATTAGATGAACTAGACCTATTTCATCATGTCAAGTGAAACTTTGGTCACTTTGATTCGTTTCAACTTTCGCGCCAAAATTTCCCGTACTTTTAGATGCATGCTTTGCAAATGCACATATTAACTTTAGATCCTTATAACTTCCCAAACACTGGGATGTTACAGTATCTCCCCCTTAACAAGAACTTCGTCCCGAAGTTCAACCTCTCTCACGTAAACATAGGTAGAGAGAACTTCTGTAGACTGTTGAATCTTCACATCTGTTTCTTGTGTTGACCCTGACATGTGTATCCTCTTGTCTCCATTATTCACCTTCCACTGTCTTACATAATAATCTAATACTGAGCCTGTTGTTATGACAACTCTATTTTGTTACTAGGCCTTCTTAATGGTCTCACGAAGAACACGTGGTATTTCCACCACATAGTGGATACCAGGTTTCATTCTCCGATGAATAGGTATGGTTTCCTACCTCTCACAACTTTCTGAAGAACATTTGGTCTATCCACCAAGTGATGAATAACCAATTAACTTCTTCCGGTATACTGGATATTGACTATGTTTAGGACTCCCTTTGGTTCAGTCTAATGGTCTCAAGATAAGGATTTTTCAAAGAAACTTTTACAAAGTAGTGTACACTTACTTACACTCTTCTAATTAGTAGAAATATCTTCGAGTTTCCTCGAGTTTTAACCTTTTTCCTATAGGTGACTATAACCTATTCCATTGGTTACTACCTATGGTTCTTCTATATCTTTGGGTTTTAACTTCTATGGGACAATTCTATAAGTTTATTCATCAACTTCTACATGTTTCCTTCTAGGATATAACTAATCATGTGGTTTTCTTGGCATCACTTGCGGTATCTCTCCATGTGTTGATGAAGTATGTCACCACTCCAAACAAGATGTGGAATGTGGTCCATTCCCATCAGTGGATTCACTGACTTCTGCCTTTTTGACTTTCTAGTCTTCCAGAGCTTTGGTGGTTGTAGCAATCAGCTGAGATTTCAGACCGCTCTCATATTAATCATATACCCTCTAGACCAGTAACATCAAGAAAGAACTCAGTGTTGTTGCACATGCATATGCACATCAAGTTCAATCTTCATGTATAGATCTAGTCAATCAAAGATCCAATAAATCCCAAATGCAGTTATATCACACTCATGATCAAAAGCCTGTGAAATAAAAGTACTTAGAGTCAAACATCTCAAGTACCAAGGCTCTTAAATGCTATACACTACAAGTAGGTATATAGTACCTTGTAATCCTATTCTACACAACCACTTTTTAGCTTGGTAATTACTCCAGTTGCATGCCTTGCTGCAATGGAATAAACCCAAACAACATAATCCTATAGTAGTTGTTGTCTAACTTGGTTCCATATAGGACTAAGCACCATGTAAATTGAAGTGCTTCATGTTGATTATGATAAGCTTCTCATGGAATTTGTTGATCCTTCATGGTGTTGATCACATCGTAGGAGTAGTGATGTAGCTTCCATCAATGCTGATGCCTTCTCCTAATTCTATTCTATACTATAGTGATTCACCTCGGGACTTGATAACTAAGGATATAGTATATACCCCATAGTTACCATGGTCCAATGAATCTTCATGATTCTCAAGTATACCTAATTGTTGGCTCCTATACCTATTCTATACCATGTTCTACTCCATCCTATTAATTCATAGAATGGGGTAATCATATGTGTGACTTGGTCATCTCTGACTATGTCAGAACTTTCTTCTGCTCATCAAGACTGACACACGCTAGACTTATAACTATTCATACCTAGGTATAAAGATAATAGATAAGTGAATTTACTCAAGTTGAGTAAGAATATTCTATACAAGTATGTATGTATCATTCTCAAGTGAATGATCATCATAGTTGTAGGAAATATGGTTTAGATAAGATGGCTTCCTATAGTCTTTACCAACCTACAGATCTCCTAAAAGGTTTTAAACCTAAGGTCGCTTCGCTCTGATACCATCTGTGGTGACCCAGCACACCACTGCATGTGTAGTGCGCAAGTCGATGACATAATACTCACAGAAGGACTTATCCGTGAATATTACATCTCTCAGAGTGGTACAACAGAAACATAGCGGGTCTAGGCAAAGCTATAGGATACAAACTTCATTACAAAAATCTTGAGAGTCTCCGTGATGAATCAAGAAGATCTCCTGCAAATGAAACATCAGAAGAAGCAATTCGAAGCTCCAAGCCGGAGAAGAACTCTAGCTCAGAACTAATCCACTACGACTGATGTCAGCCCTAATCTATGGCTAGTAAATGCTAAGTCCAAGAATGGTTTCTACCTACACCTTGATAGCTTCTCCTCCACCAGCGTTGTTGATGACGATACTTTACCGACTAAGTAGTGGATCACTCCACGTAGCTCCCTTAGGCAGCGATGGCTTCTCGATGACGACTTCAATAGGGCTTCAACTCTAAGCAGGGATCAAACGGGATAGAATGAGTAACGAGCGTTACTCAGCAAGTTCATGATATATAGTGGGTGGTTTGATGCACTAACTACAGCTTTGGACTCGGAAGAGTCATAAACTAATGCAAGGTTTTGTAAAACTTTCTTCAAGAGGTTGCTTTTCATTCTGAAAACTATGCCCGCCAGATCTTCACAGGATTAGAACTTTCATGGAGTTGCCTTTCCTGCGGCGTTCGCAGCTCCTTCCCGGAACAAGGGGTAACATGTCACATCCTTTTACACTCTGCAGAGGTGCGTTACTTTACCCATGGACGACCAAGACCATGTTGCACAACCAGGCTCGAGATCCTGTCCACTCCCACTCAGGTGTGGGGCCCGGTAGTTGGTCCAAGCCAAACCGTGCTTCTCCGCACAACGCATGCCCACCCATTTCTGCCAGCAGGTTGAACGCCTGATTCCACCCCTCACGATGGAGATCTACGCGCCCCTGGCAGACACTCATAGACCCCAGAGCCCGTGGGACGTAAGGGCTCCCACCCATGTGCATGTAGTCTCGCAAGACCTACAGCGTACGTCTCTGTTAGTCCGTTGACATGCGAACGAGAGAAGTATCACGGCTGACTTACTCCCCCCACAAAAGATCCATGGTCAACGCGAATTTACGGCGCAAGAATCCTGACGGCAGTTGTTGTTAATTCCTAGGTAATACGTTCCCATGCAGATGGAACCTTCCTTTGACCTATTCATCTTACCATGGTTCCATCCGCCCACCAAACAGAATACTACCACTCAGGTAGTCATTCAATTAGTCATATTATTATAAAAATAGGATCATGCATTCTTTTGGGAGTAGGTGATAATACAATAGGGTTTTTGCAAATAGTTTGTTATGAAGTACTACAAAGGATATGAGCAAGTGATGAACTTGCCTGAGATTGAAATAACCATAATAATAGTCCAGGTCTTCGGGGTTCGAGGGTCGCGTAGAGAAATCCAAACATCTGAAAGATAGCAAAGTAGTCCCGGTAAGGACTACAGGAAACACTGGCAAGATGATATATGCATAGTAATGAGATGCATCGTGAAATCCCCTGGAAAATACCCCAGCTTACAAGTGTAAGCCACGTTTGAAACGATAACGTATTCACACAATTGTTAGGTGACTTAGAGTTGTTTCATTACTTGTGGTGATGTTGTTATTTCTTTTAGGTTTAAGTGTGTTTCACTTTTATTGAACAAACAATTGTTATCCTGTTTAAGTAGAAGTGTTGATTACTTGGTGAGGTAACAAGATAATAGCACATGGAAAACAACTAGTGATAAGATAACAGTCACATTTCATTTTGTATTAAAAAAGTGTAGAGCTAGTGCCAAGGAGTTTTATTAGTAAAGAAAATAATAGTGTGGCAGTTATTTCTGTTATAATAGAATATTATAGAATTCCATTATACCAACAGAAACAAGTTTATAATTAAACAAAATGTTTTATGTTTGACATATTTGAATTGAAAATTCTTTTCTCTTTAATTTGATATAACATTTTATTTTCTGAAAATATTTGAATAAATTATTAATTTCTCAATTTTAAATGAATAAAATGACTAAGCCAATTATTGCACATATGAAAACATGGTCAAATGACTATGAAAACATCATAGATGAGTTGCATATGTCATTTGGAGCATTTTGGTATATAATTTGTATTTTTCTGATTTTATGAATTATTTATTATTTTTCTTAATTTCAAATGATTTAATTAATTAAAGAAAATATTTAATTTTAAACTTTTTAAAATTTATTTGAAAATGTCATAATCAAATAGATTATATTTTTCTGATTAATATGATATATCATTTATATTTTTCTGATTTATGAAATTAAAGTTATTAATTTATTAATTTTATTTAATTTTCTGCCAATGTTAAATTGACATGTGGGTCCTACCTGTCATATTTGAGTTTAAATCAAAAAAGAAAAGAAACCGTCTTATGACATCACGATGATGTCATGGCTGCGTCATCACAGAGATGGATTGCTCTGTTGATCTTCAATCGATGGATTTGCTACGACTTGATTCAATTAGAGACTACCAGGAGATGGAGAGTGGCTCAAGGAACCTAGGGGTGGCGGCTATTGGACCATATGGTCACCGGAGTAGTGCCGGCGACCATGGGCGCGGCGGTGGCGCACGGTGAACGTCGACCATGATGCAAACTGCGATGATAAAACGAATTGGAGGCACCCTGAGATGCACAAGCTCACCCTGAGCACGGTGATGTGGTCGGTGAGGCTCGAGGAGCTTGCTATCGACGGCGGCGTCGAATTCCGGCCGGCGGCCGTAGTTGAGGAAGATAGCCTGATTCGAGAGCTTCAGTCCATCCCGGCAAACGATACTTGGTGGAGAGATGCAGGGCGTCGAGACGGAGCTAAGGGTGGTCTTGATTTCTCTCTGGACGGCCAGAATCAGCGACGGTGACCGGCGGCCATGGAAGCTAGGGTTTCGGGTTCTGAGCAGAGGAATACAGAGAGAGTGAGCGAGTGAGGAGAAGAAGTGGAGAGGAGGGTCACGGCCTCTCCTGGTCTTATCCTCGCGCGAGAAGGGCAAGCAGGACGTGGCCAGGCCGAGTCGACGGCGGTCGCACGCCTCTGGCCTTCTGGCCAGAGGTAGAAGAAAGAAAGAATTAAAACAATCTTTCAATAACCCCCTGTGATTGATACATTTTACAACTAGGTCCTTCTGTCTTAAAAACAGAGAAGAAAACATTGTTTTCAGGTTCTTTTAATGAAGATAAAAATTATTTAAAAATATATTTGGAAAGCTTATCAAATTTGCAATCTCACCATATCTTGTTTTGGTGAATTGGAGCAATATTTATATTTTTTTATTTAGGGTGCTAAATTAAGTGATTTTTGTTGTTTTCCCTCTATTTAATTTATTAAATGTCTTAAAATCTATTTTAGGCATGAAAATTATATTCACACAAAACACATGGGGTTCACCAAGTGGTGTGTTCATATTGGAACATTTAGATACAAATTCCTTATAGAAAGTAATTAAGTAAAACCACTTAGTACTGGTTCTATGCACTGTTATGAAAATCATTTAATATGGAATTTTATTCCATGTCAAACCAAAGGGTGTTAGGTAATGAATAGATTCATTTCCTTTTGTGTGGCTTTGTTATTTTCATCTTTAGGTTTCTTATCAAGCCTGGTGGACAGTTCCTTATTTCATCTGTAAGTTATGTTGCTGCTTTTAATACTGGCTTAAATGGAAACATGTGTAGCTTTGAAACCTCATTTGTTTGTTTTTCTCCAACTTCCAAATGTGGACACTATTTCCTGTTGTTTTGGGAACATGTAATCATTTACAGGGTTATATGTAGTTGAATTTTTATTATCACCTGTTAATCTTATCTATGAAAAGGATTTGGAAAACAAGGTATTAAGCTTGTTTTCATTTACCTCCACATATCAAAACATGTGGATGCAAAACCTTGTTGTTATTTCTTGATGGATACTTGTTTCCATCCAAGAGAGTTACTAATTGTTCCTTATCTCTGTTGAGCTTGACAGAGGTTATTCATTCTCTATTATATCCTGATGATTTACTGGATAAATACTTATGCTCCCTTACTGAGGCAATGTTGATTCCTGTGCTCTTCTGTTGCTTGATGTTCTTCTCTCTAGTTGCCACTAGTCTTCTGTTTTCACCTTGTATCAATTGCAAGTAATATCATCTCTTGGATTCAATCTTCAACTATCTCACCCTTGTGGTGAGAACAAACAGTTATTCCAAGCAAAGATTTTAATTAGATGATTATATTGTGGTTTCTTTTTTCCTTAGTGTTATTCTTTCTATTGGTTAATGATAAAAATAGTGTAGGTATAGATTATGACATCAGTTAGCCTTAAGCATATAAGAAGAATCTGTTGACAAGTTTGCAAGGCTTGTCCCCAAATTACTTTTCATATACAAGAGACTGAGATGTACTAGGTTATTCAACCTTCTGTTTATTTGTGCATGACACTCAATAGTTTGAGTATACAAAAGTGGTCTGTGAACAAGGTAATTAGTCTTGTTACCAAACTACTTCTATATAACACTAACATTGGAGTATCACACAATTTCAAGAGGTTAATATGATCATATCACTATATAAGAGTTTCCAAGTACTCTTATAGTAGCTTAGAGTAGCACTTCTAGCACACTCTAAATAATCTTCTTGTATATCTTCTGTTGGTGATTCCTCTCTTCTTGTGGTTGCTTCACTTGTAGAATGACTTAGAGAAGATTGGGAAACAAGATAGGATGGTCTTGACAACATAACAAGATCTAGATTAAGAGTTAGTTCATGCTTTTATTATCCTTCCATATACTTCTTATTTTATTTCCCAAATTATATGTAATTATATCATATAGGATTTATTTACTTAGTTACCAATTCAATTCCTCTAATAGAGGTTATATCTTGTTATTCCTTAGTTGTATGCAAAGATACTTTAGTGGTTCAGTGATGGTTTGGATTTGAGTAGAGGTGTGAAATGCTTATGGACTGATGGATTAATAGGAAGTGGATCCAATGGTTCATTGAGGTGTTGAGATTTCATATGTTCACTTGTATAAGAGGATTGAGACAAGGAACATGTGAAAGTTATTGAGGTTTAAGGACTTATGTCAAAGTTGTTATTTGTTCTCTCAGGTGTCATGATCTACTTTATATTCATCACTTTATTAACTTTGTTATTCTTAATGCAGATATAGAGGTTTGGGAATATCATATGTAATGATCAAGGTTTATTATTAGTTGAAGAAGATTTATTTCTTCTTGTTGATACTCCTTTTATGGTTGAGGAGATATGTACATATTCGATAAATATGTTATTACAATTATTATATCACTTCCCACTTGTGGGGTTTAAGTTAATACTTATTTGTATCACTTGTGTTCTATTGAACCTTTATTATTTACATGTGAAGGTTAACTTAGTAGTTACTAAATAATTTGGAAAGATGTGGTGTGAATGGTTGATAACC
The DNA here is from genome assembly GCA_028641055.1 of Alopecurus myosuroides. NCBI lineage: Eukaryota > Viridiplantae > Streptophyta > Magnoliopsida > Poales > Poaceae > Alopecurus > Alopecurus myosuroides. The sequence goes on along the minus strand of CM054061.1, from coordinate 211,724,537 downwards.
TTAAAGAGTTATTGTTTAATAGGACATAACACCTCTATTGATGAGATAACTCAACTGTCTATTACTCATTGGTGAAAGTATGATTATCAGATATGTGATTTGGATACTCACCCCTCTTTGAGTTCTAGATCCCTAGTGAATTATCCCAAGTCACTTAAAGACTTGTGGTTAAGGTTGTTGAGAATTTGTTTTAGTCAAAACCAATTTATGGTTTGTGTAACCAAATGATTTGGTGTCTTAAGATACTTGTTATAAAGATCATTCCAAATGTACTCTTGATTAGATGAACTAGACCTATTTCATCATGTCAAGTGAAACTTTGGTCACTTTGATTCGTTTAAACTTTCGCGCCAAAATTTCCCGTACTTTTAGATGCATGCTTTGCAAATGCACATATTAACTTTAGATCCTTATAACTTCCCAAACACTGGGATGTTACAAAAGGGGATATAAAAGATGCTGCAGCGGGCTGCTCTAACCAACTACAGAGACTTGCTACAACTTCCGGCTAACAGAAAGAAGATAAGATAGCGTATCGTAACCAACTACAACTAACTCCAAGCAAACCCATCCTGGATCTCACCTCTTATCCAAAGAAGCAGTCCGAGGATAACTCACACAGTTGGATTAATGAATGGATCAGGTTGTTGTGTCAATAAGCCTATTACTAGTCAAGTTATCATTAGTTAGGTGTAAGTTGTTCTGAGTACTTGTTAGCCAGTACTTTCACCAAGTTAACCATAACCGCGGAAAACACGGCTTCTCGAGAAGATTTATCCCTGCAGGGGTGCACCAATTTAGCCGTACACGTAAGAATAACCCGCCAGATGGAATGCCTCCCACCAAGCGGGGCACTCAACACAACTCAACTCTTCTTCGCATCAAGCCCAAAGAACCCCGTGCAGTGAGCGCACGGCTAATCAAGCCCCCGAAGAAAAGGGGACCCTCATAGCACTCTAAGAACGTGTCTCCCTAAATGCCGACTACAAAAGTTCCACCCTGCGCTGGGCTCGCAAAAACATGCATGCGGCAAATGGAAAACCCGAACTAAATGAGGCGATTTGGACGAGATGCGACTCGAATCAAATTGAGGGGGGCGCCCATACACGCTTCCCACATGCGGGTAGTGCGCTCATCATGGATCAGTAGACAAGACCCTTTTCCTATTAGGGTCGACACTAGCAGGCCTCAAAACCACGCAGGGCCTCCTGCCGGTGCCTTATCAGCATATTATTATTATTAACAGGTTGATTGATTAACATCGAGCCCCAGAACATAATAGAATATGATAACAGAAAGTAATTGACAGCAGACTCGAGCAAAAACAACCTAAGCATGCTAGTAAGACACGGGCTCAAACAATGGGGTTATAGGAGTGGAGGTGAGGCAATATCAGGGTTAAGGGATTCATGTGATAGGTTCGGAGAACAAGCAACGATACATAGGGCTAGCAGAATAGACAATGGAAAAGTATCGGTATCCAGTGTGGAAAGGAACACGATGGTTCATGTGAGTGAATACTTGCCTGCAAGCTCAGCAGCCTGGTACTGAGCTAACTCCTCAGAAGGGGTGTCGTAAAGCTCGTCTGTCTCAACGTCGTCGTCTATTCGAGAAGAAGCAAACAAACAACGCAAAGAGACAAACAATCAATAACATGGCATAATGCACAATCAGGGGATGATGCATGTCAATTTAATGGATGCATCAGAATGAACTAGTTGACATGGTAACACAATTTAAATGGACCCATATACAATTGGATTGCATATGGAAAAGGTCCATGAATTAAGGTTGAAACAAATGATCTACAAACAATTACCATATGAAGGTTGATTAGCATGATGCATGCATGAAGAATACAAAAGAAAACAACAATGGATGCAAGTAGAAATGAAATTTACCAAGTTTGGAAATTTTGGTTTCTTAAAGGTGTCACACAAGAATTTGTTGTTTTCATCAAGTTAAATTGTTCAAAACAGATAACAAAGTTCATATTTAAAAAGAGCACAAAATTTTAGGTGGATTACATGTTTCAATTATTGAAAAAGGAATTACAATGATTTAATTATGAAGTAAACAAGTTTGAACAAGTTTTAATTGAAATTAAATCAAGGATGAATTTATTTGAATTTTTATTTGTTCAAAATATTAATTCAAATTCATATTTGAAAAGTTTATGTTTTTCTGGTTTGAAAACATATTTTATAAGTTCAAAAATAATTTATTTTGAGCAAGTTATGAATTTAGCAAATTTAAATGATTTAAACAAGGTTTAAATTATTTAAGCAATTTTAATTATTCAAAACATGAAACAAAATTTATATTTGAAAAGGTGGTTAAAAATAGCATGGAAAACATATTTTATTTGTGTTATTTGAATTTAGTATGAATTAGTTATGCATTTAATCAAATTTTAAATGAGTTGTTTGAATTTGAAATTTGAATGCATTTGAATTATTCAAAACAGAATACAAATGTTATAAACAGGTAGAGAATTAAATTTTGTTCAACAGACATATTTTATTTGCATTAGTTGGATTTATAAAATAAAAGTTATTAGCATTTTAGTGGCAGGGACCAAACTGTAAAAGAATTGGACTTGTTTTGAAAAAGAAAAGGCTGAAAAACTATTTTCACTCTGCAGTGGCTAGCCCTAGCCACTGACAGAGGGCCCCTGGGCTGCGTGGCGCTCACGTGGCAGCAGTGGTCGCTGACAGGGGGGCCAGCCTGTCAGCAACCCTTGCGAAAAAAGGGTTGGGTTTATTCGCGGGAGCAGGGATCGAACCTGCACCCTGGGGCGCTGTAACACATGGGGTGTTACCTTTGGTAGAAAGTGTTTGTTTTCTTTCTGCTTTGCATCACCTGCATCATATTGCATTGCACCATGTTTGCATCACAACTGAACAATTCAAAACAATTTAAACTTTCACACATGTCTAAAACTTTACAATTTAAAAATTGCAAACTGCAACAACTCAATTGTTTTCAAATAGTTTGCAGTTGTGTTTAATCAAATTGCTTGTTAATAACAATTTCCCTTTTGTTAAAAACCCTAATGGTAAAATTCAAATAACCAAATCCAAATCAAATCAATCCTACTCATCATTTTCAATATGGGTTTAAATATTAAAATTTGGCAAACAAATTAAATTCAATAATGTTTGTATAATTACTTGAGCTTATTAAATAGAATTTGTTATTTCCAAAATTCCCAAATCAAACATTATCTGAAATTCAACTAACCACTTAGAAATCAAACTAATATTACCAATTTTGGAATCAATAACTAACCTTACCTTCAATTATTGTTTTGCAAATTAATAAAATTTAATTATAAAATAAAAACCCCCAAACCCTATTTGAAATTCAACTACCAATTTAAAATTCCAACTAATAATTCCAAGTTTGAAACAATGCTAACAATTGCTTTTATCTTCTGTTTTGAAAATTAATAAAAATATTTCATAAAACAAACCCCCCCCCAAAAACCCTAATTTCTATCTCTCTCTCTCTCCCTTTCCTTCTTTACAAAAAAACAGGAAAAGGAAAAAAATCCAAATGGAGAAAGGGCAGCCCACCCTTTTCCCTTTCCTCCCACAACCCATATCCACTTCTGGCCCATCTCCTTGCACTGAAAGAGGCACGTTCTCTGTCGTCTTCTCAGTATGAGCACGAGAGATGCATGAGCTCTCTCCCGTGGCCGACGTCACCCCTCCACCCACCACCACCTTTCCCCTCCTCTTAAGCCGCCTCTGGATCCCACTCTGAACCCTAGCTACTCTCCCTCCCTTCCGCCGCCAGACCTCCCTCCTCCTCTCTGTTTTCGTTTTCTCTTCTCCAAAGCTGTACGCTTCCACCATGGCCGGCTCTTGAGCTCAAGATCCCCACCGTCTCGTGCCTCCGAGAGCCAAGTGAGTATGTCCTGGAGGTTCCCCTTGAGTTCCTCTTTCAATTATCTATCTTGGAATTGCCGCTCATATCCTCTTTTGCTCGCAAACGAGGCCACCCGGAAACGTTGGCCGCGTCAAGCATGGCGACGGCTCCGTCGCCTCGAGCCTCGATGAGCCCCAAGATCGTGTCCAGGAGATACGCCCCAAAGGCCGGTTTCACCACGTCCAAGGACAGGCACCAGTAAGGACGGAAGCATCCGCGCCAAGCACTTATTCTCGCCGGTCACCATCGCGTTGCTTCTCCTTCTTCCGTGTCGCCCGGTCGTCTTCAAGCCGAGCTGCTGCGCCATCCGCCTCAAGGTGAGGTCCCTCGCCCCCCAGACATACTCCCCGGCTCCCTCTCTTCTTGGACGCACGGATCCGTCGGAGATGGCCTCGTCCGCGTTGACGCCGGAGCGGCCAGCTTGAACTGCTGTTGTTGTTGCCTTCCCGCGTCCGTGCGCACAAAAGCCAAACCTCCACCTTGATCTCTCCCTGGCACAGCCTAGAAGAACCACTAGCTGCGCCGTCGACCTCTGGTTCGTGCGAGGGAGAACCAGCCTCGCCGCTGTAACATCATCGCCGTCGACTCTCTGAACCTGCAGGTTGTTTTGTGCTGCTGCTGCTCAAGTTGTTGCCGCTGCTGCTCCTGATGTGCAGCACGCACCCAACAGCTGCAGTCTGGGTCGTTACCGATCTGAAGTGCCGCCCCTTTTTCCTCGTAGGAGTTTCCGTTCCAGGAGGGAGCACCAAGTCTGAAACTTCATGTCTACCAAATACAGTTAAAGTCTCTTCATTGTTTCAGCTGGGCCCCGATCTACTAACACAAGCACTGGTCCGTTCTAGTTGTTGTGCACCTTATCTGTTTACGAAGAAGTCTCTGGACTCTTTGAATTCAATAACTATCCATCTGACATTAAGACTTGTAAAGCCAAGCCTCATATCTAACATCATCGTTGCATGTAGCCCAGTGGCAACCCTCCTGATCTGTGGTTTCGTCTAAAAAAATTCAGTTAACCAGCCTTGTTTTCCTCTTCTGAGACACGATGTGTATCTAATCAGCAGAACGAGCAGAGTCCAGTGGTTTTTCACCTAGTCCGTTTCCCAGGAGGTCTCGGGTTCAAATCCTTCAAAGGAGGCATTTTTACCTGTTGTTTTCTTTTTCTATCCTTAGTCTGAACTGAAACCCGTGCTATTATGTTCATCTTCGGTCAGGGTCAGGTTCAGTCACAACTCGATGGTGGCCCAGTGGCTCTATCTGCGATCCTCTCCCTGGGAGTTCCCTGGTTCAATCCCCACAGCAGGCAAAATTTTATTTTTGTTGCCTCTGTGTTTTGGTCAGCTAGCACCCACCAGTAGCACCTCTTCTCCAATCAGTTGCAGGTGACAACACAAACAACACAGAGACCGAATGGTTCACAGCCCCTTATACTACCTGTGAGCCCCAAGTTCAAATCCTAGGCCACCCTTTTATTCTGTCTATTTCTTTTATTTTTGCCAAAATGTTTTAATTTATAACTTGCAAACAAACTCCAAATTAAAAATGCAAAATATGTTTTTCAGTCAAAAATTCAATGTACTTCTGTTTATCAACTTTGTTTTGCAATTTGGGCAATTAAAATTAATGTTATTTAATAATCCTTAAATTGGTTAATCAAATGGCATAAATAATACCTTTCAAATGGTTGCTCCAAATTAAATACTCAAAACATGAATTTCATCCAAAATCACATGCCACACTTGAATGTCAACTTTGTTTTCTGGTTTGCAACACTTAATTTGAATAATTATTTCACCTCTTATTTAATGCAATTTAAATTGCCAAAATTCATAACTAATTCATTTTAATTCCAAATCAAACAAATAAAATATGTTTTCCAATCAGAAAATTGCAAGGAATATGTTCATGCCATCCATATCTCTTTTTGCATCTTATCTTGTGCATTTTAGATCTTGTTATGCATGTTCACCTATATGACAACATATGGAATGTGTGGGCTAATTATTTCCAGCTGTTGCCCCTTCCATTTAAATTGCCTAACTCATCTATTCCATTGTTGCCATGCTAAATAACAATTAAATTGATGGTTAGCTAAACAACTTGAACCAATTCCTATTTCTCCGGACTCCGGTTCCGATTAAATTGCTTAAGTTGTTTCCACTGTTGCATCTTGCCATGTCATGCATATAAAATAGGATCATGCTGGATCTTTGGCCGTAGTAGTAATTGTTGCATCCGGTGTTTGTTCGAGGTTCGTTGCTTCTTCCCGGATAGGACGTTGAGATGATGTGAGCAACGACAAGTTCTGCTACCTTGCGGGATCTCAGGCAAGTATACTCACTTGCTGCCATATGGCTGCCTTTCATGACTTGTTACCGATTCTTTCCGTTGTTCTTATTCTAGCTTGTTGTTACGATGCTCGTGTCTCGATCCTATTATATGTTTACCTTGCAGCCATGATATAGCCTTTCCTTCCACTTCCTATTAAATGTTGATTGTTTACCTCGTTGGCCTTCGTGTCGTAGCTGCATGCTTAGGGTTGCTTTTGCTCGAGTCTGTTGTCGGTTACTTCTTTTACTATTATTATCGTTCTGGGGGCTCGGTGTTAATCAATCAATCCTGTTAATGCTAATGGTAATAATAATTTGATGATAAGGCACCGGCAGGAGGCCCTAAGTGGTTTTGAGGCCTGCTAGTGTCGACCCTAATAGGAAAAGGGTCTTGTCTACTGATCCATGATGAGCGCACTACCCGCATGTGGGAAGCGAGTATGGGCGCCCCCCTCAATTTGACTCGATTCGCATCTCGTCCAAATCGCCTCATTTAGTTCGGGTTTTCCATTTGCTGCATGCATGATCTTGCGAGCCCTTCGTACCCGGGTGGAACTTTCGTAGTCGGCATATAGGGGGACACGTTCTTAGAGTGCTATGAGGGTCCATTTTCTTCTGGGCTCGATTAGCCGTGCGCCCAAGGTGCTTTGGGCTTGATGCGAAGAAGGGTTGAGTTGTGTTGAGTGCCCCTCTTGGTGGAATGGCCGTTCCATCTGGCGGGTTATTCATACGTGTACGGCTAAATTGGTGCAACTCTGCAGGGATAATCTTCTCGAGAAGCCGTGTTTTCCGCGGTTATGGATTACTTGGTGAAAGTACTGGCTAACAAGTACTCAGGACAACTTGAACATAATGATTAACCATGTTACACCCAATGATCAACAACTTGACTAGTAATAGGCTTATTCACACAATAATCTGAGACATCATTAATCCACTGTGTGGGTTATCCTCGGATTGCTTCTTCAAATAAGGGGCGAGATCCAGGATGGGTTTGTTTGAAGTTATCTTTCAGTTGGTTACAATACTCGATCTTATCTTCTTCTGTTAGCCGGAACTCGTAGAATATCTCTGTAGTTGGTTAGAGCAGCCCGCTGCCGCTTCTTTGCAATAATCCCTTCCTTTCCGTTGTACCCAAAGTATTTGTATCTTGTGATGACTGGTTACGCCGGTATCTTGTGAGTATGGTTTATCCCCCTTGCCAGTACTTAACCGTACTGACCCACGAATCTTTTTCGTGGCTGCATATTCAACATTGCAGTCAACAGGTTTGAAGTCTGACGACGTTAGCTTGGGAATCCCTCCAGCTTGGCCTGGGCAGGGATTGGACGCTCTCGGTTATCTTCAGGACTCTTAGTCCAATTTGTATCTTGTCCGTAGCCGGACGCTATGTTGTTTCTTCCGCTGTTATTTGGATCTTTGTATTGTATCAGTTGTATCCCTGACTCGTTTGAGTCATCTTGTATATATCCTTTCTGTTGTTGTTGTGGATTATTCGTGAACTATTGTAATGTTATCACAAGTGGCAACCTGGAATCGGTTATTATGTGGATTTTGGCGGGAATGCTGAAATCTGCATAGTGCCCGATCTCGTTGCATCACAAATGGTATCAGAGCCTTGGTTCCGATTCCCGATATTGTTTCGATACGAATGGTTATCGAAGCAACGGGTCCGCAAAGCCTGTAGGATAACCTAGCTAACGGTCGTTGTTTCTAGAGTGTCAAAAACTATTTCTGCTAAACTATTTTGGGAAAAACATCTCAATAGGATTCTTGTTTTCTCTGTATCCCTATTCTATTTCCCCTCCCATCTTATTTGTTTTGGAGTCTTCCCCTTGTCTATCTTTCAAAGTGTTAGGATCCTACGTGGGTGGACGTTTTCTGAGCCTTTAACCTAATAGGTTCGATCATCGGAAGATTCCTGGTGGAAGAACATCGTCATCACTCCGAGCAAGAATCCCTTGATAGTGGTGTCGAGGAGATCAACTGGAAGTACGAAGAATCGATAGTCGAACTTCTTTCCCCTCCCGGGTTAGCAGGTGGATTGCGAGGGCACAATCCCTTGTTAGTGGTGTCGTCTGTAACACCTGGGGTGTTACCTTTGGTAGAAAGTGTTTGTTTTCTTTCTGCTTTGCATCACCTGCATCATATTGCATTGCACCATGTTTGCATCACAACTGAACAATTCAAAACAATTTAAACTTTCACACATGTCTAAAACTTTACAATTTAAAAATTGCAAACTACAACAACTCAATTGTTTTCAAATAGTTTGCAGTTGTTTTAATCAAATTGCTTGTTAATAACAATTTCCCTTTTGTTAAAAACCCTAATGGTAAAATTCAAATAACCAAATCCAAATCAAATCAATCCTACTCATCATTTTCAATATGGGTTTAAATTTTAAAATTTGGCAAACAAATTAAATTCAATAATGTTTGTATAATTACTTGAGCTTATTAAATAGAATTTGTTATTTCCAAAATTCCCAAATCAAACATTATCTGAAATTCAACTAACCACTTAGAAATCAAACTAATATTACCAATTTTGGAATCAATAACTAACCTTACCTTCAATTATTGTTTTGCAAATTAATAAAATTTAATTATAAAATAAAAAACCCCAAACCCTATTTGAAATTCAACTACCAATTTAAAATTCCAACTAATAATTCCAAGTTTGAAACAATGCTAACAATTGCTTTTATCTTCTGTTTTGAAAATTAATAAAAATATTTCATAAAACAAACCCCCCCCCAAAAACCCTAATTTCTATCTCTCTCTCTCCCTTTCCTTCTTTACAAAAAAACAGGAAAAGGAAAAAAAATCCAAATGGAGAAAGGGCAGCCCACCCTTTTCCCTTTCCTCCCACAGCCCATATCCACTTCTGGCCCATCTCCTTGCACTGAAAGAGGCACGTTCTCTGTCGTCTTCTCAGTATGAGCACGAGAGATGCATGAGCTCTCTCCCGTGGCCGACGTCACCCCTCCACCCACCACCACCTTTCCCCTCCTCTTAAGCCGCCTCTGGATCCCACTCTGAACCCTAGCTACTCTCCCTCTCTTCCGCCGCCAGACCTCCCTCCTCCTCTCTGTTTTCTTTTTCTCTTCTCCAAAGCTGTACGCTTCCACCATGGCCGGCTCTTGAGCTCAAGATCCCCACCGTCTCGTGCCTCCGAGAGCCAAGTGAGTATGTCCTGGAGGTTCCCCTTGAGTTCCTCTTTCAATTATCTATCTTGGAATTGCCGCGCATATCCTCTTTTGCTCGCAAACGAGGCCGCCCGGAAACGTTGGCCGCGTCAAGCATGGCGACGGCTCCGTCGCCTCGAGCCTCGATGAGCCCCAAGATCGTGTCCAGGAGATACGCCCCAAAGGCCGGTTTCACCACGTCCAAGGACAGGCACCAGTAAGGACGGAAGCATCTGCGCCAAGCACTTCTTCTCGCCGGTCACCATCGCGTTGCTTCTCCTTCTTCCGTGTCGCCCGGTCGTCTTCAAGCCGAGCTGCTGTGCCATCCGCCTCAAGGTGAGGTCCCTCGCCCCCCAGACATACTCCCCGGCTCCCTCTCTTCTTGGACGCACGGATCCGTCGGAGATGGCCTCGTCCGCGTTGACGCCGGAGCGGCCAGCTTGAACTGCTGCTGTTGTTGCCTTCCCGCGTCCGTGCGCATAAAAGCCAAACCTCCACCTTGATCTCTCCCTGGCACAGCCCAGAAGAACCACTAGCTGCGCCGTCGACCTCTGGTTCGTGCGAGGGAGAACCAGCCTCGCCGATGTAACATCATCGCCGTCGACTCTCTGAACCTGCAGGTTGTTTTGTGTTGCTGCTGCTCAAGTTGTTGCCGCTGCTGCTCCTGATGTGCAGCACGCACCCAACAGCTGCAGTCTGGGTCGTTACCGATCTGAAGTGCCGCCCCTTTTTCCTCGTAGGAGTTTCCGTTCCAGGAGGGAGCACCAAGTCTGAAACTTCATGTCTACCAAATACAGTTAAAGTCTCTTCATTGTTTCAGCTAGGCCCCGATCTACTAACACAAGCACTGGTCCGTTCTAGTTGTTGTGCACCTTATCTGTTTACGAAGAAGTCTCTGGACTCTTTGAATTCAATAACTATCCATCTGACATTAAGACTTGTAAAGCCAAGCCTCATATCTAACATCATCGTTGCATGTAGCCCAGTGGCAACCCTCCTGATCTGTGGTTTCGTCTAAAAAAAATCAGTTAACCAGCCTTGTTTTCCTCTTCTGAGACACGATGTGTATCTAATCAGCAGAACGAGCAGAGTCCAGTGGTTTTTCACCTAGTCCGTTTCCCAGGAGGTCTCGGGTTCAAATCCTTCGAAGGAGGCATTTTTGCATGTTGTTTTCTTTTTCTATCCTTAGTCTGAACTGAAACCCGTGCTATTATGTTCATCTTCGGTCAGGGTCAGGTTCAGTCACAACTCGATGGTGGCCCAGTGGCTCTATCTGCGATCCTCTCCCTGGGAGTTCCCTGGTTCAATCCCCACAGCAGGCAAAATTTTATTTTTGTTGCCTCTGTGTTTTGGTCAGCTAGCACCCACCAGTAGCACCACTTCTCCAATCAGTTGCAGGTGACAACACAAACAACACAGAGACCGAATGGTTCACAGCCCCTTATACTACCTGTGAGCCCCAAGTTCAAATCCTAGGCCACCCTTTTATTCTGTCTATTTCTTTTATTTTTGCCAAAATGTTTTAATTTATAACTTGCAAACAAACTCCAAATTAAAAATGCAAAATATATTTTTCAGTCAAAAATTCAATGTACTTCTGTTTATCAACTTTGTTTTGCAATTTGGGCAATTAAAATTAATGTTATTTAATAATCCTTAAATTGGTTAATCAAATGGCATAAATAATACCTTTCAAATGGTTGCTCCAAATTAAATACTCAAAACATGAATTTCATCCAAAATCACATGCCACACTTGAATGTCAACTTTGTTTTCTGGTTTGCAACACTTAATTTGAATAATTGTTTCATCTCTTATTTAATGCAATTTAAATTGCCAAAATTCATAACTAATTCATTTTAATTCCAAATCAAACAAATAAAATATGTTTTCCAATCAGAAAATTGCAAGGAATATGTTCATGCCATCCATATCTCTTTTTGCATCTTATCTTGTGCATTTTAGATCTTGTTATGCATGTTCACCTATATGACAACATATGGAATGTGTGGGCTAATTATTTCCAGCTGTTGCCCCTTCCATTTAAATTGCCTAACTCATCTATTCCATTGTTGCCATGCTAAATAACAATTAAATTGATGGTTAGCTAAACAACTTGAACCAATTCCTATTTCTCCGGACTCCGGTTCCGATTAAATTGCTTAAGTTGTTTCCACTGTTGCATCTTGCCATGTCATGCATATAAAATAGGATCATGCTGGATCTTTGGCCGTAGTAGTAATTGTTGCATCCGGTGTTTGTTCGAGGTTCGTTGCTTCTTCCCGGATAGGACGTTGAGATGATGTGAGCAACGACAAGTTCTGCTACCTTGCGGGATCTCAGGCAAGTATACTCACTTGCTGCCATATGGCTGCCTTTCATCACTTGTTACCGATTCTTTCCGTTGTTCTTATTCTAGCCTGTTGTTACGATGCTCGTGTCTTGATCCTATTATATGTTTACCTTGCAGCCATGATATAGCCTTTCCTTCCACTTCCTATTAAATGTTGATTGTTTACCTCGTTGGCCTTCGTGTCGTAGCTGCATGCTTAGGGTTGCTTTTGCTCGAGTCTGTTGTCGATTACTTCTTTTACTATTATTATCGTTCTGGGGGCTCGGTGTTAATCAATCAATCCTGTTAATGCTAATGGTAATAATAATTTGATGATAAGGCACCGGCAGGAGGCCCTAAGTGGTTTTGAGGCCTGCTAGTGTCGACCCTAATAGGAAAAGGGTCTTGTCTACTGATCCATGATGAGCGCACTACCCGCATGTGGGAAGCGAGTATGGGCGCCCCCCTCAATTTGACTCGATTCGCATCTCGTCCAAATCGCCTCATTTAGTTTGGGTTTTCCATTTGCTGCATGCATGATCTTGCGAGCCCTTGGTACCCGGGTGGAACTTTCGTAGTCGGCATATAGGGGGACACGTTCTTAGAGTGCTATGAGGGTCCATTTTCTTCTGGGCTCGATTACCCGTGCGCCCAAGGTGCTTTGGGCTTGATGCGAAGAAGGGTTGAGTTGTGTTGAGTGCCCCGCTTGGTGGAATGGCCGTTCCATCTGGCGGGTTATTCATACGTGTACGGCTAAATTGGTGCAACCCTGCAGGGATAATCTTCTCGAGAAGCCGTGTTTTCCGCGGTTATGGATTACTTGGTGAAAGTACTGGCTAACAAGTACTCAGGACAACTTGAACATAATGATTAACCATGTTACACCCAATGATCAACAACTTGACTAGTAATAGGCTTATTCACACAATAATCTGAACCATCATTAATCCACTGTGTGGGTTATCCTCGGATTGCTTCTTCGGATAAGGGGCGAGATCCAGGATGGGTTTGTTTGAAGTTATCTTTCAGTTGGTTACAATACTCGATCTTATCTTCTTCTGTTAGCCGGAACTCGTAGAATATCTCTGTAGTTGGTTAGAGCAGCCCGCTGCCGCTTCTTTGCAATAATCCCTTCCTTTCCGTTGTACCCAAAGTATTTGTATCTTGTGATGACTGGTTACGCCGGTATCTTGTGAGTATGGTTTATCCCCCTTGCCAGTACTTAACCGTACTGTCCCACGAATCTTTTTCGTGGCTGCATATTCAACATTGCAGTCAACAGGTTTGAAGTCTGACGACGTTAGCTTGGGAATCCCTCCGGCTTGGCCTGGGCAGGGATTGGACGCTCTCGGTTATCTTCAGGACTCTTAGTCCAATTTGTATCTTGTCCGTAGCCGGACGCTATGTTGTTTCTTCCGCTGTTATTTGGATCTTTGTATTGTATCAGTTGTATCCCTGACTCGTTTGAGTCATCTTGTATATATCCTTTCTGTTGTTGTTGTGGATTATTCGTGAACTATTGTAATGTTATCACAAGTGGCAACCTGGAATCGGTTATTATGTGGATTTTGGCGGGAATGCTGAAATCTGCATAGTGCCCGATCTCGGGGCATCACAGGCGCACGTGCAAGTGCTGCAACCAGTGCGCTACGAATTCAGTTTTGACAGTATACGCTACGCAGAGAGGAAATAGTTCAGTTAAGTTAAGTGAATTTTTAACTGAACAAAGTTCTGAACTTTGACAGAGGGCGCGGTGGTCGCTCACCGGCGGCGACTGCGGCCGTGCTCGCGCTGCAGAGGGGTGGTGTGGTGCTGCGTGGCCGTGTGCAGATGCTCGAGATGCAGTGAGGGAGGAGGAGGTGGGGAAATTGGGGTGGTGCTCACCGCGGGCTGGAGAGGAAGCAGAGGGTCGGTGGAGGACGGCCGACGACGAGCTGAGGACGGCGGCGGCGCTACAAGCCCCCTCGGGCTCAACGGAGAGGTCGGGGGTGGAGAGGGAGCAGCGGCGGATCCGTTCCAGCTGCTAACCGGAGGGAAGCGAGGGCCTCCCGGCGGCGATCATCTCCGGTTCAGAGAATGTGGCTCGGGGTTTAGGGTTCAGAGAGGGTATTGCGCCGGCAGGGAGAGGGAAATCGGAGGGGGAAACGGCGGCGAGAGGGAGGTAGGGTGGAGCAGGTGGTCTAGGGTTCGAGGTGGAACCCTAGGGGGGGTTTTGTAGGGGCGTAGGGGCGACGGTGGCCGTCGCTGCGTTACTGCCGTCGACGTGGACAGCGGGAGATGGCACCGTACTGCGAGAAGACGATGGCGAAGGGGTACGGGCCGAGGGAGGAAGGTGGGCTGGGCCTGCGTGGGGCACAGCCCACTGCCCCACTCTCTCTCGTTTTCTTTTTAATTTTTCTGTTTCTCTTTTTTTTTGCTGAAATGAAATAGGAAGAAAACTAGAGTTTTGTGGTAGAAATTTTTAGGGAAATTTTTGTAACAACTCCTTATTGTAATAGCAACATGTGCAAAGTTTTTGTTTCCAAAAATATTTAAGTTATGTTGCTGTTTGAAATTTGTTTGAAATTTGAATGAGATTAATATTAATTGAAAAATAATTGAACTTGAGCAAATAAGTTTTAAATTCAAGTTTCTTGGAAGCAAGTGAATGAATTACTTTGTAATTTTCACAATTTCAAATTGGGTGCTGTTTGGAAACTTATTTGAATTTGAATGCAAATTGCATTAAGTGAATTACTAAAAGCCAATTTTTAAATAGTTTGAACCTTATGGTTTAATGGAAACAAATGGTTGTTTTATTTGAACTTTTTATTTGGAAAAATTGTAACAGAGCAAGTATGAAACAAAGCATTTGATTATTGTTTGAATTTCAATTGTGAAAACAAAGGAAAACAGATGCAAACAAAAGGAAAACAAATATAATGATTAAGATGCCATGATGCAAAACAATAATTAAGACAGGAAACAAACATTCTAGGGTGGTTTTCATACTTGGGATGTTACAAAACGCCCCCCCTTGAAGGAATCGCGCCCCGAGATTCCTTACTGAGAAGAGAAAAGGTCCGGATACTTCTTGCGAAGATCCTCTTTGGTCTCCCACGTTTCCTCTTTATCGGAATGATGCGACCACTGCACTTTCAAGAACTTGGTGCTCTTGTTGCGAGTCTTACGCTCGGTCTCATCGAGAATTCGAGCAGGGTGCTCCTCATAAGAGAGATCATCTTGCAGTTCAATGGAATCATGATCAACTGCACGATCTGGATCTTTGAAACACTTCTTGAGCTGTGACACGTGAAACACATCGTGCACCTTGGATAGTTTTTCTGGAAGTTCAAGACGATAGGCATTTTCCGCACGCCTTGAGAGAATGTTGAAAGGACCAATGTATCTTGGTGCAAGTTTTCCTTTCACACCAAAACGATGAGTGCCTCTGAGGGGAGTTACACGGAGATATGCTTTGTCA
The DNA here is from genome assembly GCA_028641055.1 of Alopecurus myosuroides. Lineage (NCBI taxonomy): Eukaryota > Viridiplantae > Streptophyta > Magnoliopsida > Poales > Poaceae > Alopecurus > Alopecurus myosuroides. Next base: position 211,709,292 of record CM054061.1, on the reverse strand, counting down.
CCAGGTGCATAGATCATATCCCTGTGCTTGCTGTCATAGTAGCTTTTCTGACGAGACTGAGCAATCTTGAGATTGTCACGAATGATGTGAACTTTCTCTTCGGCTTCCTTAACAATGTCAGCGCCTAAGAGTGAACGTTCACCAGCTCCAGACCAATTGATTGGACTCCTGCATCTGCGGCCATAGAGTGCTTCAAATGGTGCCATGCCTAGGCTTGCCTGGAAGCTGTTGTTGTAGGAGAATTCAGCATATGGAAGGCAATCCTCCCATTTCATGCCAAAGGAGAGACCACATGCTCTGAGCATATCCTCGAGAATCTGATTGACTCTTTCGACTTGCCCTTGAGACTAAGGGTGATAGGCTGTGCTGAACAGAAGTTTAGTGCCCAATGCTTCTTGAAAGCTCTTCCAGAAATGAGAAGTGAATATGCTTCCACGGTCTGAGCTTATTTCCAATGGAACACCATGAAGAGGAACGATCTTTGTTGTGTAGAGCTCTGCTAACTGGCTAGCTGAGATAGTTTCTTTGACAGCAAAGAAGTGAGCTACTTTAGTGAGACGATCAATGACAACGAAGATTGCATCGTTGCCCCTCTTGGACTTTGGAAAACCAGTGACGAAGTCCATTTCAATCATGTCCCACTTCCACTCAGGGATTTTGAGAGGTTGGAGAAGACCGGCTGTTTTCTGATGAACTGCCTTAACACGTTGACAAACGTCGCATTCAGAAACGTATTGAGCAATTTCACGTTTCATGCCAGGCCACCAATACAGCGTCTTGAGATCCTGGTACATCTTTGTACTTCCAGGGTGGATGGAGAGAGGAGTTTCATGAGCCTCCTTGAGAATAACATCTTTGAGACTTTGAATTTTTGGAACTGCAATGCGTTCTTCGAAGAACACAGTTCCCTTGTCATCAATTGAGAAGGACTTAAATTTATCCCTTGCCTTCTTTGATGTGCTCTACCATCTTCTTGATTTCAGCATCACGAAGTTGTTCAGAACGAATCTTGTCCTCGAGAGTTGACTGGCTGTCAAGCTTGCAAGATAGCCTTGAGGAACAAGACCAAGGTTCAGCTTCTGGAATTCTTCATGAAGTGGAGGTTGGCTTTCCATGATCATGAGATTATTGCAATACGATTTGCGACTGAGAGCATCGGCCATAGCATTAGCCTTTCCTGGAGTGTAAGAAATGGTAAGATCAAAGTCTTTAATCTTTTCAATCCATCTCCTTTGCCTGAGGTTTAGATCTGGTTGAGTGAAGATGTATTTCAGACTCTTATGATCGGAGAAGATTTCAGTGCGATTACCCAACAAGTATTTTCTCAATTTCTTGAGGGCAAACACAACTGCTGCAAGTTCAAGGTCATGAGTGGGATAATTTTGCTCATGTGCATTCAACTGGCGTGAAGCATAAGCCACAACTTGACGTTCTTGCATAAGAACTGCTCCTAGACCTTGGAGAGATGCATCACAGAATATCTGGAAAGGTTTGGTAGTATCTGGGCCAACCAGAACTGGTGTAGAAGTGAGTTTAGTCTTCAGGAGATTGAAACTTTCATCACATTGTGGAGACCAAACGAACTTCTTGTCCTTCTTTGTGAGATCAGTGAGAGGTTTGGCAATCTTGGAGAAGTTTTGGACGAAACGACGGCAATAGCTAGCCAAGCCAAGAAAACTTCTGACTTGCTTCACCGTCTTAGGAGGTTTCCAATCAACAATTGCCTTAACCTTTTCTGGGTCAATGGCTATGCCCTTGGCAGAGATGATATGACCAAGATAAGCAACTTCTGAAATCCAGAACTCACATTTGGAGAACTTGGCATACAGACGATTCTCGCGAAGCTTCATGAGAGTGAGACGAAGATGTTCTTCATGCTCTTCCTCGGATTTTGAGTAGACAAGAATGTCGTCAAGATATACCACCACGAACTTGTCGAGGTATTCATGGAAGACAGAATTCATGAGTCGAGAGAAGGTCGCCGGTGCATTCGTGAGACCAAAGGACATGACGGTGTATTCATACAGACCGTAGCGAGTGGTGAAAGCTGTCTTTGGAATATCTTCCTTTCTGATCTTTATTTGGTGGTAACCCATCCTCAAGTCCAACTTTGAGAATATTGAGGCTCCAGCAAGTTGATCAAAAAGATCAGCGATACGAGGAATTGGATACTTGTTTTTGATGGTTTTCTCGTTAAGAGGACGATAGTCAACAACGAGTCTCTTTGTTTGATCCTTCTTCGCAACGAACAGAGTTGGGCAACCCCAAGCCGAGGAACTAGGTTTAATGTAACCTTTCTCCATGTACATATCGATTTGCTCCTTCAACAACTTCAGTTCAGGAGGAGCTATCTTGTATGGATGCTTAGAGATTGGAGCAGTACCTGGTTCAAGCTCGATCACGAACTCAACTGCTCTGTCCGGAGGCATTCCTGGCAACTCTTCTGGAAATATGTCAGGGAATTCACAAACCACCGGAACATTCTCAAGTAGAGGTAGAGGTTTTGTATCGAGGGTGTATAACTGAATAGAACTTGATTCATTTGGAGAATAGACTATCTGGCCAGAAGGGTGAAACAGAGTTATTGATTAGACGTCGGTAGAATAACTGAAGTGGGAAGCAACAACAAGATTTCAACGGACGAAAAGGATGTTGAGAAGAACAGGATAACGAAGCAACATCGGGAAAACACGAGACCAAAACACTCCTGAGGTACTACGGAAAAACCCATCCGGGCTTCTAAAGGATCAATATCTACTGCTTAAGGAATAGAGGATCTGCTTCCGGGGCTTACACGGCTCCGTTCTCAATCGTGAGTAGGCAACATGATAAATCATGTCACAACCACCTCCATTCCTATGGTCTAGTAGATATAACTATCCCAGAGAAACCAGGATTCGTGAAATCCTAACTTGAAAGTTTAGGTGAGAAGAGAAAACAACGTTGCACTTCCTTACCAGAAAAGGGAGGGTGGGTGGGGAAAGAAGAAAAAGAACAGAATTCCTACTCTCACGTTTAATTTTTCCTATATAGCTACAAAATAGTTTCTAGACTCAACTGCGACCAGTAAAAGGGATCCTACAGGCAGACAGGCTCTGATACCATTTGTCGTACCCTGACTTCTAGGGGATACTCACCGGGCCGAACTGAATAGTAGATGATTGGATTACGGGGCTTATCTGCTCCCGCGTCCTCTTACGGGTAGGCCAACACTTATGTGTGACAACCAATCTCTACTATCCACCGTCGATGTAAACTATCCCATAGAAATCAGGATACTACCATTGACGTACTTCAAACCATTCACACATGGTACGTCAACGGCGTTGAACAAAATGATAACACAACATATCTCTAAGACACAAAAGATGGAAATAAGTTGCAAATGGCTCTCATTAGAGCAGAGATAGAAAATACAATCATCCAGAGGACACATGTCCCAACAATTCATCATTACAACACAGCGGAAGCATTCAAAAGGTCTGAGTACAGACAAATCCAAATAGGCCTAAGAGGCCGGCAATGAAAGGAAAACGGAGCCCATCCACGAAGTCTCGGATCCTGCCCGGGTCCGCTATCTACTCGTCAACAGTCTCGTCATACTCCACATAGCAACCACCATGGAGATCCTCGGAATCGTAGTCTGCGGAAACCACAGCCCCAAAGGGGTCAGTACATAAACGTACTGGCAAGCAAGACTCACAGTTCACCAAAGGGTAACCCGTCAACACCAAGCACAGATGCTTTGGGTTCAACGGAAGAAAGGGGATATAAAAGATGCTGCAGCGGGCTGCTCTAACCAACTACAGAGACTTGCTACAACTTCCGGCTAACAGAAAGAAGATAAGATAGCGTATCGTAACCAACTACAACTAACTCCAAGCAAACCCATCCTGGATCTCACCTCTTATCCAAAGAAGCAGTCCGAGGATAACTCACACAGTTGGATTAATGAATGGATCAGGTTGTTGTGTCAATAAGCCTATTACTAGTCAAGTTATCATTGGTTAGGTGTAAGTTGTTCTGAGTACTTGTTAGCCAGTACTTTCACCAAGTTAACCATAACCGCGGAAAACACGGCTTCTCGAGAAGATTTATCCCTGCAGGGGCGCACCAATTTAGCCGTACACGTAAGAATAACCCGCCAGATGGAATGCCTCCCACCAAGCGAGGCACTCAACACAACTCAACTCTTCTTCGCATCAAGCCCAAAGAACCCCGTGTAGTGAGCGCACAGCTAATCAAGCCCCCGAAGAAAAGGGGACCCTCATAGCACTCTAAGAACGTGTCTCCCTAAATGCCGACTACAAAAGTTCCACCCTGCGCTGGGCTCGCAAAAACATGCATGCGGCAAATGGAAAACCCGAACTAAATGAGGCGATTTGGACGAGATGCGACTCGAATCAAATTGAGGGGGGCGCCCATACACGCTTCCCACATGCGGGTAGTGCGCTCATCATGGATCAGTAGACAAGACCCTTTTCCTATTAGGGTCGACAATAGCAGGCCTCAAAACCACGTAGGGCCTCCTGCCGGTGCCTTATCAGCATATTATTATTATTAACAGGTTGATTGATTAACATCGAGCCCCAGAACATAATAGAATATGATAACAGAAAGTAATTGACAGCAGACTCGAGCAGAAACAACCTAAGCATGCTAGTAAGACACGGCCTCAAACAATGGGGTTATAGGAGTGGAGGTGAGGCAATATCAGGGTTAAGGGATTCATGTGATAGGTTCGGAGAACAAGCAACAATACACAGGGCTAGCAGAATAGACAATGGAAAAGTATCGGTATACAGTGTGGAAAGGAACACGATGGTTCATGTGAGTGAATACTTGCCTGCAAGCTCAGCAGCCTGGTACTGAGCTAACTCCTCAGAAGGGGTGTCGTAAAGCTCGTCTGTCTCAACGTCGTCGTCTATTCGAGAAGAAGCAAACAAACAACGCAAAGATACAATTAATCAATAACATGGCATAATGCACAATCAGGGGATGATGCATGTCAATTTAATGGATGCATCAGAATGAACTAGTTGACATGGTAACACAATTTAAATGGACCCATATGCAATTGGATTGCATATGGAAAAGGTCCATGAATTAAGGTTGAAACAAATGATCTACAAACAATTACCATGTGAAGGTTGATTAGCATGATGCATGCATGAAGAATACAAAAGAAAACAACAATGGATGATGGTAGAAATGAAATTTACCAAGTTTGGAAATTATTTATTAAGTTAGGAAATTTTGGTTTCTTAAAGTTGTCACACAAGCATTTGTTGTTTTCATCAAGTTAAATTGTTCAAAACAGATAACAAAGTTCATATTTGAAAAGAGCACAAAATTTTAGGTGGATTACATGTTTCAATTATTGAAAAAGGAATTACAATGATTTAATTATGAAGTAAACAAGTTTGAACAAGTTTTAATTGAAATTAAATCAAGGATGAATTTATTTGAATTTTATTTGTTCAAAACATTAATTCAAATTCATATTTGAAAATTTTATGTTTTTCTGGTTTGAAAACATATTTTATAAGTTCAAAAATAATTTATTTTGAGCAAGTTATGAATTTAGCAAATTTAAATGATTTAAACAAGGTTTAAATTATTTAAGCAATTTTAATTATTCAAAACATGAAACAAAATTTATATTTGAAAAGGTGGTTCAAAATAGCATGGAAAACATATTTTATTTGTGTTATTTGAATTAAGTATGAATTAGTTATGCATTTAATCAAATTTTAAATGAATTGTTTGAATTTGAAATTTGAATAAATTTGAATTATTCAAAACAGAATACAAATGTTATAAACAGGTAGAGAATTAAATTTGGTTCAACAAACATATTTTATTTGCATTAGTTGGATTTATAAAATAAAAGTTATTAGCATTTTAGTGGCAGGGACCAAACTGTAAAAGAATTGGACTTGTTTTGAAAAAGAAAAGGCTGAAAAACTATTTTCACTCTGCAGTGGCTAGCCCTAGCCACTGACAGAGGGCCCCTGGGCTGCGTGGCGCTCACGTGGCAGCAGTGGTCGCTGACGGGGGGGCCAGCCTGTCAGCAACCCTTGCGAAAAAGGGTTGGGTTTATTCGTGGGAGCAGGGATCGAACCTGCACCCTGGGGCGCGCACGCAAGTGCTGCAACCAGTGCGCTACGAATTCAGTTTTGACAGTATACGCTACGCAGAGAGGAAATAGTTCAGTTAGGTTAACTGAACAAAGTTCTGAACTTTGACAGAGGGCGCGGTGGTCGCTCACCGGCGGCGACTGCGGCCATGCTCGCGCTGCAGAGGGGTGGTGTGGTGCTGCGTGGCCGTGTGCAGATGCTCGAGATGCAGTGAGGGAGGAGGAGGTGGGGAAATTGGTGTGGTGCTCACCGCGGGCTGGAGAGGAAGCAGATGGTCGGTGGAGGACGGCCGGCGACGAGCTGAGGACGGCGGCGGCGCTACAAGCCCCCTCGGGCTCAACAGAGAGGTCGGGGGTGGAGAGGGAGCAGCGGCGGATCCATTCCAGCTGCTAACTGTAACATCCCAAGTATGAAAAACCACCCCTAGCATGTTTGTTTCTTGTTTAATTAAAGTATTGCATCATGTCATCATGCTCATTTATTTGTTTGCATTTGTCCTTATTTATTTGCACCTGTTTTCACAATTCAAATTCAAACAATATTCAAATGTTTATTTCATACTTGCTCTGTTACAACCTTTTAAATAAAGATTCCAAATAAAAACAACCAATTTGTTTCATAATGCTCACTTATTAAATTGATGGGTTTAATCAATCAATTAAATTCCAAATCACATTTAAAATTCAAATCAAAGCATCAAACAGAACCACTTTGAATTTAGGAATATTATCTAAACCAATCAACTCATTTTTGTTCTAATTTAACATAGGGATCACCCTATTATAAAGTTTGTTTTTATTAATGATCACTTAATATAAAAATCATCCAAATTTGAATTACTTCCAAACAGCAAGCAAATTTCAAACTTTTTGAAAACAAAACTTAACATTTGTTTGCTATTAACCTAAATAGCTTACCCTAATATTTCTAACATTTTTACTAACTTAAAACCCCACCTTTTCTTCCAAATCCTAACTCTACAAAAAAAACAGAAAAAGAAAATTTTAAAAAGGAAAAATGGCGCCAGGGGCAGTGGGCTGCGCCCAGCCCACTTCCTTTTCTCTCCCGCGCAGCGCAGCCCAGCCCACTACTTAAGCGCGTACCGGTTCGATCGCCGCCCCCGTCGTCTTCCTTCGGTACGGTAGGCCATCCGGCCATGCCACGGCGGCAGCCGTGCATCCCGACGGCCAGGAGCCAATCCCGAGGGCTATAAAGCCAGCCCTAGCCCTGCGCGCAACCCTAGCTAACCCTAGGCTTCTGTTCCCCCTCTCTCCACCGCCGATTTCCCCTCTCACGGCCACCTCCCACTTCGCTGTCACCTCGCCGGAGCGAGCGCCGTCTGAATCTTCGATGGCAGCCACCGTTGCAACCCCCCATCTACCTCGCTGAGCACGGGAACCAAGCCACCACGATCCCCTCTTCCGTTTGGACACTGCAGCCGCCGCGGAGACTCGCCACACCGTCGCCGCCATCCACGGACTCACCGCTGTCGCCGTCGATTTCGTCTCCACCGGCCCTCTGCAACCACTACAACGGTGGTGAGCCACCGTGTTATCCTCCCTCCTCTCTGTACCCTCTGCATCACGGATCCGTGCACGCATCGCATCCACCCACAAAGCACAACCACGGCGCAGCACGGCCACGTTGATCGCCGCCGGCCCCCTCCGTTTCTGTCAAGTTCAGAGCTTGCGCGAGTTTCAGTAAAAGTTCAGTTAACGAGTTTGGAAGCTTATCCTCCCCGCCCGTGGTTAACTGACAAGAAACGTTTCACCACCGCACTGGTTCAGAGCACAGTGCGCGCACGGGTGAGATCGCGAGTTCGAGCTTTGGCTCGCGGGATAAAATCCCACTTTTTTTGCCCGCAGCGCTGACAGGGAGGGCCCCCTGTCAGCCACACCGTGTCCACGCAAGCGTCCAGTGGCCCAGTGGCCCACTGGCAGTGGCCAGGGTAGCCCCCTGTGCGGTAACAAACTGTTTTCCAGTTTCTGTTTTAATCCAAGTCCCTCAAAAATTGCAGTTTGGTCCCTAATCTTAAAAAGTGAATAACTTTTGTTTTATAATTCCAAATAACAAAAATAAAATATGTGCACTGGTCTAAATTTAATTCTCTATCTATTGGTACCATTTGTTTTCTGTTTTGAATTTTCCAAATGCAATTCAAATTTGAATTCAAATAATTCAATTGCAATTTGCTAAAATTCATAACTAATTCATTCTTAATCCAAATAATGCAAATAAAATATGTTTTCCATGCTATTTCAAATAACCTTTTCAAATATAAATTTTGTTTCATGGTTTGAATAATTAAAATTGCTTAAATAATTTAATCCTTGTTTAATTCATTTAAATTTGATAAAATCATAACTTGCTCAAAATAAAATATGTTTGAACATGCAAAATATGTTTTCCAACCATCAAAGTATAAACTTTTCAAATGTGAATTTGAATTTATGTTTTGAACAAATAAAAATTCAATTAAATTCAAACTTGTTTTAAATTCATTTAAAACTTGTTTAATCTTGTTTAATTCATAATTAAATTATTGTAATTCCTTTTTCAATAAGTGAAACATGCAATCCAACTAAAATTTGATGTTCTTTTCAAATATAAACTTTGTTATTTGTTTTGAACACTTTAACTTGATGAAAACAACAATTTTTTGTGTGACATCTTTAAGTAACCAAACTCTCCAAACTTAACAAACAATTTCCAAACTTGTTAACATCCTTTACCACTTGCATCTCTTGTTGTTATTTTGTTGTTATCTCATGCATGCATCATGCTAAGCAAACTTTCACATGGTAATAAATTGTAGATCATTTGTTTCCACTTAATTCATGGACTCTTGCGATATGCAATCCAATTGCATATGGGTCCATTTAAATTGTGTTACCATGTTAGCTAGTTTATTTTGATGCAACCATTAACTTGACATGCATCATCCCCTGATTGTGCACTATGCCATGATATTGATTGTCTACCTTTTCTGCATTGTCTGTTTGCTTCTTCTCGGTTAGACGACGACGTTGAGACCGACGATCCTTACGACACCCTTCTGAGGATCTAGCTCAGTACCAGGCTATTGGGTTTGCAGGAAAGTTATCACTCACATGAACCACTGTGTTCCTTTCAACATTGATTACCGATACTTTCCGTTGTTCTGTTCTGCTAGCCTTAGTAGTAGTTGTTTCTATTACGAACCTACCACATGAATCCCTTAACCCTGATATTGCCTCACCTCCACTCCTATCACCCCTTTGGTTGAGCCAGTGTCTTACTAGCATGCTTAGGTTGCTTTTGCTCGAGTCTGTTACCCGTTACTTTCGGTTACTACTTCTATTATGTTCTAGGGGCTCGATGTTAATCAATCAACCTGTTATTAATAAAATGCTGATAAGGCACCGGCAGGAGGCCCTGTGTGGTTTTGAGGCCTGCTAGTGTCGACCCTAATAGGAAAAGGGTCTTGTCTACTGATCCATGATGAGCGCACTACCCGCATGTGGGAAGCGAGTATGGGCGCCCCCCTCAATTTGACTCGATTCGCATCTCGTCCAAATCGCCTCATTTAGTTCGTGTTTTCCATTTGCCGCATGCATGTTTTTGCGAGCCCAGCGCAGGGTGGAACTTTTGTAGTCGGCATATAGGGGGACACGGTCTTAGAGTGCTATGAGGGTCCCTTTTCTTCGGGGCTTGATTAGCCGTGCGCCCAAGGTGCTTTGGGCTTGATGCGAAGAAGAGTTGGGTTGTGTTGAGTACCTCGCTTGGTGGGAGGCATCCCATCTGGCGGGTTATTCTTACGTGTACGGCCAAATTGGTGCACCCCTGCAGGGATAAATCTTCTCGAGAAGCCGTGTTTTCCGCGGTTATGGTTGACTTGGTGAAAGTACTGGCTAACAAGTACTCAGAACAACTTACACCTAACTAATGATAACTTGACTAGTACTTATTGACATAACAACTTGATCCATTATTCATTAATCCAACTGTGTGAGTTATCCTCGGATTTCTTCTTTGGATAAGGGGCGAGATCCAGGATGGGTTTGTTTGATGGTAAAGAACAGTTGGTTACTATACGCTATCTTATCTCCTTTCTGTTAGCTGGAAGTTGTAGTGTTTCTGTAGTTGGTTAGCGCAGCCAGTTGCAGCATCTTTTATATCCCCTTTCTTCCGTTGAACCCAAGGCATCTGTGCTTGGTGTTGACGGGTTACACTTTGGTGAACTGTGAGTCTTGCTTGCCAGTACGTTGTTGTACTGACCCCTTTGGGGCTGTGGTTTCCGCAGACTACGCTTACGAGGATCCAGGTGACGGCTACTACGTGGAGTTTGACGAGGCTGCCGACGAGTAGATAGCGGACCCGGGCAGGATCCGAGACCTACGTGGATGGGTTCCGTCTTTCTTTCATTTCCCGGCTTCTTAAGCCTATTTGGATTTGTCTGTACTCAGACCCCTTTGAATGCTTCCGCTGAGATGTAATGATGCTATGTTGGGACATGTGTCCTCTGGATGATTGTATTTGCTATCTCTGCTCTAGTGAGAGCCATTTGCAACTTATTTCAATCTTTTGTGTCTTAGAGATATGTTGTGGTATCATTCCGTTTAACGCCGTTGACGTACCATGTGTGATTGGTATGAAGTACGTCGACGGTAGTACCTTTGATCTCTAGTGGATAGTTTACATCGACGATGGAATAGCGGAACTTGGTTGTCGCACATAAGTGATGGCCTACTCGTAAGAGGATGAGGGAGCAGTTAGGCCCCGTAATCCAAGCATCTGCTATCCAGTTCGGCCCGATGAGTATCCCTTAGAAGTCAGGGTGCGACAAATGGTATCAGAGCCTGTCTGCCTGTAGGATCCCTTTTTATTGGTCGCAGTTTGAGTCTAGAAACTATTTTGTAGCTATATAGGAAAAATGAAACGTGAGAGTAGGAATTCTGCCATTTTTCTTCTTTCCCCACCCACCCACCCTTTTTCTGGTAAGGAAGTGCAACGTTGTTTTCTCTTCTCACCTAAACTTTCAAGTTAGGATTTCACGTGTTTTGGGTTCTCCGTAGTACCTCAGGAGTTTTGGTCTCGTTTTCCCGATGTTGCTTCGATATCCTGTTCTTTTAAAGAACCTTTCGTCCGTTGAAACCTTGTTGTTGTTTTCCACTTCATTTCTTCTACCGGCGTCTAATCAAAACCTCCCAAATCATCTGCAGATGGATATCAGGTTCTACCCGCAGGTGGTTCGGATGACTCGCTGCGAGAGCACCGCCGGTTATCCGGAGATGCTGAGGGACATGGTCACCTATCTGGGGTTCTATTGGGCACCAGAGTACCAGGTCTACGAGCAGCAGCGAGAGTTTGACCAGACCTACTACCAGGCTATCGTCTATATTCTTTCAGATGATGGCAGGACCATAGCACACCGCTACGAGGCAGTAGGTTCCACAGTGGATATGGCCGTGCAGCAGGCAGCTTACGTGAGTCTCACCGTCCTTCGTGCTGACTACTGGGGGTTTGATGATTCCATCTATCGCCACATCCCCCGTGGTTATATCACCGCAGCGGGAGCTCACTTCACTCGCTACGACAACCTGGATGTCTACGAGCATGATAGCTCCAGGCTGCACACCACTGCTCAGTTTGTGAGGCACAGTGACGCAGTTGCCACCACACTTGCTCAGGAGTTGGCCTCAGTCAGAGAGCAGCTCTACCTTGCGTTTACTCGTCTGGCGACGTACACCATCGACTTTGTTGGAGACGAGCGCTTCGCACGTTTTGAGCAGCCAGTTGGTCATACTCTGCCAGATGCTGGAGGTTACGAGCCGATCAGAGGTCCACTCCTCCACCTCGGTGCTGGTTACACTGGGATTCCCCGCTTTGGAGCACAGGGAGACGACGCTTTCTACTTCACCACTCCGAGAGTCGCTCTCAGAGCAGTTCCGCTCTACGTGGATCGTCATTCTACCTACTTTCGTGGGATTCCTCCTCACCGTATCTCTCGCCGTACTCCTAGACGCCGTCATGCGTGATGAGCATGGGAGTACCGATGTATCCGTTCCTAGCTATGTTTAGTTATCCTTTGGCATTCGAACCATTCGAACCATTTATGGTGTGTTGGATATTATGATGTATTTGAACATGTGATGATGTACCTGTTGGTTATCTATTCATGCGTCGGAATAATCTATCTTTCGGTTACCAAGTCTATCCTTTTCTATTGTTGTGCTAAAATGCTTTTCCGTTCAGGATGCCGCCAACAAGGAACTCCCCGCCTGAACCACCTCCGATCACGGAGCTGTTGACTCAGATGACTCGGGTCGTGGCACAGATGGCCCAGTTCCAGGCTAATCAGCACAACAACCAGAATGCTCCACGGGTCAACATCAAGGAGTTCCTCAGTCTGGGCCCGAAAGCTTTCGTGGCAACACGCGAGCCCCTGGATGCTGATGACTAGATCCGTGACATAGCCAGGACTCTGGAGATTGCACATGTAGCTGAAGAAGACAAGGTCAAGTATGCCACCTACCTGCTGAAGGGTCAGGCAGCTTCTTGGTGGGAGAACTTCCAGACCATGAGAGCTGGCTATCCTATCACCTGGGGCTGTTTCAAGGAAGCCTTCCTGAATCACCACATTCCAGATGGTCTTATGGAAAGGATGCGTGAAGAGTTCTGCTCTCTTAAGCAGGGCAAGCTGGACGTTATCAGCTATCAGACCGAGTTCAATCGCCTCGCTCGATACGCTGGTGACGAAGTGTCCACTGAGGCCAAGAAGATGGCAAGGTTCCGCCGAGGTTTTAACCCGGAACTGAAGTACGCTCTCACAAATGTCAAGTGCAAAGACTTCGAGGAGCTCGTTAACACCGCGCTCAATGAGGAAAATGGGCGCAAGGCGTTCAAGGATTCACGCAAGCACTCGCGTGAGGGTGGTTCCTCCTCCAACATGACCACCCCTCCGCAGGAGCGCCGCATCTGGGTGCCAAATGGTGTTGTCACTCGGGCTCCATACGCCCAAGCTTCTCCAGGCTTTGCTCCCCGCCCACCCAACCCATCTCAGATGCATGGTCAGAGGGTTCCAATGGGGCAGCCAAGGCCAGGTCCTCCTCGTGTCGTCACTTGCTACAAGTGCAAGGAAACTGGACACTACGCTGATAAGTGCACTCAGAGGCAGCTACCTCCACCTCCTCGCCCCAACACCAACCAGGCAATGGTTCGTGCTCCTCCGGCTAAAGCCTTCAACTCCAACAACAGGCCTGTCGGGAGGACCGCGAGGGTGAACCATATCAAGGCCGACAAAGCTGAGGAAGCTGCTGACGTCGTTCTCGGTATATTACCCGTAAACTCTTTTCCAGCTAAAGTGTTGTTTGATACCAGAGCATCGCATTCTTTTGTGTCAAAGATCTTTGCTACAACGTACAACCTAGTTCTGGTTCCACTAAGCAATCAAGTAGCTGTTCACTCTCCGGGATCTAAAATGTTGACTTCCAAGATAAGTATGAACAATCAGATCCTAATTGGAGGTCGCGTATTCCTTGCTTCACTCATGTTGCTGGGAAATTCTGACATTGATGTCATTCTGGGCATGGATTGGTTGAAGGCCAATGAAGCAAAAATTGACTGTGCTAAGAAGTCAATAACTCTGTTCCATCCGTCTGGCCAGATAGTCTATTCTCCATATGAATCAAGTTCTGTTCAGCTGTTCAACCTCGATGCAAAGCCTCTTCCTGCAATTGAGAATGTTCCGGTGGTTTGTGAATTCCCTGACGTCTTTCCAGAAGAGTTGCCAGGGATGCCTCCGGACAGAGCAGTTGAGTTCGTGATCGAGCTCGAGCCAGGTACTGCTCCAATCTCTAAGCATCCATACAAGATAGCTCCTCCTGAATTGAAATTGTTGAAGGAGCAAATCGATATATACATGGAGAAAGGTTACATTCAGCCTAGTTCCTCCGCTTGGGGTTGCCCAACTCTGTTCGTAGCCAAGAAGGATCAAACAAAGAGACTCGTGGTTGACTATCGTCCTCTCAACGAGAAAACAATCAAAAACAAGTATCCAATTCCTCGTATCGATGATCTTTTTGATCAACTTGCTGGAGCCTCAATATTCTCAAAGTTGGACTTGAGGATGGGTTACCATCAGATAAAGATCAGAAAGGAAGATATTCCAAACACAGCTTTCACCACTCGGTACGGTCTGTATGAATACACCGTCATGTCCTTTGGTCTCACCAATGCACCGGCGACCTTCTCTCGACTCATGAATTCTGTCTTCCATGAATACCTCGACAAGTTCGTTGTGGTATATCTTGATGACATTCTTGTCTACTCAAAATCCGAGGAAGAGCATGAAGAACATCTTCGTCTCACTCTCATGAAACTTCGCGAGCATCGTCTATATGCCAAGTTCTCCAAATGTGAGTTCTGGATTTCAGAAGTTGCTTATCTTGGTCACATCATCTCTGCCAAGGGCATAGCCATTGACCCGGAAAAGGTTAAGGCAATTGTTGATTGGAAACCTCCTAAGACGGTGAAGCAAGTCAGAAGTTTTCTTGGCTTGGCTAGCTATTGCCGTCGTTTCATCCAAAACTTCTCCAAGATTGCTAAACCTCTCACTGATCTCACAAAAAAGGACAAGAAGTTCGTTTGGTCTCCACAGTGTGATGAAAGTTTCAATCTCCTCAAGGCTAAACTCACTTCTACCCCAGTTCTGGTTGGCCCAGATACTACCAAACCTTTCCAGATATTCTGCGATGCATCTCTCCAAGGTCAAGGAGCAGTTCTTATGCAAGAACGTCAAGTTGTGGCTTATGCTTCACGTCAGTTGAATGCACATGAGCAAAACTATCCCACTCATGACCTAGAACTTGCAGCAGTTGTGTTTGCCCTCAAGAAATGGAGACAATACTTGTTGGGTAACAAAACTGAAATCTTTTCCGATCATAAGAGTCTGAAATACATCTTCACTCAACCAGATCTAAACCTCAGGCAAAGGAGATGGATTGAAAATATTAAAGACTTTGATCTCACCATTTCTTACACTCCAGGCAAGGCTAATGTTATGGCCGATGCTCTCAGTCGCAAGTCCTATTGCAATAATCTCATGATCATGGAAAGCCAACCTCCACTTCATGAAGAATTCCAGAAGCTGAACCTTGGTATTGTTCCTCAAGGTTATCTTGCTAGCTTGACAGCCAGTCCAACTCTCGAGGATAAGATTCGTTCTGAACAATTTCGTGATGCTGAAATCAAGAAAATTGTAGAGCACATCAAAGAAGGCAATGAGAAATTCAAGTCTTTCTCAATTGATGACAAAGGAGCTGTGTTCTTCGAAGGACGCATTGCAGTTCCTAAGATTCAAAGTCTCAAAGATGTTATTCTCAAGGAGGCTCATGAAAATCCTCTCTCCATCCACCCTGGAAGTACAAAGATGTACCAGGATCTCAAGAATCTGTACTGGTGGTCTCGCATGAAACGTGAAATTGCTCAATACGTTTGTGAATGCGACGTTTGTCAACGTGTTAAGGCAGTTCATCAAAATTCCTGAGTGGAAGTGGGACATGATTGAGATGGACTTCGTTACTGGGTTTCCAAAGTCCAAGAAGGGCAACGATGCAATCTTCGTTGTTATTGATCGTCTCACTAAACTAGCTCACTTCTTTGCTGTCAAGGAAACTATCTCAGCTAGCCAGTTAGCAGAGCTCTACACAGCAAAGATTGTTCCTCTTTATGGTGTTCCATTGGAAATAAGCTCAGACCGTGGAAGTATCTTCACTTCTCATTTCTGGAAGAGTTTTCAAGAAGCATTGGGCACTAAACTTCTGTTCAGCACAGCTTATCACCTTCAGTCTCAGGGGCAAGTCGAAAGAGTCAATCAGATTCTCGAGGATATGCTCAGAGCATGTGGTCTCTCCTTTGGCATGAAATGGGAGGATTGCCTTCCATATGCTGAATTCTCCTACAACAACAGCTTCCAGGCAAGCCTAGGAATGGCACCATTTGAAGCACTCTATGGCCGCAGATGCAGGAGTCCAATCAATTGGTCTGGAGCTGGTGAACGTTCACTCTTAGGCCCTGACATTGTTAAGGAAGCCGAAGAGAAAGTTCGAATCATTCGTGACAATCTCAAGATTGCTCAGTCTCGTCAGAAGAGTTACTATGACAGCAAGCACCGGGACATGGTCTATGCACCTGGTGACAAGGCATATCTCCGTGTAACTCCCCTCAGAGGCACTCATTGTTTTGGTGTGAAAGGAAAGCTGGCACTAAGATACATTGGTCCTTTCAACATCCTCTCAAGGCGTGCGGAAAATGCCTATCGTCTTGAACTTCCAGAAAAACTATCCAAGGTGCACGATGTGTTTCACGTGTCACAGCTCAAGAAGTGTTTCAAAGATCCAGATCGTGCAGTTGATCATGATTCCATTGAACTGCAAGATGATCTCTCTTATGAGGAGCACCCTATTCGAATTCTCGATGAGACCCAGGGTAAGACTCGCAACAAGAGCACCAAGTTCTTGAAAGTGCAATGGTCGCATCATTCCGATAAAGAGGCAACATGGGAGACCGAAGAGGATCTTCGCAAGAAGTATCCGGACCTTTTCTCTTCTCAGTAGGAATCTCGGGGCGCGATTCCTTCAAGGGGGGGCGTTTTGTAACATCCCAAGTATGAAAAACCACCCCTAGCATGTTTGTTTCTTGTTTAATTAAAGTATTGCATCATGTCATCATGCTCATTTATTTGTTTGCATTTGTCCTTATTTATTTGCACCTGTTTTCACAATTCAAATTCAAACAATATTCAAATGTTTATTTCATACTTGCTCTGTTACAACCTTTTAAATAAAGATTCCAAATAAAAACAACCAATTTGTTTCATAATGCTGACTTATTAAATTGATGGGTTTCATCAATCAATTAAATTCCAAATCACATTTAAAATTCAAATCAAAGCATCAAACAGAACCACTTTGAATTTAGGAATATTATATAAACCAATCAACTCATTTTTGTTCTAATTTAACATAGGGATCACCCTATTATAAAGTTTGTTTTTATTAATGATCACTTAATATAAAAATCATCCAAATTTGAATTACTTCCAAACAGCAAGAAAGTTTCAAACTTTTTGAAAACAAAACTTAACATTTGTTTGCTATTAACCTAAATAGCTTACCCTAATTTTTCTAACATTTTTACTAACTTAAAACCCCACCTTTTCTTCCAAATCCTAACTCTACAAAAAAAAAAAAACAGAAAAAGAAAATTTTAAAAAGGAAAAATGGCGCCAGGGGCAGTGGGCTGCGCCCAGCCCACTTCCTTTTCTCTCCCGCGCAGCGCAGCCTAGCCCACTACTTAAGCGCGTACCGGTTCGATCGCCGCCCCCGTCGTCTTCCTTCGGTACGGCAGGCCATCCGGCCATGCCACGGCGGCAGCCGCGCATCCCGACGGCCAGGAGCCAAGCCCGAGGGCTATAAAGCCAGCCCTAGCCCTGCGCGCAACCCTAGCTAACCCTAGGCTTCTGTTCCCCCTCTCTCCGCCGCCGATTTCCCCTCTCACGGCCACCTCCCACTTTGCTGTCACCTCGCCGGAGCGAGCGCCGTCTGAATCTTCGATGGCAGCCACCGTTGCAACCCCCCATCTACCTCGCTGAGCACGGGAACCAAGCCACCACAATCCCCTCTTCCGTTTGGACACTGCAGCCGCCGCGGAGACTCGCCACACCGTCGCCGCCATCCACGGACTCACCGCTGTCGCCGTCGAGTTCGTCTCCACCGGCCCTCTGCATCATGTAACATCCCAAGTATGAAAATCTCCCCCTAGAATGTTTTATTTCTTGTTAAGTTATGCTTTGCATCATGTCATCATAGTCATTGCTTTTTGTTTGCAATTGTTTTGCATTTGATTTCAGTTGGTTCCATCTGTTTTCTATTTGAATTCCAAACAAAGATTCAAACCTTTATTCATACTTGTTATGTTACATGTTTCAAATAAAAAACTACAAAACAAACAAATAATTTGTTCCACCAAAAATTGGAATCAAAAACTTTAAATTTTGGCTTAGGTTCATTTATTCTTTTGATACTACAATTGCTCAATTCATTTAATTTTCCAAACAACATCATCAATTAAATTTATTTGGAAAACAAAAGTTTGTTTTAAGGTGCTGTTACAAAAACAAAACAATAAAAATTTGTCCCAAAATTTTTGCTAACCCCTAAACCCATCTCTTCTTTCTCTTTTTCCAAAACTGCAAAAAAAGGAAGAAAAAGATAAAAAAGAAGGAGAGGGGAAGAGGGCAGTCAGCCCAATTGGGCCAACGTTGGCCCTGTACCCCTTCATCCCCTACCTCCGTCCGTACGCTGTCGTCACCATGGACAGCGACAGGTGCTGCTCCACCCCACCCCTCCCTCCTATTTCTACTCCTCCCCCCTCAGAAACCCTAACCCTAGCCCTAGCCTCATCCGCCTCCCTCCTCTCTCCCCTCTCCGCCGCCATCGAGGGGAAGGGCGCCGTCTCCGTTACCCGTGCCACGGCCGCCGCTCGCCGGCACGCCGCCGCCGTCTCCGCCTCCCCCCGGCCGTGCCGCGGGCACCCCTGCGAAGAGGGTAACCTCCCCTTTCCATTCCCATAAACCCCCTCTTGTTTCCCTTCCGTTTGCACCGCGATTTCTCCGGCCGTTGCTTGCAGCCATGGCTCTGTTACGTGGACAGGAACGAACTGCTGTATTGCGTGTTCAGGTTAACGCTTGTGCTAGACCCAAAACCAAAATCAGCCCGTATAGTATCAAACAGACGCAGCAGCCTGCTGGTAGCGCACGCTACGCGCGCAGCAGCAGCTCGCGAGTTCAAGTCCCCGCACCCCCACCTTTCTGTTCTTTTTTTCCGAATTATTCAGTGCGATGTCTGAACCTCAAACCCCCAGCTAGCTGTCCCCTTTCAACACCACAGCAGCAGCCCAGTTGGTTGCTGTTCCTTGCGCGCAAGCCCAGGTCCTGGGTTCGATCCCCCAAAGCCACACCTTTTTTCTGCTTTTTCTTTTCTGTCCGAATTTCAGAAACTCAGATCTGAGACATTAACTCTAAAATCAATATAAAATTGAATATTGCTCCAATTTGAATGATTCAAAATCCTGTGGATTCATAATCTTGAGCCCTTTCTGTTAATGTAAAGTTTGCAACATGTTTCTATAACAATTTTTGCACTAAATAATTAATTACTGAAAATGCAATAAAAATTGGAAACTTTGGAATTTCATAACTTTAGTTCTGCTCATCCAATTTAAGCAAACTTGGGCTCTAAAAATTTGTCTTAACAAACTCTACACATTGGTATTTTATTTGGTCACAATTGAATTAATTTTGAGCATGTTTCCCTCTGTTTACTAAAAAGGGCAGAATAAGAATGTTTATGAAAAATGGCATAATAAATTCAATAATAACCCAAAAATTATGTTTAATAGCTCAAAATGTTCAGTGAAACATTTGCTACATGTTTTCAACCTTTTCAATGCAATTTGTTTAATGTTTTCCTAATTAAAAGTGGTGCAATAATTCAATGCTTTAATTAAACCTTTTAAATTGCAAAAATTCATAACTTGCTCATTTTAAATCCAAATTCAACAAATGAAATATGTTTTTCATCTAAAATTTGGTGTTCTATTCAAATATGAATTTTGTTATCTATTTTGAACAATTAAAATTGGTGAAAACAACAAATGCTTGTGTAACACCTTTAAGGAATCAAAATTTCATAACTAATAGATAAAATTCCAAACTTGGTAAACCTTATTTCCAATTGATTCTATTGTTGTTATTTTTCTGTTTTCCTCATCCATGCATCATACTAATCCACTTTCACCTGTTGATTAGTTGTAAAACAATTATTCCAACCTTAATTCATGGGCTTTCCATATGCAATCCAAATTTCATATGGGTCCATTTAAATTGTGTTACCATGTCAACTAGTTTATTTTTGATGCATCAATTAAATTGTCATGCATCATCCCATGATTGTGCACTATGCCCTGTTATTGATTGTTTGTCTCCTTGCGTTGTGTGTTTGCTTCTTCTCGAATAGACGACGACGTTGAGACAGACGAGGTTTACGATACTACTTCAGAGGATTTAGCTCAGTACCAGGCTACTGAGTTTGCAGGAAAGTATTCACTCACATGAACCATCGTGTTCCTTTCAACATTGGATACCGATACTTTCCGTTGTCTATTCTGCTAGCCCTATGAATCGTTGCTTGTGTTCGAACCTATCACATGTTATCCTTAACCATTATATAGCCTCACCTCCACACCTATAACCCCATTGGTTGTTGCCCGTGTCCTACTAGCATGCTTAGGGTTGGATTTTCTCGAGTCTGCTATCAGTTACTTTCTGTTATCATATTCTATTATGTTCTGGGGCTCGATGTTAAACAATCAACCTGTTAATGCTTGGGTAACAATAATTTGATGATAAGACACCGGCAGGAGGCCCGGCGTGGTTTTGAGGCCTGCTAGTGTCGACCCTAATTAGGAAAAGGGTCTTGTCTACTGATCCATGATGAGCGTGCTCACCGCATCCGGGTGGTGGTATGGAACCCCCCTCGACTTTGATCTGATCCGCAGTTTGTCCGAAGAGCCACACTTAGTTCGGGTGTTCCATTTGGCTCATACGCATGAATGGGTCGCTCCCATGGTTACTGATGATGATGATGACGCACACATATAGGGCGAGGCCTGTATTGCCGGGGTGTTGCGTCCTGCGGGAGTTTTGCACACTTGCGCTGAGTATTCGACTGCGTGGCTGGGACCTTATAGCTCCGTGGCTCCTAGGACAGGCTGTAGAGATGGTTCGAGTCGTGTCAAGCCAACCTGAGTTTTAGTTGGTGGCTTGAGTGTGTACGGGTACTGGAGCACACCCTGCAGGGATGAATCTTCTCGAGAAGCCGTGTTGTCCGCGGTTATGTGACGACTTGGTGAAAGTACTGGCTAACAAGTACTCAGACAACTTACACCTAACTAATGATAACTTGACCAGTAATAGGTTTATTGACACAACAACCTGAACCATCATTAATCCAACTGTGTGAGTTATCCTCGGATTGCTTCTTTGGATAAGGGGCGAGATCCAGGATGGGTTTGTTTGGAGTTAGCTGGTAGTTGGTTACGATACGTTATCTTATCTCCTTTCTGTTAGCCGGAAGTTATAGCATGTTTCTGTAGTTGGTTAGAGCAGCCCGCTGCAGCATCTGTTGTATCACCCTGTAATGTCCCAGCGTTTAGGAACTCACGGGGGCTAGAATATAATTTGTGCATCTGCATGCATGTGTTTGCAAAACCTGAGTAAATTTTTCGCAAAATTAAAACCCCGGAGTGACTGAGGTTCTACCCAGTAAATGAGGCTTTGGTAGCAGTTGTTACCACTAGTAGATGGAACTTTGATATGACCTCTGGGTAATAATTGAATTTGAAACATTAGTGTTTAAGTTATTTAAATGATTTGAATAATCTGAATTGAGCTCAATTTGAAATTGAGTTTGAATTTAAATTAAATATAAATCAAATTGGAAGGATGAGTTTATATCCTAAGTTAAATCAGTTGAATTCAATTACTATATTAAATAGGAAATACTCCTAAAATATCAATAAGAATAATAAAAGTAAACACCTATGCTTTATTGATAATAATACAAATATTACAAAGTCTGTTACAAAGGATAAAGAGAAACAAAAATTACAATAGCTTTGCAACTAAGCTAATACAAAAATTAAACCTAGGACTAAACCTAGCTACTCCAGTGTAGCTAATTCTTCAAACCTGCAAAAACAAACATGAAATAAAAATACAAAGTGTTAGTGGGGGGGGGGGTTAGTACCCTCAGGATTCAGTGAGGTGCACTGATTGATCATCATAGGGTTTTAAATCCATAAGAGTAGTATCTGTTCTGATTAATTTGCCTCAGACCAGCATCATAGGCATGCTCCTGGAATTACAACTGGCAACATCAAATTTAAATCACCAGGCAAGGGATAAGGACAGTGAGTAACCAGTGCGGCAAGGGGATGAGACCAACCAGGTACATGAAAATATCCACACACTAGGTGGCAGCACCTAACTTACTGCCGCAGCAGCAAGCAGCTTAGTCACTTATAAGCACACAACACACTCAGCCCACAACTGTGGTGCTGTCGACACCAAACCTGGAGTATAAAACCTCCATCAACCGTAGGGGATGAGGTCACACCTCATAGTTCCTACTCAAGCACAAAACACCAGGAAAGGATAACATCCAATCAAGCAAGCCATTAGTTACTGGAGCAAGTGTTTGCAATCTTGCAAGCAAGCAGACAAGGCCAAGGTACCAGGGAGCACAAGAAGGAAATCAAGCAATCCACAAGCACCAAAATCCACCAACCACTTGATCTATAGCCAAGGTGAATCCCTGAGTACCATCTAAGCCAAATCTTTGGCTAAGTTGCACATAGGATTAGTGGGGTGCTAAAACCCTCAGGTTGGCATAGAAGTGCTATGCTAATCTCATCACTGGGCATTATTTTCAAGCACAGTATCTGTTCTTAGATTAATAAGGGCCTCAGGCTATGCATCATGGGCTTGGGGGCAAAAGAATCAAGTAATAGTATCTGTTCTTAATTCATGAGGATCAAAGAAGCAAAAGAATCAAATAATAGTATCTGTTCTTACTCATGAGGATCAAAGAAGGAAAAGAAAGCATGGATAGTGTCTGTTCTTATCAGGGGATACTAGGAATTAAGATAGAGAGGTGGATAGCAATAGAACTGTGAGACAGAATCACAACCAGAAGCACTGGATGTGTCACACACACACACACACTTTGTTGCTGGGCATCAGATCAAAGGATCTGACAGCCCAGAACCAAAGGGATTTATGAAATGGAAAATAATATGATGGATACAATTATTGAGGGCATATCCTCTGAAGAAAATTCAGAGTAACACCTCCCAAATGTCTTGCACATCCACAAAGCAGTAGGAAATTGTATACATAGTAATAAGAAGTGTTATCACATACACAGTAACAAGAAATTATCACTGGGAGCAAACCCTAAAGGGATCAGTACACCAGAACAGCATGGGAAGTAATTCCCAAATAATTTTCCAGCAACAGATTCATCACCACAGCCATCTCACAGCACAAGCCAGCTGAGAAATAAAAACAAGGGCATGATAAAAATTCTCATCCAACACAGAGCCTAGCTAGGAATTCCTTAAGCACGCATCCAGTAAGCATTTGGATACAATCCAATGCTACCAATCTCACACTAGGGCACAGAAAGCATCACAGGCACGCACAGCATGAATCAACTCGATGGTTGATTCCATAGCAAGAAGAAGAAGGCATCTGTGAGAGGGAGAGGAAGAATGGAGGGCAGAGAGAGGGGGAATCACTTACAGATGGTCACCATAGTGGTGACCATATCCGGTAGGAGAGCGAAGCACGGCGGCGGAGCCGCGGTTGCCCGTAGACCGTCCCGGCGGCGGCGTCCCCGGAGACGTAGCCACAGCAGCAGCAGCGCAGCATCTCCAGCAACCAATCCATGGCGCACGGCCACCAGAGCGGTGGAGAAGCATCCAAGACCTAACCCTAGGGTTAGGGTTCGAAGATTCCACGGGAGCCCCACGAGAAGAGGAACAGATCGAGGAGGAGGGCATGGAAGCGAGCAAGGAGGAGTAAGGGAGACGCAAGGTCGCGGCGGCGATGGCGCACGGGGAACGCCGGAGGAAATCGCCGGAGGCACAGGAACGCGTCGCCTCTGCGTCGCCTTCCGCGTCGCCTCACGCGGAGGAAGAGAGGATAAGGCACGGGCGGGCGCGAGTGGCGGCTGGCCTGGTCCAGCCTGACCAGGCCAAGGGTTAGGTCCAACCCTAACCGGGGACCACCTGTCAGCCCTAGGGGCATACAGGTAAATTGACTGAAATTTTAATTAAAAAAAATAGAAAAAAATAAAAATAAAAATAAGATATAAACAAATAGAAATTCCAACTTTAGAATACCAATTAAATAAGCCAGTTTTATTTAAAAACACCAAAATAATTCTAACCTTAATATTTGATTATTGGAGTACAATTAATGTATTCTAACAAATATTAGAATAACTAATTCAACTAATGGCTATATCCATTTAAATTTCATTAGCTAGTAATTCTAGTAAAAAAATATATATATATGTTATTACCTTGTTTCTGAGAAAAACAATAAGTAACCAACCCTTTGAAAAATTAAGATAATAAGAATATATGAGTTATACTAAAAAGGCATTGCTTATATAGAATTGAGTGATTAAACAAAACAATTTGAAGTAAAGAATTAATATGGTCTTTCCAAAATTGCATACATCTCATCGTTATGCATAATAGCATCATTTGCTTCTTTAAACATTGTCTTTACCGGACAATGATGGAATTTTGTAGAACAAGGAAGTCAGGATCCACCTCAAGCTTCAGACTTCATTACTTATCCATATCCAGGCAAGTTCATCACTTGCTCATGTCCATTGAATTATGTCTTAACAACATTTTCAAAACCCTATCGTATTACCACCTACTCCAAAAATAATGCATGATCCTACTTTTATAATAATATGACTAATTGAATGACTACCCGAGTGGTAGTGTTCTGTTTGGTGGGCGGATGGAACCATGGTAAGATGAATAGGTCAAAGGAAGGTTCCATCTGCATGGGAACGTATTACCTAGGAATTAACAACAAATGCCGTCAGGATTCTTGCGCCGTAAATTCGCGTTGACCATGGATCTTCTATGGGGGGAGTAAGTCAACCGTGATACTTTTCTCGTTCGCATGTCAACGGATGCGCCAGAGACGTACGCTGTAGGTCTTGCGGGACTACATGCACATGGGTGGGAGCCCTTACGTCCCACGGACTCTGGGGTCTATGAGTGTCTGCCAGGGGCGCGTAGATCTCCATCGTGAGGGGTGGAATCAGGCGTTCAACCTACTGGCAGAAATGGGTGGGCATGCGTTGTGCGGAGAAGCACGGTTTGGCTTGGACCAACAACCGGGCCCCACACCTGAGTGGGAGTGGACAGGATCGCGCGCCTGGTTGTGCAACATGGTCTTGGTCGTCCATGGGTAAAGTAACGCACCTCTGCAGAGTGTAAAAGGATGTGGCATGTTACCCCTTGTTCCGGGAAGGAGCTGCGAACGCCGCAGGAAAGGCAACTCCATGAAAGTTCTAATCCTGTGAAGAATGGCGGGCATAGTTTTCAATATTAAAAGCAATCATTTGAAGAAAGATTTGACAAAACCTGCATATGTCCAGACTCTTTAGAGTCGAGGACCGTAGAAAGTGCATCCATTACTTCTGTATTTACAGGAACTTGCTGAGTAACGCTCGTTACTCATTCAATCCCATTTGACCCCTGCTTAGGTTATGAGAACCTAGAAGAAGCATCATTCAACATACTTGGAGGCCAGGAGGATATCTTCTATGAAGAACCGGACCTCTCCGGTGGAGTAGAAGGAGTTGACTATCTCATCCAGTACGGAGCAGACCCCAATGGGGAGGAGTCTGACTAGGTTTAGCCTAGTCTAGAAAACTACTTATTCACGGTTGAATCGAGCAGCCTTTGACTCACTTATTGGCTGTTGAGTTCCCGTGGTATGAACTGTTTACTTTTCAGCAAGCGTTCTAATTTCAATAATGTATGACCTCCATGTGAGATCATCTTGTTGTCAATACTCTATGTTTGTAATATATTTTGGTGTATGTCAATCAGACCCGCAATGTTTCTGCTGTACCACCCTGAGGGATGTAATATTTGCGGAACGGTGTTCTGTGAGTGTTATATCAACGATTGGCGTACTACAACATGCAGTGGTATGCCGGGTCACCACAGCTGGTATCAGAGCAATTGCTTTGACCTTAGGTTGGAAACCTAGTAAAGGGATATACCCTGTCGGGTTTTAGAACTTATCAATAAAGAATTCACTGGAAGTATGATAGGTATTCACTTGAGAATACACTGGTTATATTTCCAGTATGTTGAACCTTTATGAGGATCTAATCATAATATTTATGTTATTTGTGATCAGTGATCATGAACGGCGGAGGTTCCGGAAGAACAGAGTGGGTAAAGCATGAGAGGCTGGATCAATACCATGGGGAGTTGACCGAGCAACTACGAGCATTGCTTCGAGCGTTCGGATGCAACACCAACATTAAAGTCAACACTTATACATTTAAAGATGGGGAAGTAGTCCTGAAGTATAGGGTATTAATTTTAATACCTAGAGAATTAACCCCACATGTGTCCACACCTAGTGGTGAAGCTAGGAATCAGATGGCAGCCTACCAGCAAGCCTTAGTGGAAGCCTTAGCTACCATCCGAGAGTTTAAGGCTAACCAGTTATCAGGCACTAGTCTCACAGCTATCCCACACGACCACTTAAGCACAGAGTTGGCGCTTGATCATTCTGTGCTAATTAAAACCAAGCCTAAGCTAGCCACAAGTCTTTTAGATCGATATAGGAAATTGGTGGGATCCTTCTATAAAACACATAAGGTCATCGTTGATGACAAGGATGGGATGTTGAAGGATTTAGCCAAGCCGTCTAGTCATGAGCAGAAGGGGAAACAGAAGGCTCAGGAGAGCAGTGAACCTTATTATACCCCAGGACCTGAGGCAGCTAGGAAATCCCAGTATGACAGACCGTCCAGGTATTCTACCACACCAGAACACATACACTACCCTGTTATACCACCTAGTGAGCCAGAGCCATATGATCCGTTCGATATATCCACCCAGGGATATTAACCCAAACACTTTTGGTGGGGTCCCAGACTCAAATTCTTTTATGGAGAATTCTGATGGCTGGAGGTATGACTGGTATCCTGGTACCAGCCAGCATCCGATTCCTTGTGACAACATGTCAGAGGAGGAGGAGCAGGATAGTGTGGAGATAGTGGAAGCCGAGGAGGCGGAGATAGTCGCCATAAATATCTCATCTGACGAGGAGGACCCGGATGAAGTCCAGCTGATGCAGGAGGAACCGTTTGATCACAGCCACTGCACGAGTACCACCTGTTTTGCAGAAGGTGAAGCTTCACAGGACACTAGTACCCACGAGTTTGTGTCCTATCTTGACAACTATCTGGATAATGATTGGCTCTCTTTGAGCGATAACCAGTCCATGGATACATCTGACACGGATTACGTGCCAACTGGGAGGTCATACTATCCGGAGGCGGTGCGCAGGACTCCACGTTACACTGGATGGACTCCTAGTATGTACTCCGAGTAGTACAATGACGTTCAAGGAGAGTATGTAAGGGCTCGAAATACATAGTAGTTTGGAATTTCAAGCCGTGTACTTAAATAAGGGTCGGAATGTTTAAGTGACCCAGGGGTGTTTCTTACGGTTGTACTCTCAGTATTCACTGCGGTGAAGGTTTGTATCAACTTATAAGTACATGTAATATATGTGTAGTATGTTGTTTGTATCTGGATTTGGATTTTGCTTCCCTTGTGTGATTAGTGTTGCATGTGAAGTGAGGCTCAGAAAGCATAAGCATGATGTAATTATGAGTTTTTTCGCTTCATATTGCAGGACTAAAGGGTTATGGAAAGTGGCGAGCCCAGTGTGGCTGACGCTCAGCGTCAGGAGAGAGAGAACAAGGCTAAAGCTGATGAAGATGCCGCAAGAGCCGAGTTACCACCACCACCACCACTCAGGCCACTGGCGGAGCAAAATTTCATGGAGTACATGCGATTTGTACAGGAGAACCAAAACAAGTTCATGCAGGAAATGCTTAACCAGGTGGGACCTGGGCGAGCAGCGGAACCTAGAAACCTCACACTGTCGGATTTCCTTAAAACCAAACCAGCACCGTTTGCTACGGCCAAGGATCCCATGGAAGCTGAAGACTGGTTGGTTGACACAGAAAGGAATCTGAAGGCTATTAAGGCCAGTGATGAAGAGAAGGTGCGCTTCGCTACACACCTTCTAAATGGTCCCGCAGCAGCTTGGTGGGATAATCAAATCATTATGAAGCCACCAGGGAGGGAATTTACCTGGAATGAGTTCAAGGAGAAATTCAGGGAATATCATGTCCCTGATAGTGTCATGGAAATCATGAGGAGGCAATTCGAGGATCTTCAGCAGGGGACGCACCCGATGATATGGTACGTAAACGAGTTCAGCAGACTGTCTCGTTATGCTGCTGATGAAGTGGATACAGATAAAAAGAGAATCAAGAGATTCTTAAGAGGGATGGATCCTTATGCAGCCATGCAATTAAGGACTTCCAAACCAGCGAACTTTCAAGAGCTGATGAACTCTGCGGTCACTTGGGAGAATGATTATAAGTTGGTTCAATTAAACCGACAGAAGAAGGCCAAGTTTGAGCCCAAGAAGTTCCAACCCAGTAAGCCTACTACAAACTTGAGCTTCAAACCCAGGATAAGGACGGGAGGAGTTCCGCTCAATCGTGGACCGTTCAACCCCAGAAATCAGATAATCTGTCATGGTTGTGGACTTCCGGGACATATCAAGAGCGAGTGCAAGAAGCCGAGAGTTGTTTGCTTTGGTTGTGGAAAGGAGGGACATTATAAGACAGAGTGTCCTAACAAGACAAAACGGAGGGGGGTTCAACAAGGGTGGAGCAAAGCCTGGAGGAGCCAGCGGATTTTCTGCTGGAAGTGGTAGCAGCGGGAAGAACAATAATGGCAAAAGACCTAGAACCTTCGGGAAACTGAATTGCACAACTCTGGAGGAGGCTGACAACTCATATACTGCCGTACTAGGTACGCTCAGTCTTCTTACCCAATATGGCAAAGTTTTATTTGATACCGGTGCCACCACATCATTCATCTCTAGTTATTTTGTGGATAAGTATGGGGTAAGGTGTTCACGTTTAGAATGTCCTCTTACCGTTATGACGGCGGGAGGTACGCTCTTAGTTACGCGTGCTAGGCCAGATCAAGTCATCATGATCTGTGGTTGCACGTACTACGCGGATCTGTTCGTTATTCCTTTGAAGAACATTGATGCTGTTCTGGGAATGGACTGGATGACGGAGAACGGAGCTTTGATTGATTGTGAGGAGAAAACAGTTTCTCTTAGGAGACCTGGAGGAGGAAGAGTCACTTATCAAGCGGATAAACATACTCATGTAGAGGCAGAACTCCAACTCAACTCACTCAATGAAGCTAAATTAGAAGATATACCAGTAGTCAATGAATTTCCAGATGTTTTTCCAGCAGAATTGCCGGGAATGCCACCAGATAGGGAGATAGAGTTTACCATTGACTTGATACCAGGTACATCACCCATTGCTCAAGCACCATACAAGATGGGTCCTAAGGACTTAAAAGAACTTAAGGAACAGTTAGATGAGCTGGAAAGTAAGGGATTCATCAGAGAGAGTGTTTCACCATGGGGATCACCCGTGATATTCGTGGACAAGAGAGATGGAGGCAGAAGAATGTGTGGTGATTTCAGAAATCTGAACAATGTCACTATCAAGAACAAGTATCCATTACCAAGAATACAAGATCTATTTGATCAAGTTTACGGAGCTGGAGTGTTCTCCAAGATTGATCTCAGATCAGGGTACCACCAGATCAAGATCAAACCAGAAGATGTACCCAAAACAGCTTTTGTTTCAAGGTACGGTCATCATGAATATTTGGTTGTTCCTTTTGGGCTGACCAATGCACCTGCTATTTTCATGAATTTGATGAACAAGATCTTCATGCCATACTTGGATAAGTTCGTGATTGTGTTCATCGATGATATCTTGATATATTCAAAGAACAAAGAAGATCATGCCAAGCATTTAAGAATAGCGCTACAAGTTCTGAGGGAACATCAACTCTATGCAAAATTCAGCAAGTGTGAGTTCTGGTTAGACCAAGTGGAATTTCTTGGACATGTTATCAGCAAAGAAGGTATTGCAGTAAATCCAGACAAAGTAAAGTCAGTCTTAGATTGGAAGGCACCAACCACTGTCAAAGAAGTTCGAGGATTCCTTGGAATGGCCGGGTATTACAGAAGATTCATTGAAGGATTCTCTAAAATAGCTGGGCCAATGACCAATTTGTTAAGGAAGAATACTCCTTTCATATGGTCAGATAAGTGTGAAGCCAGTTTTCAAGAGTTAAAGAAACGACTAACAACAGCTCCAATCTTAGCAGTACCAGAACCGGGCAAGGATTACACTGTTTATTGTGATGCATCCAAGAATGGATTGGGATATGTGCTCATGCAAGATCGTAAGGTAATTGCTTATGGTTCAAGACAGCTCAAACCACATGAAGTAAACTACCCAACGCATGACTTAGAATTGGCAGCAGTAGTGTTTGCTCTGAAGAGGTGGAGGTCGTTTCTCTATGGATCGAAGTGTGAGCTTTACACAGACCATAAGAGTCTCAAATATTTCTTCACTCAGAAAGAGTTAAATATGAGGCAGAGGAGATGGTTAGAACTGATCAAGGACTACGATCTTACTATCAACTATACACCAGGGAAAGCTAATGTGGTAGCCGATGCTTTAAGTCGGAAGAGTACTGACAGTCCACCAATTCAATATGAGTTACCAAAAGAGTTGCAAAGAGAAATTGAACAAGCAGAGATTGAGGTACTTGAGGTACAATCTTTGGGAGGCTTGTATACCATGCGGGTCATGGAAGAAAGAACAAGTGATCTTAGAAATGAGATAATTCGGCGGCAAGACGAAGATCCATTCATAAAAGAAGAACTCCAAAGAATTGGGGAAGGAAGACCTTCCGAATTCCACTTAGGAGAACATGGTTCGTTATGGTTCAACAAACGGCTTTGTGTACCTGACATCCCGGAGATTAAGAAATTGATACTTCGGGAGGCACATGAGACGCCGTACTCCATTCATCCTGGAAGTACCAAGATGTATATGGATCTCAGAGATATATTTTGGTGGAACAACATGAAAAGAGAGATTGCCAAGTATGTTTCTGAATGTCACACATGTCAAAGAGTAAAGGCGGAACATCAAAGTCCGGCAGGACCATTACAACCTTTGGAGATTCCTGAATGGAAGTGGGAGGAAATTGGTATGGATTTCATTACAGGATTACCAATGACTAAAAACCAAAAGGACATGATCTGGGTCATTGTAGACAGGTTGACCAAAAGTGCTCATTTCTTAGCAGTCAATCAAAAGGATCATGCCGAGAAACTGGTAAATATATATGTCAAGGAAATAGTCAGCAAACATGGTGTACCAAAAAGAATAGTTTCAGATCGAGGATCTGTGTTTACTTCGGTATTCTGGAGAAAACTTCAGGAAGCTTTAGGATCTCAACTAGATTACAGTACTGCCTATCATCCTCAAACCGGAGGGCAAACTGAAAGAACTAATCAGATTCTTGAAGACATGCTTCGGGCATGTGTTCTTGATTTTGGAGGATCATGGGATGAACACTTACCATTAGCAGAATTCTCCTACAACAATAGCTATCAAAGCAGTCTTAAGGCAGCACCCTTTGAAGTGCTGTATGGTCGAAAGTGTAGGTCACCGATTTGTTGGTTCGAGACCGGAGAAAAGTCTGAATTTGAACCAGATTACATCAAAGATCAGCAACGAGTTGTTGATATCATCAGAGACCATTTGAAAATAGCTCAAAGCCGTCAAAAGAGTTATGCAGATCAGAAGAGAAGGACATGGGAACCGGAAGTCGGAGATCTGGTATATCTCCGCGTCAGTCCAATGAAAGGGCTTATGAGGTTCGGTGTTAAAGGAAAATTAAGTCCTCGGTATATAGGACCTTACAAGATCCTAGCTCAGAACAGGAATGTAGCGTATACCCTACAGCTACCTGATCGGTTAAAACAAGTTCACAATGTTTTCCACGTATCCCAACTCCGAAAGTGTTTGAAGGAGCCGGAAGATTCGGTTAATCAAGAGGAGTTAGAATTGGAATCAGACCTCACATATGTCGAGGAACCAGAAAAGATTCTAGCCGAAGATTGGAAGAGACTCCGAAACCGAGCAATCAAGTACTGTAAGGTACAGTGGAAACATCGTCCTGAACGAGAAGCTACCTGGGAGAAAGAAGAGGAACTACGACAGAACTACCCCGAGCTATTCAGGTATTACGGTTACAACTTCGGGACGAAGTTCTCGTTAAGGAGGGAAGGCTGTAATATCCCAGCGTTTAGGAACTCACGGGGGCTAGAATATAATTTGTGCATCTGCATGCATGTGTTTGCAAAACCTGAGTAAATTTTTCGCAAAATTAAAACCCCGGAGTGACTGAGGTTCTACCCAGTAAATGAGGCTTTGGTAGCAGTTGTTACCACTAGTAGATGGAACTTTGATATGACTTCTGGGTAATAATTGAATTTGAAACATTAGTGTTTAAGTTATTTAAATGATTTGAATAATCTGAATTGAGCTCAATTTGAAATTGAGTTTGAATTTAAATTAAATATAAATCAAATTGGAAGGATGAGTTTATATCCTAAGTTAAATCAGTTGAATTCAATTACTATATTAAATAGGAAATACTCCTAAAATATCAATAAGAATAATAAAAGTAAACACCTATGCTTTATTGATAATAATACAAATATTACAAAGTCTGTTACAAAGGATAAAGAGAAACAAAAATTACAATAGCTTTGCAACTAAGCTAATACAAAAATTAAACCTAGGACTAAACCTAGCTACTCCAGTGTAGCTAATTCTTCAAACCTGCAAAAACAAACATGAAATAAAAATACAAAGTGTTAGTGGGGGGGGGTTAGTACCCTCAGGATTCAGTGAGGTGCACTGATTGATCATCATAGGGTTTTAAATCCATAAGAGTAGTATCTGTTCTGATTAATTTGCCTCAGACCAGCATCATAGGCATGCTCCTGGAATTACAACTGGCAACATCAAATTTAAATCACCAGGCAAGGGATAAGGACAGTGAGTAACCAGTGCGGCAAGGGGATGAGACCAACCAGGTACATCAAAATATCCACACACTAGGTGGCAGCACCTAACTTACTGCCGCAGCAGCAAGCAGCTTAGTCACTTATAAGCACACAGCACACTCAGCCCACAACTGTGGTGCTGTCGACAGCAAACCTGGAGTATAAAACCTCCATCAACCGTAGGGGATGAGGTCACACCTCATAGTTCCTGCTCAAGCACAAAACACCAGGAAAGGATAACATCCAATCAAGCAAGCCATTAGTTACTGGAGCAAGTGTTTGCAATCTTGCAAGCAAGCAGACAAGGCCAAGGTACCAGGGAGCACAAGAAGGAAATCAAGCAATCCACAAGCACCAAAATCCACCAACCACTTGATCTATAGCCAAGGTGAATCCCTGAGTACCATCTAAGCCAAATCTTTGGCTAAGTTGCACATAGGATTAGTGGGGTGCTAAAACCCTCAGGTTGGCATAGAAGTGCTATGCTAATCTCATCACTGGGCATTATTTTCAAGCACAGTATCTGTTCTTAGATTAATAAGGGCCTCAGGCTATGCATCATGGGCTTGGGGGCAAAAGAATCAAGTAATAGTATCTGTTCTTAATTCATGAGGATCAAAGAAGCAAAAGAATCAAATAATAGTATCTGTTCTTACTCATGAGGATCAAAGAAGGAAAAGAAAGCATGGATAGTGTCTGTTCTTATCAGGGGATACTAGGAATTAAGATAGAGAGGTGGATAGCAATAGAACTATGAAACAGAATCACAACCAGAAGCACTGGATGTGTCACACACACACACACACTTGGTTGCTGGGCATCAGATCAAAGGATCTGACAGCCCAGAACCAAAGGGATTTATGAAATGGAAAATAATATGATGGATACAATTATTGAGGGCATATCCTCTGAAGAAAATTCAGAGTAACACCTCCCAAATGTCTTGCACATCCACAAAGCAGTAGGAAATTGTATACATAGTAATAAGAAGTGTTATCACATACACAGTAACAAGAAATTATCACTGGGAGCAAACCCTAAAGGGATCAGTACACCAGAACAGCATGGGAAGTAATTCCCAAATAATTTTCCAGCAACAGATTCATCACCACAGCCATCTCACAGCACAAGCCAGCTGAGAAATAAAAACAAGGGCATGATAAAAATTCTCATCCAACACAGAGCCTAGCTAGGAATTCCTTAAGCACGCATCCAGTAAGCATTTGGATACAATCCAATGCTACCAATCTCACACTAGGGCACAGAAAGCATCACAGGCACGCACAGCATGAATCAACTCGATGGTTGATTCCAGAGCAAGAAGAAGAAGGCATCTGTGAGAGGGAGAGGAAGAATGGAGGGCAGAGAGAGGGGGAATCACTTACAGATGGTCACCATAGTGGTGACCATATCCGGTAGGAGAGCGAAGCACGGCGGCGGAGCCACGGTTGCCCGTAGACCGTCCCGGCGGCGGCGTCCCCGGAGACGTAGCCACAGCAGCAGCAGCGCAGCATCTCCAGCAACCAAGCCATGGCGCACGGCCACCAGAGCGGTGGAGAAGCATCCAAGACCTAACCCTAGGGTTAGGGTTCGAAGATTCCACGGGAGCCCCACGAGAAGAGGAACAGATCGAGGAGGAGGGCGTGGAAGCGAGCAAGGAGGAGTAAGGGAGACACAAGGTCGCGGCGGCGATGGCGCACGGGGAACGCCGGAGGAAATCGCCGGAGGCACATGAACGCGTCGCCTCTGCGTCGCCTTCCGCGTCGCCTCACGCGGAGGAAGAGAGGATAAGGCACGGGCGGGCGCGAGTGGCGGCTGGCCTGGTCCAGCCTGACCAGGCCAAGGGTTAGGTCCAACCCTAACCGGGGACCACC
The DNA here is from genome assembly GCA_028641055.1 of Alopecurus myosuroides. Lineage (NCBI taxonomy): Eukaryota > Viridiplantae > Streptophyta > Magnoliopsida > Poales > Poaceae > Alopecurus > Alopecurus myosuroides. The sequence goes on along the minus strand of CM054061.1, from coordinate 211,674,346 downwards.
TGTCAGCCCTAGGGGCAGACAGGTAAATTGACTGAAATTTTAATAAAAAAAAATAGAAAAAAATAAAAATAAAAATAAGATATAAACAAATAGAAATTCCAACTTTAGAATACCAATTAAATAAGCAAGTTTTATTTAAAAACACCAAAATAATTCTAACCTTAATATTTGATTATTGGAGTACAATTAATGTATTCTAACAAATATTAGAATAACTAATTCAACTAATGGCTATATCCATTTAAATTTCATTAGCTAGTAATTCTAGTAAAAAAAAAATATGTTATTACCTTGTTTCTGAGAAAAACAATAAGTAACCAACGCTTTGAAAAATTAAGATAATAAGAATATATGAGTTATACTAAAAAGGCATTGCTTATATAGAATTGGGTGATTAAACAAAACAATTTGAAGTAAAGAATTAATATGGTCTTTCCAAAATTGCATACATCTCATCGTTATGCATAATAGCATCATTTGCTTCTTTAAACATTGTCTTTACCGGACAATGATGGAATTTTGTAGAACAAGGAAGTCAGGATCCACCTCAAGCTTCAGACTTCATTACTTATCCATATCCAGGCAAGTTCATCACTTGCTCATGTCCATTGAATTATGTCTTAACAACTATTTTCAAAACCCTATCGTATTACCACCTACTCCAAAAATAATGCATGATCCTACTTTTATAATAATATGACTAATTGAATGACTACCCGAGTGGTAGTGTTCTGTTTGGTGGGCGGATGGAACCATGGTAAGATGAATAGGTCAAAGGAAGGTTCCATCTGCATGGGAACATATTACCTTGGAATTAACAACAAATGCCGTCAGGATTCTTGCGCCGTAAATTCGCGTTGACCATGGATCTTCTATGGGGGGAGTAAGTCAACCGTGATACTTTTCTCGTTCGCATGTCAACGGATGCGCCAGAGACGTACGCTGTAGGTCTTGCGGGACTACATGCACATGGGTGGGAGCCCTTACGTCCCACGGACTCTGGGGTCTATGAGTGTCTGCCAGGGGCGCGTAGATCTCCATCGTGAGGGGTGGAATCAGGCGTTCAACCTACTGGCAGAAATGGGTGGGCATGCGTTGTGCGGAGAAGCACGGTTTGGCTTGGACCAACAACCGGGCCCCACACCTGAGTGGGAGTGGACAGGATCGCGCGCCTGGTTGTGCAACATGGTCTTGGTCGTCCATGGGTAAAGTAACGCACCTCTGCAGAGTGTAAAAGGATGTGGCATGTTACCCCTTGTTCCGGGAAGGAGCTGCGAACGCCGCAGGAAAGGCAACTCCATGAAAGTTCTAATCCTGTGAAGAATGGCGGGCATAGTTTTCAATATTAAAAGCAATCATTTGAAGAAAGATTTGACAAAACCTGCATATGTCCAGACTCTTTAGAGTCGAGGACCGTAGAAAGTGCATCCATTACTTCTGTATTTACAGGAACTTGCTGAGTAACGCTCGTTACTCATTCAATCCCATTTGACCCCTGCTTAGGTTATGAGAACCTAGAAGAAGCATCATTCAACATACTTGGAGGCCAGGAGGATATCTTCTACGAAGAACCGGACCTCTCCGGTGGAGTAGAAGGAGTTGACTATCTCATCCAGTACGGAGCAGACCCCAATGGGGAGGAGTCTGACTAGGTTTAGCCTAGTCTAGAAAACTACTTATTCACGGTTGAATCGAGCAGCCTTTGACTCACTTATTGGCTGTTGAGTTCCCGTGGTATCAACTGTTTACTTTTCAGCAAGCGTTCTAATTTCAATAATGGATGACCTCCATGTGAGCTCATCTTGTTGTCAATACTCTATGTTTGTAATATATTTTGGTGTATGTCAATCAGACCCGCAATGTTTCTGCTGTACCACCCTGAGGGATGTAATATTTGCGGAACGGTGTTCTGTGAGTGTTATATCAACGATTGGCGTACTACAACATGCAGTGGTATGCCGGGTCACCACACACCCTTTCTTCCGTTGAACCCAAAGCATCTGTGCTTGGTGTTGACGGGTTACACTTTCGTGAACTGTGAGTCTTGCTTGCCAGTACGTTTATGTACTGACCCCTTTGGGGCTGTGGTTTCCGCAGACTACGATTCCGAGGATCCCCATGGTGGCTACTACGTGGAGTATGACGAGGCTGCTGACGAGTAGATAGCGGACCTGGGCAGGATCCGAGACTTCGTGGATGGGCTCCGTCTTTTCGTTTCCGGCTTCTTAAGCCTATTTGGATCTTGTCTGTACTCAGACCTGTTGGATGCTTCCGCTGTGATGTAATGATGAAATGTTGGGACATGTGTCCTCTGGATGATTGTATTTACTATCTCTGCTCTAGTGAGAGCTATTTGCAACTTATTTCCATCTTTTGTGTCTTAGAGATATGTTGTGTTATCATTTTGTTCAACGCCGTTGACGTACCATGTGTGTATGGTATGAAGTACGTCAATGGTAGTATCCTGATTTCTATGGGATGGTTTACGTAGACGATGAACAGATAGGGGTTGGTTGTCACACATACGTGTGTTGGCCTACTCGTAAGAGATGCGGGTGCCGGTAAGCTCCGTAATCCAATCCACTACTGTTCAACGGAACTGCGAGTATCCTCTAGAAATCCGGGTGCGACAAATGGTATCAGAGCCTGTCTGCCTGTAGGATCCCTTTTACTGGTCGCAGTTGAGTCTAGAAACTATTTTGTAGCTATATAGGAAAAATGAAACGTGAGAGTAGGAATTCTGCCATTTTATTTCTTTCCCCACCCACCCTCCCTTTTCTGGTAAGGAAGTGCAACGTTGTTTTCTCTTCTCACCTAAACTTTCAAGTTAGGTTTTCACGTATCCTGGTTTCTCGAGGATGGTTATATCTACTAGACCATAGGAATAGAGGTGGTTGTGACATGATTTATCATGTTGCCTACTCACGATTGAGAACGGAGGCGTGTAAGCCCCGGAAGCAGATCCTCTATTCCTTAAGCAGTAGATATTGATCCTTTAGAAGCCCCGATGGGTTTGTCCGTAGTACCTCAGGTGTTTGTGGTCTCCTGTTTCCCAGTTGTTGCTTCGATATCGTCCTTCACAAATTTTCCCTTCCGTTGTAACAACTTATCCGTTAATCCGTTGTTAACCTCCATCTTTGTTCGATGCTGTCGAATTACCGTCTGAAGTAATCCTTTTAAGCACTTATATTGGATTTTTTTATCCGGTTAGTGTGTTAATCTTGGTATCCTCTTCAGGATGGAAAGTGGTGACGAAGAACCCACACTGCCACCCGAGGTGGGAAAAGTGTTGTCTCAGATGACACAAGTTATAAAGCAGATGCAGCAAAACCAAGACCTTGGGAGTAATGGCAACACTCGGGTGTCTATTCGGGAGTTCCTTGAGCTCAATCCGCGCACGTTTGATAACTCCTCCGAGCCATTGGATGCTGATGATTGGCTCCGTGAAATGAGTCGTACTCTTATGGTAGCTCATGTGGCTGACGAGGACCGTGTTCCTTACGTGACCTACCTTCTCCGTGGACAATCAATGTCTTGGTGGGAGAATTTCCAAGAAATGAGAGGTCCTACTGTGGCAATCACATGGGAGGATTTCAAGCAAGCCTTCGTGCGCCATCACATTCCCGATGGGCTCATGGAGAGAATGCGTGAGGAATTCTATTCTTTCACACAAGGCAGTCTGGACGTTCTCGAATACCAAAGAGAGTTCAATCGTCTGGCTCGCTACGCCGGAGATGAAATCTCCACGGAAGCGAGAAAGATGGCAAAGTTCCGCAGGGGTCTCAACCCGGAACTCAAGTATGCTCTCACCAACGTCAAGGCCAAGAATTTTGAGGACCTCATCAACATCGCTCTAAATGAAGAGCATGGGCGCAAGTTGGTGGAGGAATCTCGTAAGCACTCTCGTGAACAGGCTAATCTCTCAAAAGCTATCATGCCTCCACAAAAACGAAGAGTTTGGGTTCCATATACCACTCCAACACCGCCCATCTGCTTGCCAAGCCCGGCAGGATTTCTTGCCCGCCCTCCCACCCCAGTGGTATCTTCAGGAGGTGCTCCATCTCAGCCAGGTCCAACAGCTCCTCGTTCTGCTAGTACATGCTTCAAGTGCGGTCTACCAGGACACTACTCCTACAAGTGCCCGCAGAACAAGCTACCATCACTACCTATCTCTAATGTCAATCATGTGGTGGTACACACTCCTTCGCCTAGGCCCCGCAACAGGAACAAGTCTGTCTTGAGAACTGTGAGGGTGAACCATGTCAAGGCCCAGGGAGCAGAAGAATCTCCAGAGGTTGTAATGGGCACACTTCTTGTGAAATCGTTTCGTGCTAAAGTCTTGTTCGATTCTGGTGCTTCACACTCTTTCATCTCTCAATGCTTTGCAAACAACAGTGGAATCAACTTCGAACAGTTGTCTATCCCTCTCCTAGTGAAATCACCGGGAACTAGCTGGCAAAGCAATAAAGTTAGCCAGAACATCGAGATCACAATTGGAAACCTTCCATTCCAGGCATCTCTGATAGCTCTCCACTCTTCAGATATTGATGTCATTCTTGGGATGGATTGGCTGGTAGCCAACAAAGCAGTCATTGATTGTCCTGCTAAATCTGTCAAAATCACACACCCTTCTGGCCAGATAGTCTACTTCCATGCTGAAAATCCAGTTGCTCAACCCTACACTCTCAATGCAAATCCTCTACCATCTATTGAAACTATTCCGGTGGTTTGCGAATTCCCTGATGTCTTTCCAGAAGAATTGCCAGGAATGCCTCCCGACAGAGCAGTTGAGTTCGTGATCGAACTTGAACCAGGCACTGCTCCAATCTCTAAGCATCCATACAAGATAGCTCCTCCTGAACTGAAGTTGTTGAAGGAGCAAATCGATATGTACATGGAGAAAGGTTACATTCAACCTAGTTCCTCGGCTTGGGGTTGCCCAACTCTGTTCGTCGCGAAGAAGGATCAAACAAAGATACTCGTTGTTGACTATCGTCCTCTTAACGAGAAAACCATCAAAAACAAGTATCCAATTCCTCGTATCGATGATCTTTTTGATCAACTTGCTGGAGCCTCAATATTCTCAAAGTTGGACTTGAGAATGGGTTACCATCAAATAAAGATCAGAAAGGAAGATATTCCAAAGACAACTTTCACCACTCGCTACGGTCTATATGAATACACCGTCATGTCCTTTGGTCTCACCAATGCACCGGCGACATTCTCTCGACTAATGAATTCTGTCTTCCATGAATACCTCGACAAGTTCGTTGTGGTATATCTTGATGATATTCTTGTCTACTCAAAATCCGAGGAAGAGCATGGAGAACATCTTCGTCTCACTCTCATGAAACTTCGCGAGCATCGTCTTTATGCCAAATTCTCCAAATGTGAGTTCTGGATTCCAGAAGTTGCTTACCTTGGTCATGTCATCTCTGCCAAAGGCATAGCCATTGATCCAGAAAAGGTTAAGGCAATTGTTGATTGGAAACCTCCTAAGACGGTGAAGCAAGTCAGAAGTTTTCTTGGCTTGGCTAGCTATTGCCGTCGTTTCGTCCAAAACTTCTCCAAGATTGCCAAACCTCTCACTGATCTCACAAAGAAGGACAAGAAGTTCGTTTGGTCTCCACAGTGTGATGAAAGTTTCAATCTCCTGAAGACTAAACTCACTTCTACACCAGTTCTGGTTGGCCCAGATACTACCAAACCCTTCCAGATATTCTGTGATGCTTCCCTCCAAGGTCTAGGTGCAGTTCTTATGCAAGAACGTCAAGTTGTGGCTTATGCCTCACGTCAATTGAACGCACATGAGCTCAATTATCCCACACATGACCTTGAACTTGCAGCAGTTGTGTTTGCCCTCAAGAAATGGAGACAATACTTGTTGGGTAATCGCACTGAGATCTTTTCAGATCATAAGAGTCTGAAATACATCTTCACTCAACCAGATCTAAACCTCAGGCAAAGGAGATGGATTGAAAAGATTAAAGACTTCGATCTTACCATTTCCTACACTCCAGGCAAGGCTAATGTTATGGCTGATGCTCTCAGTCGCAAGTCGTATTGCAATAATCTCATGATCATGGAAAGCCAACCTCCACTTCATGAAGAATTCCAGAAGCTGAACCTTGGTCTTGTTCCTCAAGGTTATCTTGCAAACTTGACAGCCAGTCCAACTCTCGAGGACAAGATTTGTTCTGAACAACTTCGTGATGTTGAGATCAACAAGATCGCAAATAACATCAAAGCAGGCAACGTGAAGTATGAGTGCTTCTCAATTGATGACAAGGGAACTGTGTTCTTCGAAGGACGCATTGCAGTTCCTCAAATTCAAAGTCTCAAAGATGTTATTCTCAAGGAGGCTCATGAAACTCCTCTTTCCATACACCCTGGAAGTACAAAGATGTACCAGGATCTCAAGACACTGTATTGGTGGTCTGGCATGAAACGTGAAATTGCTCAATACGTTTCTGAATGCGACGTTTGTCAACGTGTCAAGGCAGTTCATCAGAAAACAGCCGGTCTTCTCCAACCGCTGAAAATTCCTGAGTGGAAGTGGGACATGATTGAAATGGACTTCGTCACTGGTTTTCCAAAGTCCAAGAAGGGCAACGATGCAATCTTCGTTGTCATTGATCGTCTCACTAAGGTAGCTCACTTCTTTGCTGTCAAAGAAACAATCTCAGCTAGCCAGTTAGCAGAGCTCTACACCGCAAAGATTGTTCCTCTTCATGGTGTTCCATTGGAAATAAGCTCAGACCGTGGAAGTATATTCACTTCTCATTTCTGGAAAAGCTTTCAAGAAGCATTGGGCACCAAACTTCTGTTCAGCACAGCTTATCATCCTCAGTCTCAAGGGCAAGTCGAAAGAGTCAATCAGATTCTCGAGGATATGCTCAGAGCATGTGGTCTCTCCTTTGGCATGAAATGGGAGGAATGCCTTCCATATGCTGAATTCTTCTACAACAACAGCTTCCAGGCAAGCCTAGGCATGGCACCGTTTGAGGCACTCTATGGCCGCAGATGCAGGAGTCCAATCAATTGGTCTGGAGCTGGTGAACGTTCACTCTTAGGCCCTGACATTGTTAAGGAAGCCGAAGAGAAAGTTCGCATCATTCGTGACAATCTCAAGATTGCTCAGTCTCGTCAGAAAAGCTACTATGACAGCAAGCACCGGGATATGATCTATGCACCTGGTGACAAAGCATATCTCCGTGTAACTCCCCTCAGAGGCACTCATCGTTTTGGTGTCAAAGGAAAGCTAGCACCGAGATACATTGGTCCTTTCAACATTCTCTCAAGGCGTGCGGAAAATGCCTATCGTCTTGAACTTCCAGAAAAACTATCCAAGGTGCACGATGTGTTTCACGTGTCACAGCTCAAGAAGTGCTTCAAAGATCCAGATCGTGCAGTTGATCATCATTCCATTGAACTGCAAGAAGATCTCTCTTATGAGGAGCACCCTGTTCGAATTCTCGATGAGACCGTTCGTAAAACTCGCAACAAGAGCACCAAGTTCTTGAAAGTGCAATGGTCGCATCATTCCGATAAAGAGGCAACGTGGGAGACCGAAGAGGATCTTCGCAAGAAGTATCCGGACCTTTTCTCTTCTCAGTAGGAATCTCGGGGCGCGATTCCTTCAAGGGGGGGCGTTTTGTAACATCCCAAGTATGAAAATCTCCCCCTCGAATGTTTTATTTCTTGTTAAGTTATGCTTTGCATCATGTCATCATAGTCATTGCTTTTTGTTTGCAATTGTTTCGCATTTGATTTCAGTTGTTTCCATTTGTTTTCTATTTGAATTCCAAACAAAAATTCAAACCTTTATTCATACTTGTTATGTTACATGTTTCAAATAAAAAACTACAAAACAAACAAATAATTTGTTCCACCAAAAATTGGAATCAAAAACTTTAAATTTTGGCTTAGGTTCATTTATTCTTTTGATACTACAATTGCTCAATTCATTTAATTTTCCAAACAACATCATCAATTAAATTTATTTGGAAAACAAAAGTTTGTTTTAAGGTGCTGTTACAAAAACAAAACAATAAAAATTTGTCCCAAAATTTTTGCTAACCCCTAAACCCATCTCTTCTTTCTCTTTTTCCAAAACTGCAAAAAAAAAAGGAAGAAAAAGATAAAAAAGAAGGAGAGGGGAAGAGGGCAGTCAGCCCAATTGGGCCAACGTTGGCCCGGTACCCCTTCATCCCCTACCTCCGTCCGTACGCTGTCGTCACCATGGACAGCGACAGGTGCTGCTCCACCCCACCCCTCCCTCCTATTTCTACTCCTCCCCCCTCAGAAACCCTAACCCTAGCCCTAGCCTCATCCGCCTCCCTCCTCTCTCCCCTCTCCGCCGCCATCGAGGGGAAGGGCGCCGTCTCCATTACCCGTGCCACGGCCGCCGCTCGCCGGCACGCCGCCGCCGTCTCCGCCTCCCCCCGGCCGTGCCGCGGGAACCCCTGCGAAGAGGGTAACCTCCCCTTTCCATTCCCCTAAACCCCCTCTTGTTTCCCTTCCGTTTGCACCGCGATTTCTCCGGCCGTTGCTTGCAGCCATGGCTCTGTTACGTGGACAGGAACGAACTGCTGTATTGCGTGTTCAGGTTAACGCTTGTGCTAGACCCAAAACCAAAATCAGCCCGTATAGTATCAAACAGACGCAGCAGCCTGCTGGTAGCGCACGCTACGCGCGCAGCAGCAGCTCGCGAGTTCAAGTCCCCGCACCCCCACCTTTCTGTTCTTTTTTTCCGAATTATTCAGTGCGATGTCTGAACCTCAAACCCCCAGCTAGCTGTCCCCTTTCAACACCACAGCAGCAGCCCAGTTGGTTGCTGTTCCTTGCGCGCAAGCCCAGGTCCTGGGTTCGATCCCCCAAAGCCACACCTTTTTTTCTGCTTTTTCTTTTCTGTCCGAATTTCAGAAACTCAGATCTGAGACATTAACTCTAAAATCAATATAAAATTGAATATTGCTCCAATTTGAATGATTCAAAATCCTGTGGATTCATAATCTTGAGCCCTTTCTGCTAATGTAAAGTTTGCAACATGTTTCTATAACAATTTTTGCACTAAATAATTAATTACTGAAAATGCAATAAAAATTGGAAACTTTGGAATTTCATAACTTTAGTTCTGCTCATCCAATTTAAGCAAACTTGGGCTCTAAAAATTTGTCTTAACAAACTCTACACATTGGTATTTTATTTGGTCACAATTGAATTAATTTTGAGAATGTTTCCCTCTGTTTACTAAAAAGGGCAGAATAAGAATGTTTATGAAAAATGGCATAATAAATTCAATAATAACCCAAAAATTATGTTTAATAGCTCAAAATGTTCAGTGAAACATTTGCTACATGTTTTCAACCTTTTCAATGCAATTTGTTTAATGTTTTCCTAATTAAAAGTGGTGCAATAATTCAATGCTTTAATTAAACCTTTTAAATTGCAAAAATTCATAACTTGCTCATTTTAAATCCAAATTCAACAAATGAAATATGTTTTCCATCTAAAATTTGGTGTTCTATTCAAATATGAATTTTGTTTTCTATTTTGAACAATTAAAATTGGTGAAAACAACAAATGCTTGTGTAGCACCTTTAAGGAATCAAAATTTCATAACTAATAGATAAAATTCCAAACTTGGTAAACCTTATTTCCAATTGATTCTATTGTTGTTATTTTTATGTTTTCCTCATCCATGCATCATACTAATCCACTTTCACCTGTTGATTAGTTGTAAAACAATTATTCCAACCTTAATTCATGGGCTTTCCATATGCAATCCAAATTTCATATGGGTCCATTTAAATTGTGTTACCATGTCAACTAGTTTATTTTTGATGCATCAATTAAATTGTCATGCATCATCCCATGATTGTGCACTATGCCCTGTTATTGATTGTTTGTCTCCTTGCGTTGTGTGTTTGCTTCTTCTCGAATAGACGACGACGTTGAGACAGACGAGGTTTACGATACTACTTCAGAGGATTTAGCTCAGTACCAGGCTACTGAGTTTGCAGGAAAGTATTCACTCACATGAACCATCGTGTTCCTTTCAACATTGGATACCGATACTTTCCGTTGTCTATTCTGCTAGCCCTATGAATCGTTGCTTGTGTTCGAACCTATCACCTGTTATCCTTAACCATGATATAGCCTCACCTCCACACCTATAACCCCATTGGTTGTTGCCCGTGTCCTACTAGCATGCTTAGGGTTGGTTTTTCTCGAGTCTGCTGTCAGTTACTTTCTGTTATCATATTCTATTATGTTCTGGGGCTCGATGTTAAACAATCAACCTGTTAATGCTTGGGTAACAATAATTTGATGATAAGACACCGGCAGGAGGCTCGGCGTGGTTTTGAGGCCTGCTAGTGTCGACCCTAATTAGGAAAAGGGTCTTGTCTACTGATCCATGATGAGCGTGCTCACCGCATCCGGGTGGTGGTATGGAACCCCCCTCAACTTTGATCTGATCCGCAGTTTGTCCGAAGAGCCACACTTAGTTCGGGTGTTCCATTTGGCTCATACGCATGAATGGGTCGCTCCCATGGTTACTGATGATGATGATGACGCACACATATAGGGCGGGGCCTGTATTGCCGGGGTGTTGCGTCCTGCGGGAGTTTTGCACACTTGCGCTGAGTATTCGGCTGCGTGGCTGGGACCTTATAGCTCCGTGGCTCCTAGGACAGGTTGTAGAGATGGTTCGAGTCGTGTCAAGCCAACGTGAGTTTTAGTTGCTGGCTTGAGTGTGTACGGGTACTGGAGCACACCCTGCAGGGATGAATCTTCTCGAGAAGCCGTGTTGTCCGCGGTTATGTGACGACTTGGTGAAAGTACTGGCTAACAAGTACTCAGACAACTTACACCTAACTAATGATAACTTGACTAGTAATAGGTTTATTGACACAACAACCTGAACCATCATTAATCCAACTGTGTGAGTTATCCTCGGATTGCTTCTTTGGATAAGGGGCGAGATCCAGGATGGGTTTGTTTGGAGTTAGCTGGTAGTTGGTTACGATACGTTATCTTATCTCCTTTCTGTTAGCCGGAAGTTATAGCATGTTTCTGTAGTTGGTTAGAGCAGCCCGCTGCAGCATCTGTTGTATCACCCTTTCTTCCGTTGAACCCAAAGCATCTGTGCTTGGTGTTGACGGGTTACACTTTGGTGAACTGTGAGTCTTGCTTGCCAGTACGTTTATGTACTGACCCCTTTGGGGCTGTGGTTTCCGCAGACTACGATTCCGAGGATCCCCATGGTGGCTACTACGTGGAGTATGACGAGGCTGCTGACGAGTAGATAGCGGACCTGGGCAAGATCCGAGACTTCGTGGATGGGCTCCGTCTTTTCGTTTCCGGCTTCTTAAGCCTATTTGGATCTTGTCTGTACTCGGACCTGTTGGATGCTTCCGCTGTGATGTAATGATGAAATGTTGGGACATGTGTCCTCTGGATGATTGTATTTGCTATCTCTGCTCTACTGAGAGCTATTTGCAACTTATTTCCATCTTTTGTGTCTTAGAGATATGTTGTGTTATCATTTTGTTCAACGCCGTTGACGTACCATGTGTGTATGGTATGAAGTACGTCAATGGTAGTATCCTGATTTCTATGGGATGGTTTACGTAGACGATGAACAGATAGGGGTTGGTTGTCACACATACGTGTGTTGGCCTACTCGTAAGAGATGCGGGTGCCGGTAAGCTCTGTAATCCAATCCACTACTGTTCAACGGAACTGCGAGTATCCTCTAGAAATCCGGGTGCGACATTTCACCACCGCACTGGTTCAGAGCACAGTGCGCGCACGGGTGAGATCGCGAGTTCGAGCTTTGGCTCGCGGGATAAAATCCCACTTTTTTTGCCCGCAGCGCTGACAGGGAGGGCCCCCTGTCAGCCACACCGTGTCCACGCAAGCGTCCAGTGGCCCAGTGGCCCACTGGCAGTGGCCAGGGTAGCCCCCTGTGCGGTAACAAACTGTTTTCCAGTTTCTGTTTTAATCCAAGTCCCTCAAAAATTGCAGTTTGGTCCCTAAACTTAAAAAGTGAATAACTTTTGTTTTATAATTCCAAATAACAAAAATAAAATATGTGCACTGGTCTAAATTTAATTCTCTATCTATTGGTACCATTTTTTTTTCTGTTTTGAATTTTCCAAATGCAATTCAAATTTGAATTCAAATAATTCAATTGCAATTTGCTAAAATTCATAACTAATTCATTCTTAATCCAAATAATGCAAATAAAATATGTTTTCCATGCTATTTCAAATAACCTTTTCAAATATAAATTTTGTTTCATGGTTTGAATAATTAAAATTGCTTTAATAATTTAATCCTTGTTTAATTCATTTAAATTTGATAAAATCATAACTTGCTCAAAATAAAATATTTTTGAACATGCAAAATATGTTTTCCAACCATCAAAGTATAAACTTTTCAAATATGAATTTGAATTTATGTTTTGAACAAATAAAAATTCAATTAAATTCAAACTTGTTTTAAATTCATTTAAAACTTGTTTAATCTTGTTTAATTCATAATTAAATTATTGTAATTCCTTTTTCAATAAGTGAAACATGCAATCCAACTAAAATTTGATGTTCTTTTTAAATATAAACTTTGTTATTTGTTTTGAACACTTTAACTTGATGAAAACAACAATTGTTTGTGTGACATCTTTAAGTAACCAAACTCTCCAAACTTAACAAACAATTTCCAAACTTGTTAACATCCTTTACCACTTGCATCTCTTGTTGTTATTTTGTTGTTATCTCATGCATGCATCATGCTAAGCAAACTTTCACATGGTAATAAATTGTAGATCATTTGTTTCCACTTAATTCATGGACTCTTTCCATATGCAATCCAATTGCATATGGGTCCATTTAAATTGTGTTACCATGTTAGCTAGTTTATTTTGATGCAACCATTAACTTGACATGCATCATCCCCTGATTGTGCACTATGCCATGATATTGATTGTCTACCTTTTCTGCATTGTCTGTTTGCTTCTTCTCGGTTAGACGACGACGTTGAGACCGACGATCCTTACGACACCCCTTTTGAGGATCTAGCTCAGTACCAGGCTACTGGGTTTGCAGGCAAGTTATCACTCACATGAACCACTGTGTTCCTTTCAACATTGATTACCGATACTTTCCATTGTTCTGTTCTGCTAGCCTCAGTAGTAGTTGTTTCTGTTACGAACCTACCACATGAATCCCTTAACCCTGATATTGCCTCACCTCAACTCCTATCACCCCTTTGGTTGAGCCCGTGTCTTACTAGCATGCTTAGGTTGCTTTTGCTCGAGTCTGTTACCCGTTACTTTCGGTTACTACTTCTATTGTGTTCTGGGGGCTCGATGTTAATCAATCAACCTGTTATTAATAAAATACTGATAAGGCACCGGCAGGAGGCCCTGTGTGGTTTTGAGGCCCGCTAGTGTCGACCCTAATAGGAAAAGGGTCTTGTCTACTGATCCATGATGAGCGCACTACCCGCATGTGGGAAGCGAGTATGGGCGACCCCCTCAATTTGACTCGATTCGCATCTCGTCCAAATCACCTCATTTAGTTCGTGTTTTCCATTTGCCGCATGCATGTTTTTGCGAGCCCAGCGCAGGGTGGAACTTTTGTAGTCGGCATATAGGGGGACACGGTCTTAGAGTGCTATGAGGGTCCCTTTTCTTCGGGGCTTGATTAGCCGTGCGCCCAAGGTGCTTTGGGCTTGATGCGAAGAAGAGTTGGGTTGTGTTGAGTACCTCGCTTGGTGGGAGGCATCCCATCTGGCGGGTTATTCTTACGTGTACGGCCAAATTGGTGCACCCCTGCAGGGATAAATCTTCTCGAGAAGCCGTGTTTTCCGCGGTTATGGTTGACTTGGTGAAAGTACTGGCTAACAAGTACTCAGAACAACTTACACCTAACTAATGTTAACTTGACTAGTAATAGACTTATTGACACAACAACTTGATCCATTATTCATTAATCCAACTATGTGAGTTATCCTCGGATTGCTTCTTTGGATAAGGGGCGAGATCCAGGATGGGTTTGTTTGATGGTAAACAACAGTTGGTTACTATACGCTATCTCATCTCCTTTCTGTTAGCTGGAAGTTGTAGTGTTTCTGTAGTTGGTTAGTGCAGCCAGTTGCAGCATCTTTTATATCCCCTTCCTTCCGTTGAACCCAAGGCATCTGTGCTTGGTGTTGACGGGTTACACTTTGGTGAACTGTGAGTCTTGCTTGCCAGTACGTTGTTGTACTGACCCCTTTGGGGCTGTGGTTTCCGCAGACTATGCTTACGAGGATCCAGGTGACGGCTACTACGTGGAGTTTGATGAGGCTGCTGACGAGTAGATAACGGACCCGGGCAGGATCCGAGACTACGTGGATGGGCTCCGTCTTCCTTTCATTTGCCGGCTTCTTAAGCCTATTTGGATTTTGTCTGTACTCAGACCCCTTTGAATGCTTCCGCTGAGATGTAATGATGCTATGTTGGGACATGTGTCCTCTGGATGATTGTATTTGCTATCTCTGCTCTAGTGAGAGCCATTTGCAACTTATTTCAATCTTTTGTGTCTTAGAGATATGTTGTGGTATCATTCCGTTTAACGCCGTTGACGTACCATGTGTGATTGGTATGAAGTACGTCGACGGTAGTACCTTTGATCTCTAGTGGATAGTTTACATCGACGATGGAATAGCGGAGCTTGGTTGTCGCACATAAGTGCTGGCCTACTCGTAAGAGGATGCGGGAGCAGTTAGGCCCCGTAATCCAAGCATCTGCTATCCAGTTCGGCCCGATGAGTATCCCTTAGAAGTCAGGGTGCGACACTAACCAGAGGGAAGCGAGGGCCTCCCGGCGGCGATCATCTCCGGTTCAGAGAAGGTGGCTCGGGGTTTAGGGTTCAGAGAGGGAATTGCGCCGGCAGGGAGAGGGAAATCGGAGGGGGAAACGGCGGCGAGAGGGAGGTAGGGTGGAGCAGTTGGTCTAGGGTTCGAGGGGGATCCCTAGGGGGGTTTTGTAGGGGAGTAGGGGCGACGGTGGCCGTCGCTGCGTTACTGCCGTCGACGTGGACAGCGGGAGATGGCGCCGTACTGCAAGAAGACGATGGCGAAGGGTTACGGGCCGAGGGAGGAAGGTGGGCTGGGCCTGCGTGGGGCACAGCCCACTGCCCCACTCTTTCTCGTTTTCTTTTTAATTTTTCTGTTTCTCTTTTTTTTTTTTGCTGAAATGAAATAGGAAGAAAACTAGGGTTTTGAGGTAGAAATTTTTAGGGAAATTTTTGTAACAACTCCTTATTGTAATAGCAACATGTGCAAAGTTTTTGTTTCCAAAAATATTTAAGTTATGTTGCTGTTTGAAATTTGTTTGAAATTTGAATGAGATTAATATTAATTGAAAAATAATTGAACTTGAGCAAATAAGTTTTAAATTCAAGTTTCTTGGAAGCAAGTGAATGAATTACTTTGTAATTTTCATAATTTCAAATTGGGTGCTGTTTGGAAACTTATTTGAATTTGAATGCAAATTGCATTAAGTGAATTACTAAAAGCCAATTTTTAAATAGTTTGAACCTGATGGTTTAATGGAAACAAATGGTTGTTTTATTTGAACTTTTTATTTGGAAAAATTGTAACAGAGCAAGTATGAAACAAAGCATTTGATTATTGTTTGAATTTCAATTGTGAAAACAAAGGAAAACAGATGCAAGCAAAAGGAAAACAAATGCAATGATTAAGATGCCATGATGCAAAACAATAATTAAGACAAGAAACAAACATTCTAGGGTGGTTTTCATACTTGGGATGTTACACCACTGACAGTCCTCTGCCGTGACCTCGGATCCTTCCCAGCCGGTGCGGGCGGCGGCATCATCGTCTCCGTGAGAAGCCATGGAGGCGGAGGCGCTCGTGGAAGATTGAAGGCTGATGTGAGCGGAGGCGATCCTATCTGTCTCTCTTGCGGTGCGTGGAGCAGCGGCGCAGCAAGTATCTGCGGTGGCGATGTGCTCGACGGCGGCGGAGAGGCGAGGGGGCGCTAGATTGAGAATTAGAGGAAAGAGGAGAAGTAGTGTCGCGGGGGTATTTATCTCTCCGCCTCGAGTTGCCGTTACCAATGGATTGATCGTGGCATTGATCATGGGCCACGATCGTCCGGTGTGGGTTAAGTGGCTGTTAGAAACCCACATAGCGCATAACGCGCGCGTAACGGGCGCAGTTAATCCCATGTCCAGATCGTGGGCTCTCGAGTACAACTAACGTGACCTAACGGGCTGGTGGGCCCAAGTTGCAGATATGGGCACGTGGCCTGCTGTGTCCATGGCTTCGAGGCGTCGGGGGCACAAGGGTGTGACACATGCCCTGTAGCGACACGGAGAGGTGGATTTGGTCTGTTTCAGCGGGATTGTGTTCGAAATTTCACTAAGTTATTTTACTCGGCATCACAGAAGAAAGATAGCGCTACTCGAAGAAGAAGAGGTTCAAGCAAGAGCTAAAGGGCCATACGGAGATGCTACTCGACCTCTTACAGTATGAAGACAAGGTTTGTTTTTAAGCTGGCAGGGCCCAGTGAACAAGTTCGCAGTACTCTACCAGCTTTGGGGACTAATGTCGGGGGGGTTACCCCCGAGTAGGGGTAAGGCAAGTGCTAAAGGGCAAGGTCAATGGGATGTTTGACCAGGTAGATGGCAACCCGGGTACTTGCTACCCGGTAGGTTTCTATTCGGACATACCCACCGAAGGCAAGAGAAGATATCAAGGAAGTTACATCTGTCCGAGTAAAGAAGTTGGTCCGGGTAGAGGGACTGCGTTCCTACCCGGGCAAGAAGTCAATGGAGCCGTTCTGACAAAGGATCCCACGTATCCTGCGTCCGTACCAGCGTACGGTTCAACTTACGGAGCGCGTGATTATCCGCGCTACGGCGTGGCTACAGTGCGATAGGCGCCTGTCAAGTCCTATCACTGACAGAAGGGACATGACAGGTCTAGGGGCCTACCCTATCTCACTGGCAGGGTGGACAAGGGCTGTCAGGCGTACGGCGCGGCGCTTCTCAGCGCGGGATCTCGGAGGCGTGCTGTTGTCACAGTTGTCAAGTCACATCACCGTATCTTTTAGTCTTTATCTATTCGGCTGGGCACCAGTATATAAGGTGCCCTGCCCCCTCCTGCGCGAGGGACGTTTCCACACTTCGCATTTATTGCTAGAGCTTACAGTAGAGCGAGAGATAGCAGCAGAGTGGCTACTCGGCTGGAGGCACACATTGTACTGTGGCTACTCGGTTACACTCATATAGAGAGGAAAGGTAGGAGTAGGGGTGTTACCTCCACACGAGGGCCCTGAACCTGGGTAAGATTGTTGTTGTTTGAAGTGCTTGACACATCTTAGCGTGGCTCTACTCGCCGTGCGATCCCTCCCCGGATACCTCCAGCGTCCATCGGCCCCAACCTTAAGCCATCCCATGGCGTCTGCCGTGATACCACCACGACAACTGTGATGGGATGCTCTTGGAAGTAATGCTTCAGCTTCTTGGCACCCAGGTACACACCATATGTCGTCTTATGGTAGTGCGGGTACTTCTGCTTGGAGCTGGATAACACCTCACTGAGATAGTACACTGGCCGCTGCACAGTCTTGCCTTCCTCTACTCGTTCTACCACTATCACAACACTCACTACCCGGTTGGTGGCCGCAATGTAGAGCAGCATTTTCTCTTTGGGTAGCGGGCTTGCCAAGATGGGAGCACTACCCAGCATGGTCTTCAGCTCCTTGAATGCCACATCGGCTTGCAGTGTCCAGACGAACTTATCACTCTTTTTCATCAGCTGATAGAGAGGCAAGGCCTTCTCGCCCATTCTTCCCAGAAAGCGGCTCAGAGAAGCCAAGCATCCGTTAAACTTTTGCACATCCTTCAGTGATCTCGGCAAAGACATGCTCTGTATAGCTTTTATCTTTGAAGGATTGGCTTCAATGCCCCGGCTAGATGCCAAGAAACTGAGTAACTTGCCAGCCGGGACGCCAAAGGTGCATTTAGTCGGATTCAACTTCATCCTATACTTGCATAAGTTGGCAAAGGTTTCCTCAATATGATTAAGAAGAGTATGTGTTTTATTCGTTTTGATGACAATGTCATCTATGTACACCTGCACATTCTTGCCAATTTGATCATGCAAGCATTTCTGCATGCATCTCTGATAGGTAGCCTCAGCATTCCGCAACCCAAAGCACATAACACGATAGCAATAAGCCCCATACGGGGTAATAACCGCAGTTTCTATTTGATCATCCGGGTTAAGAGCTATCTGATGGAAACTAGAGTAGGCATCAATGAAAGACAAAAGTTCGCACCCGACAGTGGAATCGATCACCTGATCTATGCGGGGTAGCGGAAACGGGTCCTTGGGGAAGGCCTTGTTCAGGTCGGTGTAGTCCACGCACATGCGCCATGCAATCTCGGCGTTGGGGTCCTCCTTCTTCTTCTCAACCATTACCGGATTGGCCAGCAAATCCGGATGCAGCACCTCCATGATAAATCCACTTATCAGCAACTTGGTGATCTGATCACCGATAGCCTTCCTTCGCTCTGCCGCAAAGCGGCGCATCGCCTGCTTAATCGTCTTGGCGTCTGGGCGTACATGTAGCGAGTGCTAAACCAACTCCCTCGGGACACCCGGCAGATCCTCATTGGACCATGAAAAGACATCCTGATTCTCACGGAGAAAGTGGATGATCTCTCTTTCCTATTTCTCGCTCAACCCGGCGCCAATGATGGCAACACGGTCTGGGAACTCCGGATCAACCTGAACCTTCTTTGTCTCCTGGGACGCCTGGAAAGCAGTTCCGTACTGGGAACTCGGCATGCCAGGCGCACCAACTTGCGCTGCTTGGGTCATAGCCACCACTTCGTGTATCTTCTTCTTCTCAGCAGCAATGACCAAGGACTCTGCCAGCAGAGATCCAGCAGAGGCACACTCCAAGGAACGCTTTTAGTCACCCGAGATGGTGATGACACCATTGGGACTAGGTAGCTTCATCTTCAGGTAGGCTGCATGGGTTGAGGCCATGAACTTGGTGAGGGCAGGCCTACCGAGTAGAGCGTGGTAGGGGCTCTGAAGATCAACAACTTCGAACTGTAGGCACTCGGTGCGGCAGTTCTCCCTGGTGCCGAATAGCACATCTATCCAGATGCGGCCGGTTGGAGCACAAGATACTCCCGACACAATGCCATGGAATGTGGTCCCGCTGGGTAGCAGCATGTTCTCGGCGAGGCCAAGCTTCTCCAGTGTGTCTCTGTACATGATGTTGATGCTACTACCGTTGTCGATCAGCACTTTGCTGAATTTGCCGTTCTTCTTGGTGCCCAGGAAGGTAGGGTCCACCACCAATGCATATGTACCCGGATTGGGCATCACCCTTGTATGATCCTCCTTGGACCAGGTGATCTCTTGGTCACACCAATGCAAGTAGTGAGGCACTGCCGGGATCACTGCGTTTACCTCCATTGCGCGCTTGCGCTGTGACTGCTTGTCATCCGCCTCGGTGGTGAATACCATGTAGCTCTCATGGTGTTCCTGGTACTGGTTTGTTGTTGTTGCCTTGGTTGTTGTTGTTGTTGTTGTTGTTCCTGTTGTTGTTGCGGGTGTAGAAGTTGCGGTTGGCTCCAAGAGCCACTTGGTTCACATTCTCCCTTCTCGGATTCTCAGCTGTCCTAGGAGCAGCTGCCCGAATAGGCTGCACATTGGATCCAGAAAGCGTCAGAGGAGGAGGAGGGGGCAGCTGACCAAAGCCTTCACTCTTGATGCGGTCCCACCAGCTGCACTGCCGGGTAGTGTGGTTGGCTGGCCTACTCGGATGCCGAGTATGGAAGCTACACGGTCCCTCCTTCATGGTCTCAAAGATAAATATCTGAGGATCTCCAGAATCCGGGTTTCTGGTACGCTGCTGAGGGGCAGGGTATTGCTTCTTGAAGCCTTGGCCCTGATTCTGGTTCTGCCCGTATTGGGATCGAGCAGTTTTTTTCCTCTGGCTACTCCCAGCTGCCGCGGTGTCATGGTTTACTGCATTCACTTGTTCAGGCCCATATCGAGTATCCGGCCGGTCATTTCTGCGCTTGTTGCGTAAATCTTGTCGGTCATGGCGCCTGCCTCCATCTTGGTTTCTCCTTCTCGGCTCAGACGAATCGAGCAGAGGCTGAGTAGGGTCACCGAGTGCATACATATCAGCTATCTTGATCGTCTCGGCGAGCGTACTCGGCATCTCTCTCTGGAACTTCTACCATAGCATACTGCTGTGCCTGCGGCCCTGCGCAAACCAGGTAATGGCCTGGGCCTCATTCACAACTTCACAAGTGTTCCTCAAAGTGCTCCACCGAGTAATGTACTCTCGGTCTGTCTCCTCTTCTTGCTTCTTGCAAGCCGAGAGTTGCTGCGGCCTATTTGGCCTCTTGTACGTGCTGGTGAAGTTGATGATGAAGGCCTCCGAGAAGTCCAGCCAGTAGTTGATGTTGTCTCTGGGAAAGTTGTTGAGCCAGATCCGAGCAGGGCCCTCTAGCATCTATGGAAAATTTCCGCACAACCCATCTCCTATTGCCGCCTGCGATGTGCATAGCGGTAACGTAGTCACTCAGCCAGTCATCCGGATTGGTGCTGCCATCATAGCACTTGGTACCTCTAGCCAGCTGGAACTTGTTCACGGAAGGCTCCTCCATGATGCGGAGACCAAAGCAATCTGGGCCGGGTGGCCCCTTCGTCTCGATCTGCGCAGACTGGTGAATCCGGTCCAGCTTGTACCTTGCATCCGCGGGCGCCAGCATCCGGTCACCGAGGCGGTCAGTGACGTCTCTTGGATCGGCGTACCCGGCTAGCTCCATCGCCGAGTACCCGTCATCGTAGCGGTCCAGCTGCACAGGTGCGGGCTAAACAACCGGATTGGCTGCCACCACGACTGCTTGCGGCTGCACCCTCTGCTGAACTGGCTGGGAAGCATGACGGCGAGATGCTCCCTCTCGGTTTCCTCCTTGCCCCTTGTTGTGAGCTTTAGTGGCTTGATAGCCTGCTTCTGCAGAGTTGTGTTTTTGGTCGAGCTACCTCTCTAAAGCGTGCTGTTTTGCAGCGACAGCCGGGTCGTACACCTGCATCTGTTTGTGTCTCCCAGAGGTCACACTCTGGGCTCTATCACCGCCGGGAAGCGGCGATGATTCCTGATCCATCGACTTTCCCCCATGCGAATGAACAACAAGGGAAGCACCAGCACACGGATTGGCTTTCCGGAACTCCTCATTCTGCCTGCCGGCCTCTAGCACTATGTAACATCCCTGTTTTGCTATATTAGGGTGTTGGTGTGTTGTTCGCATCTCATACATGCATGAAAACTTTGGTTACAATTTTGCATTTGTAAATAACAAATGAAATTACCAAAAAAACCCACTTAAAGTGGTCACCCAAAATTTGAATTAAAAACATTTTCAAAGTTGGCAAACCAAGTTATGGTTAGGTTCGAAATTCATAAGCTTTCCAAAAAGTATTTTTTACCAAATTTTCTGTTTTCAAAAAGAACCTCTTTGTGAATTCCTAAAATTACAGGGGGTTACCGAAAAGTCCCCTTTTCTTTTCCTTCTTCTTCCTTCGGCCAGAAGGACCACCTGCTTGGCCGATCCACCGAGGCCGTTGCTGCCACCTCCTGCTGCTTCCCGTGCGGATAGGGGTCGAGGGAGACGTCCCCATCTCGCCTCCCTCCTCACAAGCCCCACTCCTCTTCTCTTTAACACGAACGAGTAGAAAACCGCATCAGGACCTAACCCTAGTTGTACTGCTGACGCCGGCCGCCGCGTTTTGCCGTCGAGATAGACCACCTCGACGCCCGCCGTTGGTCCCAGGAGCTCCGTCATGGCCTCCTACACCTCCTGGACGAGCCACGTTTGACGGGAGCTCCCCTGTCGCCGGAATAGAGCTCTCCTCTTCAACTCCGGCCGACGGCCTCCGTGCCGGATTCCGGCCATCTCCGGCCTGCCCTCGCCTCCCCGACTCCTCCACTAGGATCCCCTCGTCATGGTGAGCCTCCCGGTACTCCCCTCCATCTCCCTCCCCCTTGGTAGCTATGCGTGCGCGTGCTCCCGCCGACCGCCGCCGCGCCATGGTCGCCGGCGAGCTTTTCCGGTGACCATTTGGTCACCCATCACCACCCATACGTTCGCCTCGACCTGCTGCACCTCCCCATCGCCTCCAATTCGAAAATCATCGACGAATTCGATCGATTTCATTCGCAGCAGAACATTTGTGACCATTGATGATGTCACCCTAACGTCATCATGACGTCATATTTCTGTTTTTCTATTTTTCAGAAAATGTTTATTAATTACATAAAAATGGTTAATTTTAATAATTTAATAACTATTGATTTATAATTCAGAAAAATAAAAGTGAGGTGCCAAAATGTTTGGAAAAATAAAATCTATCTGTTTATGTCATTTTCAATCATGTTTGAGAAAGTTTATTTCTGAATATTATTTAATGTTGTTTAATCATTTAAAATGGAGAAAAATAAGGTTTTATTCACAAAAATTAGAAAATTAAAAGTTACATACTAAATTTCTCAAAATGAAAAATGCAACCTTTTTATGATGTTTTCAAACTCATTTGAGCAACTAAAATTGTACTCACTTCCAGTGTTGTCCGAAGTACCCCACCGGGGTCTATTTCGGGCTAATTTCAGAGAAGCTGCATAACTGACATATGAACCCTAGAAACCCAACGAACATGTTTAGGGCTTTATTTCAGTGCATTAACATGCTCATGCATACATATTGCGCATTGCATCGATGCCATGTGTTGATTGTTATTTCTCTTTCGCTGTTATTTCCCCCTCGGTAGAACGTGACTCCGAAGAGAAGGCCAACAACTCCAATGGCGAATACTTGATCCTAACCGACAAGTCAAGCACTTATTCCTGAAGAGTTTCTCTGGTTTTCTTGAAGCAAGGCAAGCATAACCTCTTACTTGCCCATATATGATTTCGAAAGACTTTTCATTCTCGTATAAATGCATTCGGTTCAAATGTATCTGGAGTCAATAGATAGAGTTATCCTATTTATTTGCATAACCCATATATCATGATTCAATGCTCCTAGAAGACATAGGATTTGTTTGTGCGTATCGCCAGAGCCTCAAATATGCCATGCTTAGTCATACATGCATGTTATCTCTGCTCCATCCGGTTGATGAATCAGAGCCGCGAATGAATTTAGTATGATAGGATGCTGTGGAAAGTTAAGAAAACTTCTTTAACATGATTTAAAGGTGTGGATGACGAGACCACAGAGGGTCTGTGGTTGTTGTCTCGTTCATGCCCCTAGGAGCGAGTTCTCGTCTTCGAGCCAAGACTGAGCATGCATCCACAAGGGGATTGGATTCCCCTCGGTCTCAACTTGCCTAGTTTGTTCCATGAGTTGCCTAGTTTGGGCTTTCCATTTGGATTTGCGGGGATATTAAAACCTTTTCAAAACTAGGACGTGGCGATGTATCGGCGCTCTGCGGGTAGGTAACCGTCGAGCATTGCGCACAAGGATAGAGACCCGGCAGGAGATGGCCACTCCCTATTGGCGGTCCATCTCTACTCGGAGCGACTCATGGAATAGGCGAAGCAAGGGAAAGGTCGTGGTCGACCTCCATCTGCCGGCACTTCCCGGAATAGTGCCAACATTCTGGCATTAAGAGTTGGTTGATACGTGTGGTTAAAGTTGTACACCCCTGCAGGGTTAAATCTTTTCGAAAAGCCGTGTCCGCGGTTAAGGACGACTTGGTGACGGATTCTGTGATCATAGATAACTTAAACGGAATGCTTAAAACTTGTTGATAACGAATGAAGGATGCCTCCTCGGAGATGCCGAGAGGGGTTACCTTGTAGCATGAGGTAGTGGAACAACTGGAGGAGGTGATCTTTGAAGCACGAGGTGCTGATATGATTTGGTGGATTAAAAAGATGATGATATTAGTAGTTGAGTAGCTTTCTCATCTGTTTTCAAAATACTCCATGATACGTGCTATTCCTCCCTCAACTTGGAAAACAAAGATGGCTTTACGCAAAATACCCTTCATAACTCTTTCTAAAAGAAGCATATATATAATAGGTTAAATAAGTCTTGTTGAGTACCTCCCGCACTCATGTTTGCTTCAACTTGGTTCAGGTGGAGTTCCTCAGTTCGGTGGTGTTTCAACGTGGACATCGACGAGTAGTTTGGGGTTCCCAGGTAGCAGCCTGGAATCTATGGGTTGGGACGTCTCCTTATGTTGCGGCCTCTTAGGCCTTTTTGGTTCTTGTTGATTAGCAACATAATTTGCCTTCCGTTGTCTGATGTAATGTTGGGTCGTGTGACCTCTGCTTGTAAGCTATACTCTAGTAACACTTGTTTAATAAAGCTTCATGTCTAGAGTGTTGCTTTGATCGGTTGTTGGTTTCGAGCTCATTGTTATACAGTTTTGGCTATGCCTACATAGTTGTCACAGTCGAGGGGTTGTGGAGCCGATGATCCATGTCCGAGCCCGCCTGTCGATATGATCGGCCTGGGGAGAGGTAACCCCAGTAACCCTCGATTGTTGTTGCACTTTCTGGACACATAGCAGCTCTGTATAACTTTGGTCCCGTTCCTTCAGTTTCCTCCGACTCTTGGACGCTTGGGTATGCATAATTGGTTATGACTAGCATGGATACAAGGATTAGTAGACCGGGGATCCGGACTACGTGCCGATGAATCCGGTCTGCCTGCCATTGTTTGTTGCGGCCAGGGCTGGTAACCCTGAAGCCCTTGTGAGTCCATGGCTAGGAGCACATAACAGTATGTATATCTCTGGGTCCGGGGTCTGACAAAAGTTGGTATCAGAGCAGGACTGCCTGTAGGAAAACCTTACTGCTTGGTCGATGTTGAGTCTAGAGTTTGTGAAAACTATTTTGAAACCTCAAATGGATTGTGAAAATCTCTTTAGGGATCTTTTTACTCCTTATCTGGTATCGCTCTAACTCTGGGTCACCTTACCTGTTTTGATTTGAAAAGGCTTTGCTATCTCTTCTAGTCATTCAAAACCTAGGTGCCTTCTTTGGCAAGGACGTTTTTTACCCAAGTTGACCTAGTGTAAAGTTTCTAGAGTCGTGTGCGTTCCATATTCCGTCATCTCTTAATCTGGGAGATTTCATTTCCATCCTATTCTCTCAGAGTTGGGTGGATTCCACATACCCCTGTTCTAAAGTCTCAAAATTCTAAACCTCGAGATTTCCTTTTCATCTCGAATGTGTCCGTTATCCTCTGCTCAAAGTTCTTCCGGAGCCATCGTTATCTTTTGGAAGATACCTCGTGATTGCTAATGGTAGTGTCCTTTGTGGCACTCATATAGTAGTTACTCCTTTCGTTGTGATTTTAATTCTTGGACTTGAACCGAAGGTCCCGGAATGTGCTGAATGGTGGTGAGTTGAATCATGTGGTTTTATAACCATGTGATGCTCACTCTATCAGTACAGGATGCTGACCTTTAACCCAAGTTCTGTTTCTTTGGATCCTGAGGAATCTGTTTTACCTCAGGGTGGCTAGGTAATCTCAGCTCCAATAGTCATAGGTTTTCTCTAGGAATCAAAAGGATCACGACAAGAGTGTTCTTTATGATTCCCATATCTTTCTCCTTGATTCAGCTATATTCCTCTTCTTGGCATGGGTTCTACACATGAGTATTACCCTGTGCAATCAACGTGATCTTAGGAATTCTCCTGAGCATGTTTCCAACTTCCAGTTGCTCTCAAATTTCCATCTGTTGTTTTGGAAGCCAAGTTGCATATGTGTGTTGGATAATCCAATGCATTTGGTCTTGTTTTCCGTTAGAACGTTCCACCTTGGAATGTCAGGAGAAACAAACTCCAGTACATCGTTCATCCTTAGGACCAGGTCAAAGTTTTGTAATTCACGGACTAAAGAAGTTTCATTAGCTTCTATTCTGTTCTACCTCAGGGTATCACACTCCTTTATATCAAGAGGTCATGTTAAGTTTCACGATCTTATTGATGAAGTGATGCTCTTACACGTCTTCACTCTCCCTCCCTCCAAGCTGAAATGCTCGAGGATGTGTATCGATGTGTGCATCAGATATTCTAGCAATTCTTATTGCTTTGAAAATCTAAGAAACATCTGTATTCTTCTTAGCACTATTGGTCACCCGGTCTCTGTTTGAAGTAGACCGTGTTATCAAATCCGTTCATTCTGATGCACCTTCTCGATCAGAGAGTTAGGTTCACACCAAAGCTCTCAAGACCATATCGGTTGCTTTGACAAGCAAGTTTCCTTCCAAACTCCGAGACATACCGGTAGGTTGTGGTATTCTGGTTGTCTTTCTAGAAGTATCACCAGGTTTGTCACCTGACCGTGATGTCTAAACAAGGGGTACTTTGAACCCCTCCTTTCTCCAAGAAGCCTTGCTGGATACCCTGGACTAGTTGGTTGAGTTTAAACAACAACTTGGAGAGTTGAAAGACACGAACTCTTCCCAACTTGTTCCTTTGATAAGGGATATCTAGTTTTCCTCGTGTTGAAGCAGGATAGTGCATTCTTTGTGGAAAAGCTATCACTCTACCTCTTGATTTGATTTGGGCTATCCTCAAATCGAGAAAAGATCCAAGGATTATCTTGATGGTGCTTCTACTCATGGTGTTTTGCCGAGTACACCTTCATGTCCTTTGTTCTAACCAATGTTTTGCCTTGTTCATATATCATATGAACCCCTCTTCATGGAGTGTCTTGATAAAGATGTTGTTGAGCCCATCTACGACATTCCTATTTACCCAAGTTGCAAGAGGTTCATGTTGAACACTTGGCATTAATGTTGGAAACTCTCGAGAACCATCTTTGTTTCATTACGAAGATTGTGTTCTGGATGTTTGAAGTGACTTTATCGGGTCCATGTGCTTATGGTGAAAGTTGTCGCCATGGATTCGAGAAGAGTTTTCTTGTTCCTTCGGGAATAACTCCAAGTCGTTCATGTATGTGTGGACTATTCTTGAGATGGTAGGTTGTTACCTCCATTTATTTGAAGAAGCTTGCATCCACACCAAACCACGACTGATTACCCGTGAAAGAGAAGAAGTCCAAGATCTTGGTGATCTTTGTTGTCATCTTCCCAACAAGGACTCTAATGTGTTCCTCCGTAAGGAATCCATGTAGGTGCAACCGTCTTTCGCAAGTTGCTAATATATGAGTGCTGCAATCTCGCCCATCTTCTTGAGAGTGGCATCATAGTCCATATCTTGAGAATCCAGCATATGTATCTCGTTAGTACCGGTGCAACCTCTTCAATCAAACATACCGAGCCTGAGCTATAAATCCACTAACCAGAGCTGAATCTCAAGCAGCAACGATGGTTGGTGTTTTCTCAAAGATATTGAATTAGGTTCATTTGAAAATCCGGCATGGTTGATGTTGTGGTTGGCACAACTAGCCGGAAGGCCTAACTTTGAAATCCTTTGGTTCCGTAAGAACAACCACCCTCCATGATAATTCTTGTGTGGTTAATCCTGACCAGTTTTTCCACCCCGTCCTTCCAAACCGGAGTTCTACATTCACTTGATTACCTATAGAAGGCTTGTCATGAGCCTGCTATCGGTATCTATAACATCCAGGATAACTTGGAAGTTGATCTTTCCAATATCTCTCTGTTAAACCTCCAAAACCTTTGTTTTAGTGGAAACAAGTTCTTCAGGAGAACATCTCTTGGTGTTCTGTAACCACCAATGATCAGTTCCCATCTCAAGTTGGTTTGTACTTGAAGTTCTGTTCATCTGACACATTGTGTGAATTTGTCAGTCACTTTAGCCATGGGATCTTAACCATATGGTAGATGTATTGCTACGTCCAAACCACAACGAGAAAGAGATTCCTTATTCCTTTTGGCGTTCCAACTCCCGATGGTTACCCATCCTTATGGTGTGACCAAGAATTCCTTCTTAACTACGGTGTTCCAACATCCTTTGGTTACTCATATTCCGTCGTGAAGTAACATTCCGATCTTTGACAAAGATTTCAAGAAACTGTTATGGAATGGTTGAAAGTTCCTTCATCTCCCGTATCCACTCCGAAGAGTGAACATAATCCCGTATCCAAATTTTCTCTGACGCACGATTACAGTGTTTTCTCGTGTTTCCCTCGTCTACGGATATTACATTGTGGTATTCAAGACCATCCTCTCCATCTTGTTATTCTTCATTGAAGAAACCTCTATGTCACAAGTTGTCCAACTTTTCTTTTCCAAAAGGATTTAAAGTCTTGTGCAAAGCTCATATTCTAAATCCTTTCAAGAACCATCGTCCATAAACATGAAAACTTCTTATATTCCCTCCGTTACCTTGATGTGTTTCATGCTTGTTAACTCAACAGTTCATTATGAACCTTCCTGTTATGAGTTACCCATGGGATACTCGATCTTCGTGAAGATCATTTCCTAAGAGTTTTACCTCTTACCTAAGGTGTAGCCGCTGGAATCATCGCAAGTGCTACGAATCAACCTCTTCAAGAAGAGAACCATAAGGTTCGAGAAGATCATTCAAAACCGGTGTTCTTCTTTCTTCTCCTTCGGGAATCTCGGGACGAGATTCTTGTAAGGGGGGTAGATTTGTAACATCCCTGTTTTGCTACATTAGGGTGTTGGTGTGTTGTTCGCATCTCATACATGCATGAAAACTTTGGTTACAATTTTGCATTTGTAAATAACAAATGAAATTACCAAAAAAAACACTTAAAGTGGTCACCCAAAATTTGAATTAAAAACATTTTCAAAGTTGGCAAACCAAGTTATGGTTATGTTCGAAATTTCATAAGCTTTCCAAAAAGTATTTTTACCAAATTTTCTGTTTTCAAAAAGGACCTCTTTGTGAATTCCTAAAATTACAGGGGGTTATCGAAAAGTCCCCTTTTCTTCTCCTTCTTCTTCCTTTGGCCAGAAGGACCACCTGCGTGGCCGATCCACCGAGGCCGTTGCTGCCACCTCCTGCTGCTTCCCGTGCGGATAGGGGTCGAGGGAGACGTCCCCATCTCGCCTCCCTCCTCACAAGCCCCACTCCTCTTCTCTGTAACACGAACGAGCAGAAAACCGCATCAGGACCTAACCCTAGTTGTACTGCTGCCGTCGGCCGCCGCGTTTTGCCGCCGAGATAGACCACCTCGACGCCCGTCGTTGGTCCCAGGAGCTCCGCCATGGCCTCCTACACCTCCTGGACGAGCCACGTTTGACGGGAGCTCCCCTGTCGCCGGAATAGAGCTCTCCTCTTCAACTCCGGCCGACGGCCTCCGTGCCGGATTCGGGCCATCTCCGGCCTGCCCTCGCCTCCCCGACTCCTCCACTAGGATCCCCTCGTCATGGTGAGCCTCCCGGTACTCCCCTCCATCTCCCTCCCCCTCGGTAGCTATGCGTGCGCGTGCTCCCGCCGGCCGCCGCCGCGCCATGGTCGCCGGCGAGCTTTTCCGGTGACCATTTGGTCACCCATCACCACCCATACGTTCGCCTCGACCTGCTGCACCTCCCCATCGCCTCCAATTCGAAAATCATCGACGAATTCGATCGATTTCATTCGCAGCAGAACATCTGTGACCATTGATGACGTCACCCTAACGTCATCATGACGTCATATTTCTGTTTTTCTATTTTTCAGAAAATGTTTATTAATTACAGAAAAATGGTTAATTTTAATAATTTAATATCTATTGATTGATAATTCAGAAAAATAAAGTGAGGTACCAAAATGTTTGGAAAAATAAAATCTATCTGTTTATGTCATTTTCAATCATGTTTGAGAAAGTTTATTTCTGAATATTATTTAATGTTGTTTAATCATTTAAAATGGAGAAAAATAAGGTTTTATTCACAAAAATTAGAAAATTAAAAGTTATATACTAAATTTCTCAAAATGACAAATGCAACCTGTTTATGATGTTTTCAAACTCATTTGAGCAACTAAAATTGTACTCACTTCCAGTGTTGTCCGAAGTACCCCACCGGGGTCTATTTCGGGCTAATTTCAGAGAAGCTGCATAACTGACATATGAACCCTAGAAACCCAACGAACATGTTTAGCGCTTTATTTCAGTGCATTAACATGCTCATGCATACATATTGCGCATTGCATCGATGCCATGTGTTGATTGTTATTTCTCTTTCGCTGTTATTTCCCCCTCAGTAGAACGTGACTCCGAAGAGAAGGCCAACAACTCCAATGGCGAATACTTGATCCTAACCGACAAGTCAAGCACTTATTCCTGAAGAGTTTCTCTGGTTTTCTTGAAGCAAGGCAAGCATAACCTCTTATCTACCCATATATGATTCCAAAAGACTTTTCATTCTCATATAAATGCATTCGGTTCAAATGTATCTGGAGTCAATAGATAGAGTTATCCTATTTATTTGCATAACCCAGATATCATGATTCAATGCGCCTAGCAGACATAGGATTTGTTTGTGTGTATCGCCAGAGCCTCAAATATGCCATTCTTAGTCATACATGCCTATTATCTCTGCTCCATCCGGTTGATGAATCAGAGCCGCGAATGAATTTAGTATGATTGGATGTTGTGGAAAGTTAAGAAAACTTCTTTAACATGATTTAAAGGTGTGGATGACGAGACCACAGAGGGTCTGTGGTGGTTGTCTCGTTCATGCCCCTAGGAGCGAGTTCTCGTCTTCGAGCCAAGACTGAGCGTGCATCCACACGGGGATTGGATTCCCCTCGGTCTCAACTTGCCTAGTTTGTTCCATGAGTTGCCTAGTTCGGGCTTTCCATTTGGATTTGCGGGGATATTAAAACCTTTTCAAAACTAGGACGTGGCGATGTATCGGCGCTCTGCGGGTAGGTAATCGTCGAGCATTGCGCACAACGATAGAGACCCGGCAGGAGATGGCCACTCCCTATTGGCGGTCCATCTCTACTCGGAGCGACTCATGGAATAGGAAAAGCAAGGGAAAGGTCGTGGTCGACCTCCACCTGCCGGCACTTCCCGGAATAGTGACAACGTTCTGGCATTAAGAGTTGGTTGATACGTGTGGTTAAAGTTGTACACCCCTGCAGGGTTAAATCTTTTCGAAAAGCCGTGTCCGCGGTTAAGGACGACTTGGTGACGGATTCTGTGATCATAGATAACTTAAACGGATGTCGCACCCTGACTTCTATAGGATACTCACCGGGCCGAACTGAATAGTAGATGTTTGGATTACGGGGCCTAGCTGCGCCCGCATCCTCTTACGAGTAGGCCAACACTTATGCGTGACAACCAAACTCTACTATCCATCGTCGATGTAAACTATCCCATAGAGATTAAGATACTACCATTGACGTACTTCATACCATTCACACATGGTACGTCAACGGCGTTAAACGAAATGATACCACAACAGATCTCTAAGACACAAAAGATGGAAATAAGTTGCAACTGGCTCTCACTAGAGCAGAGAATAGCAAATACAATCATCCAGAGGACACATGTCCCAACATATTATCATTACATCACAGCGGAAGCACTCAAAGTGTCTGAGTACAGACAAAACCAAATAGGCCTAAGAGGCCGGGAATGAAAGGAAAACGGAGCCCATCCACGTAGTCTCGGATCCTGCCCGGGTCCGCTATCTACTCGTCAGCAGTCTCGTCGTACTCCACGTAGTAGCCACCATGGGGATCCTCGGAATCGTAGTCTGCGGAAACCACAACCCCAAAGGGGTCCGTACATACAAGTACTGGCAAGCAAGACGCACATGATACCAAAATGTACCCGTCAACACAAGCACGGATGCTTTGGGTTCAACGGAAGAATAGGTGACATAAAAGATGCTGCAGCGGGCTGCTCTAACCAACTACAGAGACACGCTACAACTTCCGACTAACAGAAAGAAGATAAGATCGCGTATCGTAACCAACTGCAATTAACTTCAAACAAACCCATCCAATGTTACCCCCTACTAAGGAAGCAACCCAAGGATAACTCACACAGTTGGATTAGTGATGTTCAAGTTGTTGTGTAAATAAACCTATTACTAGTCAACTTAGTATTAGTTAGGTGTAAGTTGTTCTGATTACTTGTTAGCCAGTACTTTCACCAAGTCATCCATAACCGCGGACAACACGGCTTCTCGAGTAGATTTAACCCTGCAGGGATGCACCAATGTAGCCGTACACGTAAGAGTAACCCGCCAGACGGGAATCAAACCCACCAAGCGAGGCACTCAACACAACTCAACTCTTCTTCGCATCAAGCCCAAAGAACCACGTGCTGTGCGTGCGCGGCTAATCGAGCCCCCACGAAGAAAAGGGGGACCCTCATAGCACTGGAAGACCACGCCGCCCTAAATGCCGACTACAAAAATTCCACCCTGGCCTCGGGTTCGTACCTGCATATGCGTGCAGCAAATGGAAAGCCCGAACTAAGTGTGGCGATTTGGACGAGATGTGAATTGAATAAAATTGAGGGGGGCGCCCATACACGCTTCCCACATGCGGTTAGTGCGCTCATCATGGATCGGTAGACAAGACCCTTTTCCTAATTAGGGTCGACACTAGCAGGCCTCAAAACCACGCCGGGCCTCCTGCCGGTGCCTTATCATCAAATTATTATTACCCATAGCAGTAACAGGTTGATTGATTATACACCGAGCCCACAGAACATAAGTAAGATAGAGTAAAAGAAGTAACGGACATCAGACTCGAGCACAAGCAACCCTAAGCATGTTAGGTAAGACTAAGGCAACAAACAAGGGTTTATAGGTGTGGAGGTGAGGCAATATCAAGGTTATAGGATAACATTTGATAGGATCGAGACACAAGCAAGGATTCATAAGGCTAGCAGAATAGACAATGGAAAGTATCGGTATCCCGTGTGGAAAGGAACACAATGGTTCATGTGAGTGAAAACTTGCCTGCAAGCTCAGCAGCCTAGTACTGAGCTAACTCCTCAGAAGCAGTATCGTAAACCTCGTCTGTCTCAACGTCGTCGTCTATTCGAGAAGAAGCAAACAAACAATCGAAGAGAGAGGAACAATCAATAACATGGCATAGTGCACAAACATGGGATGATGCATGACAATTTAATTGGTGCATCAAAATAACTAGTTGACATGGTAACATGTTTAAATGGACCCCTATGCAATTTGGATTGCATATGGAAAGCCCATGAATTTAGGGTTGGATTAAATGATCTACAAGTAATCATCATGTGAATGTTGATTAGCATGATGCATGGATGATGTTAACAAAAGGAAAACAACAATGGAATCAATTTGATATGTTGTTTACCAAGTTTGGAATTTTTATTTATTAAGTTGAGAAAATTGGCTTCTTAAAGTAGTTACACAAGCATTTGTTGTTTTCATCAAGTTTAATTGTTCAAAACAGACAACAAAGTTCATATTTGAAAAGAGCACAAAATTTTAGGTGGATTACATGTTTCAGTTATTGAAAAAGGAATTACAATGATTTAATTATGAATTAAACAAGTTTAAACAAGATTTAAATGAATTTAATTCAAGTATTAATATTAATTGAATTTTATTTGTTCAAAACATTAAATAAAATTCATATTTGAAAAGATTATGTTTTTCTGGTTGAAAACATATTTTACAAATTAAATTTGAGTTTAAAATGATTTAGTTATGAATTTAACCAAATGTGAAATGAATTGTTTGAATTTGGAATTTGAAAACATTTGAATTGTTCAAAACAGTAAACACATGAGTTAAATAGGTAGAGGATTTAATTTGGTGCAGAATACATATTTCATTTGTATTATTTGGATTTGTACTTCAAAAGTTATTTGTGTTTTGGTTTTAGGGACTAATCTGTAATTCGTTTGGACTGGAATTAAAAAGAAAAGGGGCCAGCACGTTTCACACCGTGCAGTGACCCAGCCTGGGCCACTGACAGTGGACCCTGGCCAGGGTGGCAGTGGGTGTGTGCGCGTGGAGGCACGCTTGGCACTCTGTTTTCCTTTCATTCCCGGCCTCTTAGGCCTATTTGGTTTTGTCTGTACTCAGACACTTTGAGTGCTTCCGCTGTGATGTAATGATGATATGTTGGGACATGTGTCCTCTGGATGATTGTATTTGCTATTCTCTGCTCTAGTGAGAGCCAGTTGCAACTTATTTCCATCTTTTGTGTCTTAGAGATCTGTTGTGGTATCATTTCGTTTAACGCCGTTGACGTACCATGTGTGAATGTTATGAAGTACGTCAATGGTAGTATCTTGATCTCTATGGGATAGTTTACATCGACGATGGATAGTAGAGTTTGGTTGTCACACATAAGTGTTGGCCTACTCGTAAGAGGATGCGGGCGCAGCTAGGCCCCGTAATCCAAACATCTACTATTCAGTTCGGCCCGGTGAGTATCCTATAGAAGTCAGGGTGCGACAAATGGTATCAGAGCCTGTCTGCCTGTAGGATCCCTTTTACTGGTCGCAGTTGAGTCTAGAAACTATTTTGTAGCTACATAGGAAAAATGAAACGTGAGAGTAGGAATTCTGTTCTTTTTCTTCTTTCCCCACCCACCCTCCCTTTTTCTGGTAAGGAAGTGCAACGTTGTTTTTCCCTTCTCATCTAAACTTTCAAGTTAGGTTTTCACGTATCCTGGTTTCTCTAGGATGGTTATATCTACTAGACCATAGGAATGGAGGTGGTTGTGACATGATTTTGAGAACGGAGGCGTGTAAGCCCCGGAAGCATATCCTCTATTCCTTAAGCAGTAGATATTGATCCTCTAGAAGCCCGGATGGGTTTTTCGTAGTACCTCAGGAGTTTTGGTCTCGTGTTTCCCGAATGTTGCTTCGATATCCTGTTCTTCTCAACATACTTTTCGTCCGTTGAAACCTTGTTGTTGCTTTCCACTTCAGTTCTTCTACCGGCGTCTAATCAAAACTTCCCAAATCATCTGCAGATGGATCTCAGGTTCTACCCGCAGGTGGTTCGTATGACTCGTTGCGACAGCACTGCCGGTTATCCGGAGATGCTGAGAGACATGGTCACTTATCTGGGGTTCAGTTGGGCACCAGAGTACCAGGTCTACGAGCACCAGCGAGAGTTTGACCAGACCTACTACCAGGCTATCGTCTACATTCTGTCAGATGATGGCAGGAGCGTAGTCCACCGCTACGAGGAAGTGGGTTCCACAGTGGATATGACTGTGCAGCAGGCAGCTTAAGTGGGTATCACCGTCCTTCATGCTGACTACTGGGGATTTGACGATTCTATCTATCGCCACATCCCCCGTGGTTACATCACTTCGGAGGGAGCTCACTTCACTCTCTACGACAACTTTGATGCTTACGAGCATGATAGCTCCAGGCTGCACACCACCGCCCAGTTTGTGAGACACAGTGACGCAGTTGCCACCACACTATCTGAGGAGTTGGCTTCAGTCAGGGAGCAGCTCTACCTTGCTTTGACTCGTCTGGCGACTTACACCACAGACTTTGTTGGAGACGAGCGCTTTGCATGTTTCGATCCACCATTTGGGCGTCCGCTGCCAGATGCTGGAGGTTACGAGCCGATCAGAGGTCCACTCCTCAACCTTGGTGCTGGTTACACTGGGATTCCACGCTTTGGAGCACAGGGAGACGACGCTATCTACTTCACCACACCTAGAGTCGCTCT
This sequence comes from Alopecurus myosuroides, assembly GCA_028641055.1. Lineage (NCBI taxonomy): Eukaryota > Viridiplantae > Streptophyta > Magnoliopsida > Poales > Poaceae > Alopecurus > Alopecurus myosuroides. The sequence continues at coordinate 211,638,685 of CM054061.1, read as the reverse complement.
CAGAGCACTTCCGATCTACGTGGATCGTCGTTCTACTTACTTTCGTGAGCGTGCTCCTCACCGTACCTCTCGCAGTACTCCTAGATGCCGTCCTGCGTGATGACCATGGGAGTACCGATGTATCCATTCCTAGCTATGTTAAGTTATCCTTTCGTATTCGAACCATTTATGGTGTGTTGGATATTCTGATGTATTTGAACATGTGATGATGTACCTGTTGGTTATCTATTCATGCGTCGGAATAATCTCTATTTCGGTTAATAAGTCTATCCCTTCCTATTGTTGTGCTAAACTGCATTTCATTCAGGATGCCTCCAACAAGGAACAACATGCCTGAGCCACTGCCAATCGCGGAACTGTTGACTCAGATGACCCAAGTGATGACGCAGATGGCCCAGTTTCAGGCTAATCAGCAAATCCACCAGACTGCTCAACGAGTCGGCATCAAGGAGTTCCTCAGTCTGGGCCCAAGAGCGTTCGTGGCCACACGCGAGCCTCTGGACGCCGATGACTGGATCCGTGAGATAGCCAGGGCTCTGGAGATTGCACATGTAGCTGAGGAAGACAAAGTCAAGTATGCCTCCTATCTGCTGAAGGGTCAGGCAGCTTCGTGGTGGGAAAACTACCTGGCCATGAGAACTGGGATGCCAGTCACATGGGATTGTTTCAAGGAAGCATTCCTGGAGCACCACATTCCAGATGGTCTCATGGAAAGGATGCGTGAAGAGTTTTGCTCTCTCAAGCAAGGCAAGCTGGACGTCATCAGCTATCAGAGTGAGTTCAATCGCCTCGCTCGATACGCTGGAGACGAGGTGTCCACCGAAGCTAAGAAGATGGCAAGGTTCCGCAGAGGTTTTAACCCGGAACTCAAGTATGCTCTCACCAATGTCAAGACCAAAGACTTCGAGGAGCTCGTGAACACCGCGCTCAATGAAGAAAATGGGCGCAAGGCGTTCGAGGAGTCTCGCAAGCACTCGCGTGAGGGTGGTTCCTCCTCCAACATGACCACCCCTCCGCAGAAGCGCTGCATCTGGGTGCCAAATGGTGCTGTCACTCGGGCTCCATACGCCCAAGCTTCTCCAGGCTTCGATCCCCGCCCACCCAACCCAGCTCACATGCATGATCCAAGGGGTTCGATGGGGCAGCCAAGGCCAGGTCCTCCTCGTGTCGTCACTTGCTTCAAGTGCAAGCAGACGGGACACTACGCCGACAAGTGCACGCAGAGGCAGCTACCTCCACCACCACCTCGTCCTAACTCAAACCAGGCAATGGTGCGCGCTCCCCGCATAAGGCCTTCAACTGCAACAACAGGCCTGTCGGGAGGACCGCAAGGGTGAATCACGTCAAGATCGACAAAGCTGAGGAAGCTCCTAACGTCGTTCTCGGTACATTCCCCGTAAACTCTTATCCAGCTAAAGTGTTGTTTGATACCGGAGCATCACATTCGTTCGTGTCAAAGATCTTTGCGACAACAATTAAACTCCCCTTTGTTGGTTTGGGTTCCCCGCTAGTACTAAACTCTCCTGGAGCAACTATGCAAACTTCTAAGATCAGTCACAGAAATCAAATTCTAATTAAAGGCCACATATTCCTTGCTTCTCTCATACTACTTGGCAGTTCTGACATTGATGTCATTCTTGGTATGGATTGGTTGAAGGCCAATAAAGCAAAAATTGACTGTGCTCAAAAGTCAATAACTCTGTTCCACCCTTCTGGCCAGATAGTCTATTCTCCACATGAATCAAGTTCCATTCAGCTATACACACTCGATGCAAAACCTCTACCTCTATTCGAAAATGTTCCGGTGGTTTGCGAATTCCCTGACGTCTTTCCAGAAGAATTGCCAGGAATGCCTCCGGACAGAGCAGTTGAGTTCGTGATCGAACTTGAACCAGGTACTGCTCCAATCTCTAAGCATCCATACAAGATAGCTCCTCCTGAACTGAAACTGTTAAAGGAGCAAATCGATATGTACATGGAGAAAGGTTACATTCAACCTAGTTCCTCGGCTTGGGGTTGCCCAACTCTGTTCGTTGCCAAGAAGGATCAAACAAAGAGACTCGTTGTTGACTATCGTCCTCTTAACGAGAAAATCATAAAAAACAAGTATCCAATTCCTCGTATCGATGATCTTTTTGATCAACTTGCTGGAGCCTCAGTATTCTCCAAGTTGGACTTGAGGATGGGTTACCATCAAATAAAGATCAGAAAGGAAGATATTCCAAAGACAGCCTTCACCACTCGCTACGGTCTATATGAATACACCGTCATGTCCTTTGGTCTCACCAATGCACCAGCGACCTTCTCTCGACTCATGAATTCTGTCTTCCATGAATACCTTGACAAGTTCGTTGTGGTATATCTTGATGACATTCTGGTCTACTCAAAATCCGAGGAAGAGCATGGAGAACATCTTCGTCTCACTCTCATGAAACTTCGCGAGCATCGTCTCTATGCCAAATTCTCCAAATGTGAGTTCTGGATTTCAGAAGTGGTTTATCTTGATCATGTCATCTCTGCCAAAGGCATAGCCATTGATCCAGAAAAGGTTAGAGCAATTGTTGATTGGAAACCTCCTAAGACGGGGAAGCAAGTCAGAAGTTTTCTTGGCTTGGCTAGCTATTGCCGTCGTTTCGTCCAAAACTTCTCCAAGATTGCCAAACCTCTCACTGACCTCACAAAGAAGGACAAGAAGTTCGTTTGGTCTCCACAATGTGATGAAAGTTTCAATCTCCTCAAGACTAAACTCACTTCTACACCAGTTCTGGTTGGCCCAGATACTACCAAACCTTTCCAAATATTCTGTGATGCTTCTCTCCAAGGTCTAGGAGCAGTTCTTATGCAAGAACGTCAAGTTGTGGCTTATGCTTCACGTCAGTTGAACACCCATGAGAAAAATTATCCCACTCATGACCTTGAACTCGCAACAGTTGTGTTTGCCCTCAAGAAATGGAGACAATACTTGTTGGGTAACCTGCACTGAAATCTTTTCCGATCATAAGAGTCTGAAATACATCTTCACTCAGCCAGATCTAAACCTCAGACAAAGGAGATGGATTGAAAAGATCAAAGACTTCGATCTTACCATTTCTTACACTCCAGGCAAGGCTAATGTTATGGCTGATGCTCTCAGTCGCAAGTCCTATTGCAATAATCTCATGATCATGGAAAGCCAACCTCCTCTTCATGAAGAATTCCAGAAGCTGAACCTTGATCTTGTTCCTCAAGGCTATCTTGCGAGCTTGACAGCCAGTCCAACTCTCGAGGACAAGATTCGTTCTGAACAACTTCGTGATGCTGAAATCAAGAAGATGGTAGAGCACATCAAAGAAGGCAAGGATAAATTTAAGTCCTTCTCAATTGATGACAAGGGAACTGTGTTCTTCGAAGGACGCATTGCAGTTCCTCAAATTCAAAGTCTCAAAGATATCATTCTCAAGGAGGCTCATGAAACTCCTCTCTCCATACACCCTGGAAGTACAAAGATGTACCAGGATCTCAAGACACTGTATTGGTGGCCTAGCATGAAACGTGAAATTGCTCAATAAGTTTCTGAATGCGACGTTTGTCAACGTGTTAAGGCAGTTCATCAGAAAACAACCGGTCTTCTCCAACCTCTGAAAATCCCTGAGTGGAAGTGGGACATGATTGAAATGGACTTCGTCACTGGTTTTCCAAAGTCCAAGAGGGGCAACGATGCAATCTTCGTTGTCATTGATCGACTCACTAAGGTAGCTCACTTCTTTCCTGTCAAAGAAACAATCTCAGCTAGCCAGTTAGCAGAGCTCTACACAACAAAGATTGTTCCTCTTCATGGTGTTCCATTGGAAATAAGCTCAGATCGTGGAAGCATCTTCACTTCTCATTTCTGGAAAAGTTTTCAAGAAGCATTGGGCACCAAACTTCTGTTCAGCACAGCTTATCATCCTCAGTCTCAAGGGCAAGTCGACAGAGTCAATCAGATTCTCGAGGATATGCTCAGAGCATGTGGTATCTCCTTTGGCATGAAATGGGAGGAATGTCTTCCATATGCTGAATTCTCCTACAACAACAGCTTCCAGGCAAGCCTAGGCATGGCACCATTTGAGGCACTCTATGGCCGCAGATGCAGGAGTCCAATCAATTGGTCTGGAGCTGGTGAACGTTCACTCTTAGGCCCTGACATTGTTAAGGAAGCCGAAGAGAAAGTTCGCATCATTCGTGACAATCTCAAGATTGCTCAGTCTCGTCATAAGAGCTACTATGACAGCAAGCACAGGGATATGATCTATGCACCTGGTGACAAAGCATATCTCCGTGTAACTCCCCTCAGAGGCACACATCGTTTTGGTGTGAAAGGAAAACTTGCACCAAGATACATTGGTCCTTTCAACATTCTTTCAAGGCGTGCAGAAAATGCCTATCGTCTTGAACTTCCAGAAAAACTATCCAAGGTGCACGATGTGTTTCACGTGTCACAGCTCAAGAAGTGCTTCAAAGATCCAGATCGTGCAGTTGATCATGATTCCATTGAACTGCAAGAAGATCTCTCTTATGAGGAGCACCCTGTTCGAATTCTCGATGAGACCGAGCGTAAGACTCGCAACAAGAGCACCAAGTTCTTAAAAGTGCAATGGTCTCATCATTCCGATAAAGAGGCAACATGGGAGACCGAAGAGGATCTTTGCAAGAAGTATCCGGACCTTTTCTCTTCTCAGTAGGAATCTCGGGGCGCGATTCCTTCAAGGGGGGGGGGGGCGTTTTGTAACATCCCAAGTATGAAAATAACCCCTAGAATGTTTGTTTCTTGCTTTAATTAATGTTTTGCATCATGACATCTTCATTGCATTTGTTTTGGCTTTTGTTTTCAATTGTTTTACTTTGTTTTCTATTTGAATTGCAAACAATATTCAAATGTTTTGTTTCATACTTGTTATGTTACATTTTCCAAATAGAAATATTTAAATAAAAATAGCTATTTGTTTCCATTAAGATTTAAAGCTCAAACTATTTAACTTGTTCCTTTTAATAATTCACTTAATCCAATTTGCATTTAAATTCCATTAAAATTGCAAACAGCAACCATTTGAAATTTATGAAAATTACAAAACACTTCCAATCAATTTGTATCAAACAAACATGAAGGTTCAAACTAGTTAAACTATTATTTTCAATATTTCATTTAATATCAAATCACTTCATTTCAATCAAATTCAACTAAACTACAAACAGCCACAAATTTGAATTATTTGAAAAACAAAAGTTTGCAAATTGTTGCTGTTGCTATAAATAACTTATACAAATTTTTATACTAAAATTTCTAACCCTAAAACTCATTCATTTCTTCCTTATTCAAATCTGCAAAAAAAAAAAAACAACAAAACGCAGAGGGGCAGGCAGTGGGCTGAGTCCAGCCCACCAACCCGGCCACTTACCCCTTCGCTCATCTTCCTTCTGTACGGCGTTCATCCGCCGTATCCACGTCGCTGTACGGCAAGCAGGAACGGCCACGACGCGCTCCACCTCCACCTTATAGCTCTACCCCCGAGCCCCTCGCTGCCCTAACCCTAGACCTCTACCTATCTCCCTCGACGCCGCCGTTTTCCCTCCACCCCGAGCCTCTGTCTCTCTACAACCACCACCACCATCCACCGGTCGCCTCCTTCTCTGAATCACCGGCGATCGCCGGCGCTGGGATGGATCTCTGCGCGAGCTGAGCGCTGGGATCGAATCCCCTCGACGTTCCCTTCGTCCTCGACACCGCAGCGAGCACGGAGAGGGTCCACATCACCGCCGCCGTCCTCTCTGTCGCCGCCGGCCGTCCTTCCCCGAGCCTCTGCTGCACCTGCAACGCAGGTGAGCATCACCTCTCGCCCACCTCTCTCCTGCTTCTTTCTCTGCTGCACAACGCCCACGAGCACTCGCAGCACACGCACGCATCCACGGCAGCACCACGAGCAGCTCACCGCCGGCGTCCTCCCTGTCGAGTTTCAGATGACTGAATTTCAGGTTCAGTTAAAACGTCCACGGGCTGAACCATTTCCTCCCTGCGCCACCCTTACTGTCAAGGAACAGAGCAATACCGCAGTGGCAGCAGCCCTGCTCGCGCGAGCCAGTGGCCAGGGTTCGAGTCCCCGCGGGCGGAATTAAACCCCACAATTTTTTGCTTGCCACGTGGGCAGGCAGGGGCCACATGCCATAGGCAGTGGTGGCCACGCGTGCCTCCACGCGCACACACCCACTGCCACCGTGGCCAGGGTCCACTGTCAGTGGCCCAGGCTGGGTCACTGCACGGTGTGAAACGTGCTGGCCCCTTTTCTTTTTAATTCCAGTCCAAACGAATTACAGATTCCCTAAAACCAAAACACAAATAACTTTTGAAGTACAAATCCAAATAATACAAATGAAATATGTATTCTGCACCAAATTAAATCCTCTACCTATTTAACTCATTTGTTTACTGTTTTGAACAATTCAAATGTTTTCAAATTCCAAATTCAAACAATTCATTTCACATTTTGTTAAATTCATAACTAAATCATTTTAAACTCAAATTTAATTTGTAAAATATGTTTTCAAACCAGAAAAACATAATCTTTTCAAATATGAATTTTATTTAATGTTTTGAACAAATAAAATTCAATTAATATTAATACTTGAATTAAATTCATTTAAATCTTGTTTAAACTTGTTTAATTCATAATTAAATCATTGTAATTCCTTTTTCAATAACTGAAACATGTAATCCACCTAAAATTTTGTGCTCTTTTCAAATATGAACTTTGTTGTCTGTTTTGAACAATTAAACTTGATGAAAACAACAAATTCTTGTGTACCTACTTTAAGAAGCCAATTTTCTCAACTTAATAAATAAAAATTCCAAACTTGGTAAACAACATATCAAATTGATTCCATTGTTGTTTCCTTTTTTGTTAACATCATCCATGCATCATGCTAATCAACATTCACATGATGATTACTTGTAGATCATTTAATCCAACCCTAAATTCATGGGCTTTCCATATGCAATCCAAATTGCATAGGGGTCCATTTAAACATGTTACCATGTCAACTAGTTATTTTGATGCACCAATTAAATTGTCATGCATCATCCCATGTTTGTGCACTATGCCATGTTATTGATTGTTCGTCTCTCTTCGATTGTTTGTTTGCTTCTTCTCGAATAGACGACGACGTTGAGACAGACGAGGTTTACGATACTGCTTCTGAGGAGTTAGCTCAGTACCAGGCTGCTGAGCTTGCAGGCAAGTTTTCACTCACATGAACCATTGTGTTCCTTTCCACATGGGATACCGATACTTTCCATTGTCTATTCTGCTAGCCTTATGAATCGTTGCTTGTGTTCCGATCCTATCACATGTTATCCTATAACCCTGATATTGCCTCACCTCCACACCTATAAACCCTTGTTTGTTGCCTTAGTCTTACCTAGCATGCTTAGGGTTGCTTGTGCTCGAGTCTGATGTCCGTTACTTCTTTTACTCTATCTTACTTATGTTCTGGGGGCTCGGTGTTTAATCAATCAACCTGTTACTACTATGGGTAATAATAATTTGATGATAAGGCACCGGCAGGAGGCCCGGCGTGGTTTTGAGGCCTGCTAGTGTCGACCCTAATTAGGAAAAGGGTCTTGTCTACCGATCCATGATGAGCGCACTAACCGCATGTGGGAAGCGTGTATGGGCGCCCCCCTCAATTTGATTCGATTCGCATCTCGTACAAATCGCCACACTTAGTTCGGGCTTTCCATTTGCTGCACGCATATGCAGGTACGAACCCGAGGCCAGGGTGGAATTTTTTAGTCGGCATTTAGGGCGGCGTGGTCTTCCAGTGCTATGAGGGTCCCCCTTTTCTTCGTGGGGGCTCGATTAGCCGCGCACGCACAACACGTGGTTCTTTGGGCTTGATGCGAAGAAGAGTTGAGTTGTGTTGAGTGCCTCGCTTGGTGGGTTTGATTCCCGTCTGGCGGGTTACTCTTACGTGTACGGCTACAGTGGTGCATCTCTGCAGGGTTAAATCTTCTCGAGAAGCCGTGTTGTCCGCGGTTATGGATGACTTGGTGAAAGTACTGGCTAACAAGTAATCAGAACAACTTACACCTAACTAATACTAAGTTGACTAGTAATAGGTTTATTGACACAACAACTTGAACATCACTAATCCAACTGTGTGAGTTATCCTTGGGTTGCTTCCTTAGTAGGGGGTAACATTGGATGGGTTTGTTTGAAGTTAATTGCAGTTGGTTACGATACGCGATCTTATCTTCTTTCTGTTAGTCAGAAGTTGTAGCGTGTCTCTGTAGTTGGTTAGAGCAGCCCGCTGCAGCATCTTTTATGTCACCTATTCTTCCGTTGAACCCAAAGCATCCGTGCTTGTGTTGACGGGTACATTTTGGTATTATGTGCGTCTTGCTTGCCAGTACTTGTATGTACTGACCCCTTTGGGGCTGTGGTTTCCGCAGACTACGATTCCGAGGATCCCCATGGTGGCTACTACGTGGAGTACGACGAGACTGCTGACGAGAAGATACCGGACCCGGGCAGGATCCGAGACTACGTGGATGGGCTCCGTTTTCCTTTCATTCCCGGCCTCTTAGGACTATTTGGTTTTGTCTGTACTCAGACACTTTGACTGCTTCCGCTGTGATGTAATGATGATATGTTGGGACATGTGTCCTCTAGATGATTGCATTTGCTATTCTCTGCTCTAGTGAGAGCCAGTTGCAACTTATTTCCATCTTTTGTGTCTTAGAGATCTGTTGTGGTATCATTTTGTTTAACGCCGTTGACGTACCATGTGTGAATGGTATGAAGTACGTCAATGGTAGTATCTTGATCTCTATGGGATAGTTTACATCGACGATGGATAGTAGAGTTTGGTTGTCACGCATAAGTGTTGGCCTACTCGTAAGAGGATGCGGGCGCAGCTAGGCCCCGTAATCCAAACATCTACTATTCAGTTCGGCCCGGTGAGTAACCTATAGAAGTCAGGGTGCGACAACGGAATGCTTAAAACTTGTTGATAACGAATGAAGGATGCCTCCTCGGAGATGCCGAGAGGGGTTACCTTGTAGCATGAGGTAGTGGAACAACTGGAGGAGGTGATCTTTGAAGCACGAGGTGCTGATATGATTTGGTGGATTAAAAAGATGATGATATTAGTAGTTGAGTAGCTTTCTCATCTGTTTTCAAAATACTCCATGAGACGTGCTATTCCTCCCTCAACTTGGAAAACAAAGATGGCTTTACGCAAAATACCCTTCATAACTCTTTCTAAAAGAAGCAGATATATAATAGGTTAAATAAGTCTTGTTGAGTACCTCCCGTACTCATGTTTGCTTCAACTTGGTTCAGGTGGAGTTCCTCAGTTCGGTGGTGTTTCAACGTGGACATCGACGAGTAGTTTGGGGTTCCCAGGTAGCAGCCTGGAATCTATGGGTTGGGACGTCGCCTTATGTTGCGGCCTCTTAGGCCTTTTTGGTTCTTGTTGATTAGAAACATAATTTGCCTTCCGTTGTCTGATGTAATGTTGGGTCGTGTGACCTCTGCTTGTAAGCTATACTCTAGTAACACTTGTTTAATAAAGCTTCATGTCTAGAGTGTTTCTTTGATCGGTTGTTGGTTTCTAGCTCATTGTTATACAGTTTTGGCTATGCCTGCATAGTTGTCGCAGTCGAGGGGTTGTGGAGCCGATGATCCATGTCCGAGCCCGCCTGTCGGTATGATCGGCCTGGGGCGAGGTAACCCCATTAACCCTCGATTGTTGTTGCACTTTCTGGACACATAGCAGCTCTGTATAACTTTGGTCCCGTTCCTTCAGTTTCCTCCGACTCTTGGACGCTTGGGTATGCATAATTGGTTATGACTAGCATGGATACAAGGAGTAGTAGACCGGGGATCCGGACTACGTGCCGATGAATCCGGTCTGCCTGCCGTTGTTTGTTGCGGCCAGGGCTGGTAACCCTGAAGCCCTTGTGAGTCCATGGCTAGGAGCACATAACAGTATGTATATCTCTGGGTCTGGGGTCTGACACACTAGCTCATTGAGCCTATCCTGCTGCCTAGGCGAGCGTCACCAGTGAGATACGGCAACTCAGCCGCAATTGCCTCTGCATCCCTAAGCGTTTTGGCAGGAGAGCTATACTTGGGCCTACCTACAGTGTTCAAAATAGCAGACAGACTAGCAGCTCTATCATCTATGGCTAACTCAGCGCCTAAGTTGCGGCGAATAGCACCTTGCTTGCTAGGCAGCCTAGAAACTGGAGTAAAACGATGTGCTCTGTTGTACTCATTTTGGTCTAGGTTAACCTCAAGCCTAACCTTCTCCAGCTCCTGGGACTTGACGATTACCGCTTGACGCTGCTGCTCGAGTTGCGCCCTCAAAGCTGTCGCACCCTGACTTCTAGAGGATACTCACCGGGCCTAACTGAATAGTAGATGCTTGGATTACGGGGCTTACCTGCTCCCGCATCCTCTTACGAGTAGGCCATCACTTATGTGCGACAACCAAACTCTACTATCCACCGTCGATGTAAACTATCCCATAGAAATCAAGATACTACCATTGACGTACTTCATACCATACACACATGGTACGTCAACGGCGTGAAACAGAATGATAGCGCAACATATCTCTAAGACACAAAAGATGGAAATAAGTTGCAACTGGCCCTCACTAGGGCAGAGAATAGCAAAATACAATCATCCAGAGGACACATGTCCCAACATAACATCATTACATCTCAGCGGAAGCATTCAAAAGGTCTGAGTACAGACAAATCCAAATAGGCTTAAGAAGCCGGCAATGAAAGAAAGACGGATCCCATCCACGTAGTCTCGGATCCTGCCCGGGTCCGCTATCTACTCGTCAGCAATCTCATCGTACTCCACGTAGTAGCCACCAAGTGAATACTCGGAGTAGTAGTCTGCGGAAACCACAGCCCCAAAGGGGTCAGTACATCAACGTACCGGCAAGCAAGACTCACAGTTCACCAAAGTGTAACCCGTCAACACCAAGCACAGATGCCTTGGGTTCAACGGAAGAAAGGTGGATATAAAAGATGCTGCAACTGGCTGCACTAACCAACTACAGAAATACTACAACTTCCGGCTAACAGAAAGAAGGTAAGATAGCGTATCGTAACCAACTATTGTTTACCACCAAACAAACCCATCCTGGATCTCACCCCTTATCCAAAGAAGCAATCCGAGGATAACTCACACAGTTGGATTAATGAATGATGGATCAAGTTGTTGTGTCAATAAGACTATTACTAGTCAAGTTAGCATTAGTTAGGTGTAAGTTGTTCTGAGTACTTGTTAGCCAGTACTTTCACCAAGTTAACCATAACCGCGGAAAACAAGGCTTCTCGAGAAGATTTATCCCTGCAGGGGTGCACCAATTTGGCCGGACACGTAAGAATAACCCGCCAGATGGAATGCCTTCCACCAAGCGGGGCACTCAACACAACTCAACTCTTCTCCGCATCAAGCCCAAAGAACCCCGTGCAGTGAGCGCACGGCTAATCGAGCCCCACGAAGAAAAGGGGACCCTCATAGCACTCTAAGAACGTGTCTCCCTAAATGCCGACTACAAAAGTTCCACCCTGCGCTGGGCTCGCAAAAACATGCATGCGGCAAATGGAAAACCCGAACTAAATGAGGTAATTTGGACGAGATGCAAATTGAATCAAATTGAGGGGGGCGCCCATACACGCTTCCCACATGCGGGTAGTGCGCTCATCATGGATCAGTAGACAAGACCCTTTTCCTATTAGGGTCGACACTAGCAGGCCTCAAAACCACACAGGGCCTCCTGCCGGTGCCTTATCAGCATATTATTATTAACAGGTTGATTGATTAACATCGAGCCCCCAGAACATAATAGAATATAATAACAGAAAGTAACTGACAGTAGACTCGAGCAAAACAACCCTAAGCATGCTAGTAAGACACTGGCTCAACCAATGGGTTTATAGGAGTGGAGGTGAGGCAATATCAGGGTTAAGGGATTCATGTGATAGGTTCGTAACAGAATCAACTATTCATAGGGCTAGCAGAAAAGACAACGGAAAGTATCGGTAACCAAGGTTGAAAGGAACACAGTGGTTCATGTGAGTGAATACTTGCCTGCAAGCTCAGTAGCCTGGTACTGAGCTAAGTCCTCAGAAGGGGTGTCGTAAAGATCGTCTGTCTCAACGTCGTCGTCTATTCGAGAAGAAGCAAACAAACAACGCAAAGAGACAACAATCAATAAGATGGCATAATGCACAATCATGGGATGATGCATGTCATGTTAATGGATGCATCAGAAATAACGTAGTTGACATGGTAACACAATTTAAATGGACCCATATGCAATTGAATTGCATATGGAAAATGTCCATGAGTTAAAGTTGGAATAGCTGTTCTACAACTAATCATCTTTTGCAAGTGAATTAGCATGATGCATGCATGATGAAAACAATAAGAAACCAACAATAGATGCAAGTGGAAAATAAATTAACAAGTTTGGAAACTATTTATTAAGTTAAGAAATTTTGGGGTTCTTAAAGGTGTCACACAAGCATTTGTTGTTTTCAGCAAGTTTAATTGCTTAAAACAGATAACAAAGTTCATATTTGAAAAGAACATCAAATTTTAGTTGGAATACATGTTTCAATTATTGAAAAAGGAATTACAATTATTTACTTATGAATTAAACAAGTTTAAACAAGTTTTAATTGAATTTAAATCAAGTATGAATATTATTTGAATTTTATTTGTTCAAAACATTAAACCAAATTCATATTTGAAAATTTTATGTTTTTCTGGTTTGAAAACATATTTTCATGTTCAAAAATAATTTAGTTTGAGCAAGTTATGAATTTATTAAATTTGAATGATTTAAACAAGGTTTAAATTATTTAAGCAATTTTAATTATTCAAAACATGAAACAAAATTTATATTTGAAAATATGGTTTGAAATAGCATGGAAAACATATTTTATTTGCAATATTTGGATTAAGTATGAGTTTGTTATGCAATTATACAAATTGAAAATGATTTGTTTGAATTTGAAATTTGAATGCATTTGAATTATTCAAAACAGAAAACAAATGTTATAAATAGATAGAGAAATAAATTTGGGACAGTGCACATATTTTACTTTTATTATTTGGGTTTATAAAATGAAAGTTATTTGCAATTTCATTTTAGGGACCAAACTGTAATTGTAAAAGGATTTAGAGTTAAAAAAAACTAGACAAAAACGTTCTGCACCGTGCAGTGACCTAGCCCAGGTCACTGCCAGTGGGCCAAGGGGCCAACATGGCCAGCGTGTGCTTGCGTGGCCGCAGTGGTGGCTGACAGGGGGGGCCACCCTGTCAGCAACGGTGCGAAAAATTGGGCGGATTAAATCCGCCCGAGGGGGATCGAACCCTCGATCTGGCGTGCGAGGGAGCAGTGCACTGCCACTGCAGTAATCTGAACTTGCTTGTCAGGTAGGGGTGCGCGGTGAGGATATCGTTCCATGTTTTCGTTAACTGAACTTTGCGCGCGTTTGTCCGAAACTTGGCAGAGCGCTCGACGGTGGCCGGCGGTGAGCAGCCCGGGCGCTGGTGCTGCCGTGCTGCTGCGATACGAGCTCGTGTGCATGGAGTGCTGCGGTGTGCGCGTGCGCATGCTGGTGAGCTAGAGGGAGAGGGGTGAAGGGAATCGTTTGCTCACTGTCGAGGAAGGCGAGGCAGCGGCGCGGGGCAGAAGTGGTCGCCTGCGAGGTCGAGGATGGCGGCGGCGACATGTGCGTTCCCAGCAACCGGAGAGGTGTCGAGGACGTAGCTGGCAGTACGGCGGATCCGTTCCAGCTGCTAGCCGGAGGGAAAGGAGGACATCCCGGCGGCGATCACCGGCAGAACAGAGGTGGGGTTTTCGGGTGTAGGTTCAGAGAGGAATTTTCGCCGGCAGGGAGAAGGAATGGCGCCGCGGCGGGGAGTGGGAAGGAGGTGGAGGCGAAGCTAGGGTTAGGGCTCGGGCATCGGGCCTAGGCTAGCTATATAGGGCGCAGGGGCGCGCATCGGCCGTCGCTGCGCTACTGTCGCCGACATGGACAGCGTGCGATGGCGCCGTACAGGTTGAAGACGGGGGCGAACCGGTACGGGCCTGGGAGTGGGCTGGGCCGTGTTGCGCTGGCTCCCCCCACTGGTGAGCGTTTTCTTTTCCCCCTTTTTTTTATTTCTCTTCTGTTTTTTTTTTGCAGAAAATAGAAATGGAAGAAAAAGAGGAGTTTTAGGGTTAGGAAAAATTTGGAAAAAATTGGGTGAGCTAATTAGGTCAAAAACAAACACTTGCCAAGTTTGGTTTTTCAAAAAGTTCAAATTCTATTGCTGTTTGCAAATTGGTTCAAATTTGAATGAATTTGAATATTAAGTGATTATTATTGAAAACAAGATTTTAATTAGAGTGATCAAATAATTTTTAATTGGAAGCATAAGATTATAATTGTTTTGGTAATTTTTATAATTTCAATTGGGTGCTGTTTGTGAATGTGATTTGAATTTTTGAATGTGAATTGAGTTAAATGAGTTATTAAATAAAATAACAAATTAATAGTTCTAATTAAATAGAAACAATTAGTTGTTTTAATTGAACCTTTTATTTGGAAAATGTAACATAACAAGTATGAACAAATTGATTTAGAAGTTGGTTTGAATTTGAAATAGATAGCAATTTGAAACAGATGCATAACAATAGAAATAACAATGCAAAACAAATGCAAACAAGGCAATGAGTATGATGACATGATGCAAAGCAATAATTAAACAAGAAACAAACATTCTAGGGGTGTTTTCATACTTGGGATGTTACAAAAGCGGCGAGTTCCGCTTTGGTGGGCTGTGGCATGCCTAGCTGCTCGGTGGCGCCTCCGCGACCAGCCGGTATAGCCGTAGACATGGAAGGATCCACGTAACCCGAAATATTCCGGGGCATGTCGTAGGGCTTGATGACTCTTGCACCTGACTCGACGACCTCAGCTGTAGTGGTCGTGCCCTTCCCGGCATCGATAGTCGGGCCCGTCATCATCACGTCCACGTTGTCCGCAGAGCAACCGGTTGGCTTCCCGCGGGCAGCGAGTACAGCAGGAGGATCATCCGCAACGCACACCTCCTCCGGGAACTCGCGGATAACGGTGGTGGCGACGTACACCAGATGCGCGCCGAAGGAGAGGACGGAGCCGCCTGCAGGCACATGCATGTCGCAGAAATCTGTGGAAAAGGCCACAGACCACGCGCTCCCCCGATGCAGAAATCGGTGCCGTCCGAATATGAACCCCAGCCAGTGCCGCTGCTGGCCCCACGGTGGGCGCCAACTGTCATAGGATGGGAAAGACAGATGCCGTGGGATGGCTAATGAGTTGGGGCCGATGGACGCTGTAGGTATTCGGGGAGGGATCGCACGGCGAGTAGCCGCGCTCAAGAACACTGCAAACACAACAATCTACCCAGGTGCAGGGCCCTCGTGTGGATGTAACACCCCTACTCCTGCCTATCTCTCTGTATGTATAATCTCCGACTAGCCACAGTACAGTTTTGCCTCTCAGCCGAGTAGCCACTCTGCTGCTCTCTCTCTCGCTCTAGTGCTAGCTCTTGCAATAAATGAGATCTGGGCCAACGTCCCTCGCGCAGGAGGGGGCTGGGCACCTTATATACTGATGTCCAGCCGGATAAATAAAGAATAAAAGGTACAAATGATGGGACTTCACCACTGTGATACGCAGGGCACGCTTCCGGGTTCCTACTGACGCGGGTGCGGGAAGTCGCCGCGACGTCCGGCTGACAGGACCTGTCCACCCTGTCAGTCTCATAGATTAGGCCGCCCGACACGTCATGTCCCCTCTGTCAGTGACAGGACGTGACATCCGTCAACTCTCACTGTACCCACACTGTAGCGCGGATAATCATGCGCTCCGTAAGTTGAACCGCACGCCTGTACGGCTGCGGGATACGCGGGATCTCTTTCAGAACGGCTCCATTGACTTCAGGCCCGAGTAGGCTTGCAGCTCATCTACTCGGACCACTTGCCCTTTACTTGGACGATGATGATCTTACTTGTTATCTTGTTTTGGCCATCAGTGAGCATCACCGAATAGAACCTACCGGGTAGTGGATACCAAGGTAGCCATCTACTCCGTCAACGGCACATTGACTTCCTATTTAGCACTTGTCTTACCCCTACTCGGGGGTAGCCCCCCCGACAACTGCGAACAAAACAATCTACCCAGTTTTAGGGCCCTCGTGTGGAGGTAACACCCCTACTCCTTCCTCTCTCTATGTATATTGGTATGCCGAGTACAAGAGTTCCTCTCTCTCTCTTTCTTTCTCTCTGTGAGTAGCAATGCCTCTAAGATCAAACCAGCTATCTCCCCACTAAGTGATCGACCCTCGCGCAGGAGGTGGAAGACCACCTTATATACTGGTGTCCATCTACTATTTTACAGATAAAAGGACTGACTAGACAACTCCACTGTGCAGTAGCGCACGCCTCCGTGTTTTCGCTGACAGCGTCGCCAAAAGTCTCTGCGGTAGGCCGCTGATATGTCTTGTCCCCCTTGTCAGTCTCCACAGTAAGCCGCTGACATGTCCTGTCCCCCTAGTCAGAGACAGGACTTGACACCTCCCATACCGTACTGCACCCACGTCTGGATACATATTACCACATACCTAGTAAGTTCAACCGCACGCTGGTACGGCCCTTGGATACGCGGGATTCACCTCAACGGCTCCATTGAATTTGCCTCCAAGTAGAAGGTTCACTACCTCTATCCAGATCACCCAAGTTCTACTCGGTTGACCCAGACATACACCTGAATATTCCCTTGGCTCCTTGTTCTTCCTGCAGGATAGACCCAACCGGATACCATCTCTATCCGGATACCAGCCTATCCGGCACATGCCAACTCGGCACGGCCGAACTCGGTAAGTCGTATCTTGAACTCCAATTACCTACTACCTTACCCCTACTCGGGTGTCGGATATATACCAAATAGGGGTATAGTAGATGGTAGACAAAGTGCCGGATTACCAGGGTGGCCTAAGTGGTAGTGGGCTTAGGTCCATTGGGCGGCCCAGTAACCCGACGCACAGAAGCCGGATTCTAGAAGAACCTGGATCACGGCCCACGTGATCTGGCTTGGAGGAGAAGACGGATTACTTGCTTTCCAAGTTACAAGTTACCGTAGTCTTCTAGGTTTCCTATTCTGTAAGCCCTAATCCGGCTACTATATAAAGCCGGACGGGAGATAGATTAGATAACGAATAACAGAGAAGCTCTACGCCAACTCGCCGAGAAGCCCATCCTCGTCGAGTAGCTTAGATCTAAAACCTCACATTGTAATCCTATGTCCAGGCTTTAGTCCTGATTAGTGAGAAGTGCAGGAGTAGGCACGTCGTACTGTCGCGACGTACCGAACCTGGGTAAATCCTATGTTCACTGTCCACCACGCGACCCCGTTACCCCACGTCTCTACCGTAGTCTCATGGCACCCCCGTCTATGAAAACTACTACGATGTCTCGACAGTTGGCACCCACCGTGGGGCAAACGACGTCAGGCGTGAAGTTCCGATCTGGGATACTTGGCAGAATCGGAAGATCGATCACTGTCGGAAGCCTGGAGTTTGACGACGACGTCGGACGCTTCCTCGACAACGGATCCTACATACCGGCGCAAAACCACCTGGTAAGTGCCTGCGTGTTACCGATTGGATCTGCTAACATCTTTATCGGACTAACCGCAGAAGCAATGGGGTTTTGCGGTGGAAGCAAATATTTCCCACCCGTCCTATACCCAGTCGAAGATGACTATGATGCCGGATTTTGCTCAGATCGCCGACAAAAAAGTGATACACACTTTATCGGCATGGTGCAATCTGAAGTCGCCGAAAACACGGATGACGGAAATCCCGTGCAAGAGGCAGACAACAACACACCGGTCATAGAGACGGAAGATCCGATACCCGTCATCCAGGCGGAAGATCCGACATCCGTCAGCATGACGATGAACTCGGAAGCCGAGTCTGTGTTAGCCGCCATTGAGGCGAGATTGGAGTCGGAAACCGGATCGGATAATTTCGACTCCGAAGATGAAGATGAGGATGCCTTCGAAAGAAAGGTAAAATCTCTTCAAGAGGGTTTCCACGAAGTGCTAATGGCAAAACCGGCTGAAGTCACGGATGCCGGCAGCCAGGAAAGCCCCAAAACTCCTCCGCCAGACAAAGAGAGAGAAGACGGAGAAACTTCTCCGGTATTTTTCAACGTCAAGGAGATGACAGAAGATGAGCCTGTCAAAAAACCTCCCTCTTCCAAGAAAAAGCACCGTGCTACTAAGAAACTCCAATACAAAATCCGGAAGAAAAAATCAGCTGATCTCGCTGATGAAAACCTGGAAGTAGGAGATGCTAGCAGAACAAAGCCCGCGGAGAAGAAATCCAAAGAAATCCCTGCTCCGCCAATGACGGAACAGGAAGAGCAAGAGCTGTTGCAAACACCAGTGGGACCAGATGAACCCCCTGAGATGCTGGAAGCCAGGAGACAAGCCTTCCAAAGGCAACAGCAACATCTACTCAGATCTCGGCAACATCTCCAACAAACCCAGAATGATATCAAAATCATGAAGGAAGAAATAGAGGAGTACGAGAGAAAGAATAGATCTGCGTTAAAACCTACTAGGTTACCCGGAATCGTAAGACCGGAAGAACTGACGCCAAAAGAAAGGTTCCATAACCCATCTTGGCAAAAGCAGGTAAACGGCAAAGACGCTAGGGGCGAACCAATATACAAAACCGCAGCAGAAAACGCGGAAGCAGCATTCGCCATCCTCAACAACGATCTGTACTCCAACGGGGAAAAACTTCAAGGGGTGTATGCTTTCTTAGGAAAAGCATTGCAATAACAACATCGGGGCCAAGAGCGATCAGGGAGGCTGCACGATAACTCCGCCCTATGCAAAACAGCTACTTGCGCTGCTAGAGCACCTGGACCGGAAGAACCCGGAGATTCAGACAATTCAAAGGATAAAAAAGATGATCCGAGAAAAGACAAGAAAAACCCCGACAACCGGGATGAAGCGTCTAGGACCGGATCCCATCTCCCAAAAGATGGACATAAACCCCACGATCGGGAGGAAAAACACCGGAATGACGGAAAAACAATGCCACCTCCGAGAAACCCAGCTGAGAAAGCCGGAAGATATGATATACCTCACAGACGTGAGAGATCCCGGACACCCCCTAAGGATAAAGAAAGGCACAGGAGCAGAACTCCGCCTAATCCAAAAGGGCGTGACCACAGAAGAGATAGAAATAACCCCGGAAAAGCGCGTCCGCGCAACAATGGAAAAGAAAAGAGCAGATCCCCTTCTGTCCATTCAGCCGGAAGATATTCTGCACACATTGATAGAGCAGAAAAGGATGATCTATACTTTGGTCCTAAGTATTTTACTGACAGGATCCGAAGGATAACCCTACATTCTGGCTTTGCCAAGGTCGGTCCAACATACCAGAAATACACCGGCAGCACAAACCCGGATACCTGGCTCTCAGACTACTATACAGCCGTCCAGATCAACAATGGGACAGACCTAGAAGCTGTTAAGTTTCTTCCCCTAATGTTGCTGGACGGAGCCAGAGATTGGATCAATGGATTACCATCGAGAACTGTCGATAGCTGGGATGATATGGCTAGAGTATTCACTCAGCCCTTCCGGGGAACATACAAACGCCCGAACAGCATCAACCAGCTGAACCGTTGTACCCAATTTGAGGATGAACCATACGTGGATTTCATCTCCAGATGGACGGAAATGAAGAATAGTTGCTCCGGAGTAACTGACGTACAAGCAATGCATGCTTTCGTCAATGGCCTAAAACCCGGACTCGTACCGTTCATGGTTAGTTCCAAACAGCACAAAGATCTCGGATCTATGCTTACAACCGCCAATGAGCACGCCGCAGCCGAAGACGACATCAGAGCAAGAGGAGGCAATATCGAATCACTGATACTTGCCAAGAAAACCCCTCGTTCTGACAAAAAAGGAACTCCAGAAACAACGACAAAACCCAAAGAGGTCAACATAGCCTTTGGAGGTGAAAAAGGGAACAAGTGGAAAGGACGCAGTCCAGATCCAATCAACTACACTCCAGAGGAGTGGGAGAGGATTAAGTCGGAACCCTGTGTCCACCATTCGCAATTTGGGAAACCCACCCATACAAACGCGCAATGCCGGCTGAATAAGCACATGAACGGCAGTGCAGGATCCGGGAGTAAGGGGAAGGGTTCCAAGAGGAAACCCGCCAAACAAAAGCCAGAAGCTGACAAAGAAGACAGTGAATCGGACACTGACGAAAAAATCCAGGAACAACAGCGAAAGGGCGAACCCAAATTTCCGAGAGTTGATGGAGAATCAATGCTAACTTTCCTAGCAACTCCGTCGGCAAAGGTGGCCAAAAGAACACTTCGAGAAATAAACGCGGTTGTTCCGACAACCCCGAAATTCTTGAAATATTCCAACACACCAATAACCTGGGATCAGTCTGATCATCCCGGGAATATCACTGAACCCGGCACACAAGCTCTTGTTGTAATCCCTATTGTCCAAAACACTAGGCTAAGAAGAGTCCTAATGGATGGAGGATCCAGCATTAATATAATGTACCTGGATACACTGAAGCATCTGAAGATTTCCGAGTCCCAGCTCAATTACAGCAACATACGCTTCCATGGCATTGTTCCTGGCAGACAAGCACGATCCCTAGGAGAAATTTCCCTAGATGTCACCTTCGGAGACAAAGATCTCTTCCGGCAGGAAAAAGTATCCTTCGAAGTAGTGCCGTTCGAAAGCGTGTACCACGCAATACTCGGACGTCCAGCTTTCGCCAAATTCATGGCAAGATCTTGTTATATCTACAATAAGCTGAAGATGCCAGGACCCAAAGGAGGAGTAATCACCATAGCCGGTGATTTCAAGCTGGCAAACGAGTTGGAGAAAGAAAACGCCCTTTGCGCTCAGAGAGTTATAGCAAAGGAAGAACTGAAGGAATTAGCCAAGGAGGTATCGCCGACAGAAATGCCGGCAGGAAAAGGAACTCGGAAGTCGACAGACAGCTTCAAGGCGTCCGAGAATACAAGACAGGTAATCCTAGATCCCAAAGATCCGACAAAATTTGTCGTCATAGGGACTGGGATGACCGACAAATAGGAAGGCGAGCTCATCAAGTTCCTCCGCGAGAACTGGGATATTTTTGCCTGGTGTCCAGCTGACATGCCAGGCGTACCCAGGGAACTTGATGAGCACCAACTCAAGGTTATTCCAGGATCAAAACCCGTCAAGCAAGGTCTCCGTCGATTTGACGGAAGAAGACGGAAGGCTATTGGCAAGGAAATTATCCGGCTTTTAGCAGCGGATTTCATCAAGGAAGTAATCCATACTGATTGGTCCGCAAATCCGGTATTAGTACCGAAGAAAGACACTACTGCTCTTAGAATGTGTATAGATTACACAGGCTTGAACAAATTGTGTCCGAAAGATAGGTTCGCGTTACCGCGAATCGATCAAATAATAGACGCCACTGCAGGCTCCGAGCTTTTATGCTTTTTGGATGCATACTCCGGGTACCACCAAATACGCATGAAAAAGGAAGATCAAATCAAGACTTCTTTCATAACCCCGTACGGGACGTACTATTACGTAACCATGCTATTTGGCCTGAAGAACGCAGGTGCAACCTACCAGCATTGCATGCAACGTTGTTTGCATAGTCAGATTGGCAAAAACATCCATGTTTACGTGGACGATATTGCTGTCGTAACCAAGGAAAAAGACACACTCCTTGAGGATTTGCGAGAAACTTTCGAAAACATGCGCACTTACAAGATGAAGTTAAATCCATCTAAGTGTGTATTCGGGGTTCCCTCAGGAAAACTTCTGGGTTTCATCGTTTCTCACAGAGGAATAGAAGTTAAACCGGAAAAGATCAAAGCCATCTTGAACATATCGAAACCTACGTGCGTGAAAGATGTCCAAAGATTGACGGGTTCCGCCGCTGCCGTCAGCAGATTTATTAGTCGGCTGGGGGATAAAGCCTTACCACTCTACAAGCTGCTGAAGAAATCCGACAAACTCAAGTGGATAGCGAAAGCCCGGGAATATCTAGCAAGTTATGTCCCTTTCCGTACTTAGTTCAATTCTATGTAAACATCTTTTGAGATCATGAAATAAAGTTGTCGGAATTCTGATATCCATGTTTTACAAGTTCAATATAAGTGCAAAGCATGTTTCCGCCTCATCTATTTCCCAATGATCTTACAAAATACTCAATGTTAACCCGAATTGTGCTTGCGTACTCGGCGTTAAAAAAACTGAATGATTTTTCAGCCTGCTAACGGCTAAAGGAAACTTGAATTGCCTGCGTGCCCAAGTTTCATTTAAAAAGTTCCTTGTTTCTCTAAGCATTATCTGATTGCGTATGTGTTGGGTTACTGGAGCTAGTTAGTAAAAATGCCTTTAGCATGATCCATGTTTCCGAGTTTTAAACTGATTGGTCAAACCCAGTTACTCGGCATGACGATCCATATTGCTATTTGAGACATTTCAAACACTAAGGACAGTTAAAACATATATGCCAGAGAACTTAGAAGATAAAGGAATAATAAAATCCGAAAAACTTGCAAAGAATTTCATAATTAAGTATGCAAAAGGCGGAGTTCTCATTCATACAAATAGAAGCATTACAATTGGAATTACATTGTAAAAGTACAGTAATGCTCCTATTGTCTATTTTTACTATCCAGGTTCAAGGAAACCCTTCAAGCATCCGACTCCTCCTCGTTGCTGTCGTCCTCGGGGGCTTCAGTAACTTCTTCCTCCGGGTAATTGATGGAGAGGTTCACCATGGAAGCAACCTGGGTGGCGTGGCCTTTCATTGCATCAAAGATTGTATTCCGTTGGGCTGCCTTGTATCCTTGAGGGACACCGGATGCCACGCGCCAGGACTTTGCACCAGGGTAGTGCATACGCATTAGGCCAAGTGCCATGCGTGCACCACCCCGTGCAGCGGAGCGAAGGATGGATTCCCTGGACTCCGCCACCTCCATGATAGAACCCGGAAGTTTTTCAACTTCCGAGAACTCCCCATTCCTTGAGGGAAGGAACTTGTTGATCAGTTGCATGCAAGCAACCCTGATCAAAGTCCAGGTCTTCTCAAAAACTCGGATTCTTTCAATCCGAGAAAGATCTGGGCTATCTCCTGGTTTGCAGCAAAAAACAACCAAAAGGGTTAAGTAACAAAGCAGAGAAACAAGACAAACATAGAAAAATGGTAAATGTAGACTTAAACTTACCAACAAGTTTGTCAATTTCGGAGCCTTCCTCCTCGCGCAGGGTGAGAGCAGCTTCCAAGCGATGAATGGTGGCTTGATCCTTCTCTGCCTGGGCGGAAGCCTGGGATTGAGAAATCCCAAGGGCCAAGTTGCTGGCTTCCAGATCTTTTTGTGCCTTCACAAGATCCTTGTGAAGGTCAACATTCTCCTTGCAGAGAAACTCGGCATTGCCGGCATCTTCAGCTGCTTGCTTAGCTTGAGCCAAAGCAGCTGAAAAACAAGGAAAAATCCGAGTTAAGAATACTCCCGGAAAAAGTACTTAGACAAATGGCTGAATCGGAAATTTCAGAGGAAAAATGTTTACCTGTTGCTTCCGACAGCGCGAGCTGAGACGACGCCAGTTCCGCCTCTCTCTCCTCAAGAATGGAAAGAAGATTTCTAACTTCCTTGTTCTTGATGGATAGCTTGTTGAAAACTGCCACGTTAATGGCTTCGGCGGTTTGCTAGAACATGGCAAGGAGAAGAATAATTATAAAGCATCAAGGCAAAAAGCATGCATTTTGTTTAATGCTTGGGGGCTAGAGATACATACCTGGCTCATTCGTTGCAAACCCGCCAAGTTTTCATTAAACTCCTTTGCGTATCCCGCAAAGAGAGTTCCGGCCATGCTTAGGCCGTCATTGATGAGCTTGAAGTCCTTATCGAATTGGGGAATCTCTTCGTCGAAAGACCGAGAAGATTTTCCCGCATCCGGAGCCGCTCTTTCCCTCGTGTCAGAGTTCGACACAACAGTCTGGCTGGTCTCCAGCGGTTCGGTGGGGGGGTGGCAGCATGCTCTTCCGCCATTGAGGATGATGAGTCCAGAGGAATGGCGGAAGAAGAACGGGCGCCTCGGCTGGACAAGACCTTGTGTCTCTTCAGCTTCTTCGGCTTCAGGTTGGAGGGAGCTAGGCTAAAAAACCAGAAACCCGGAAAAGATTAACTTTCCAAAAGACGAAAGAAAAAACTTCGACAAACAACAAAAACAACCCGGATGAGCTTACCTGGAAGTGGCGACGGGAACCCCGTCAAGGTTGATAACTTCCTCAGAGGAAGGAATCTTCTTTCGCTTGCACCCACCTGTGGCAGCGGTGCGCAGTGCATCCAGCTCAGCCTCGGAGGTCAGCTCTGAGTCTGGAAGTTCAGTGATCTGTTGGAAAGAAAAATCAGAGTTATAAGTGAGGAAATCCGAGAAAGAATGACAAAACTCTACCCAAATGACGGAAAAAATACCTTGGGAGCCGGATTGTGGGCCGTATACATTGGCCGACTCGCTTCGTATTGGACGCGTGATGCGACCAACTGATTGATGCGCCGTCGAAGCTCCTTTGCGGGACAATCTTTGTTGGTTGTCCGCACTGGGTCCTTGGCACCCGTGTAGTCGCAAAGAAGGCGACCACCGTGAGTGGCCAACGGCTGGATTCGCCTATTCAACCAGCAAAAGACCGTGTTCATGCCGGTCAAAGGTGGATTGGAGGAGGTGAGCTTGGCAATGCGCCGCTTGATCCTTAGAAGATCGGGCGATAGAACTTGGACGGCTTCCGTTCCCCAATTGTCTTGGGGAACAGCAGCAGAGTTCGAAAAAGGAGGAACCCCGATGGCCTCTGTAGGGAAAGGCACATCGGGATGGTAAAAGAAGGAACCCGTCCAACATTTGACGGATTCCGACGTCTTGATCTTGGGGAACCAATCTTCCATAAATCTCCTAAGAGTAAAGGAGATGGTTCTGCAAGTCGGGAGTGCGCCCTCCGAGGAGTTCCGCTTAACCCCGAAACAATACGTCCAAAAGTCTAACCTAGGTTCTAAGCCTAAGTAACCCTCGAACAAAGCCTGAAAGCCGGCCATGTAGAGGATGGAATTGGGTGGCAGGTTATGGGGTTGGATGTTATAGTGGGAGAGGATTTGGAGGAAGAAGGCGGAAGGCGGAAGTCCCACACCTCTTAAGAGATGGGAGGAGAAAAGAACCCTTTCACCGTCTTTCGGCATTGGTTCGTTCTCGTCCTCAGGAAGCCGCCATTTCCCTTTGAGAATCAAACCCTCCTTTTCCAGGTTTGGAAGGAGGGCTGGTGGAATGCTGCAGGCAATCCAATTGCCTGTAGATTCCGCCTCTTCATCCGTTCCGGCGGCGGCGGACGCGGCAGCTTCCGCAGCGGTGAGCTCGTCGCCGAGAAGCTGGATCTTTTCCTCCGCCGTCTCGGGAGCAAACGGCGGGGAAGGCGCGGAGCTCGAGCCCGCGAGGTTCGTGGCGGCGGAAAGATCTTCTCCGCCCGCCGCAGAGGCCGCGGTCTTTTCCGGCTCGCCGCCGGCGTGCGTCGGGGATCCTAGCTGCGGATCCAAATCGCTAATGAGTTCGTCGATTGTGTGCGCGGCAGAGCGAGTAGGAGACGACGGCGAGGATTCCATTTGGAGGCGGTGCGTTTCGACTCCGGTGGTGCTCTCTGGGTGCAAGATGCGCTCGGGAAGTGTTCTTCGCTCGAGACGACTATTTATAGCCGGAAATCCGTCGAGATACGTGCCAACGGCTATTTTGACCATTGGATGATCAACGCGTGTCACTCGACGGAAAATCCGGGAAATGAAATGACAGGGTAATGATGACTATCTCCTCGTTTCCCGTGAGAATCTGTCAGAGATACGTTGCAGGGTTTCCCGCGTGAAACCCAAACGTCCCTTACGTCAGCATGACTCGAGCGCTAACGTAGGAAGTTCCTTCTCCGCGAAGGATCGCGAGAGAAAAGCCGGATTTTCAGGATTCCGAGTTTCATGTTACCATCTCTTTTCAAAGAAGGATAAGAAGAATCAAGACTGCTGAATTGATATTTCTCAGACAAAGTACATTTGGCGAAAGATGGAGAATCAGAGTTTTAATCCTTCTTGGGGGCTACTGTCAGATATATACCAAATAGGGGTATAGTAGATGGTAGACAAAGTGCCGGATTACCAGGGTGGCCTAAGTGGTAGTGGGCTTAGGTCCATTGGACGGCCCAGTAATCCGACGCACAGAAGCCGGATTCTAGAAGAACCTGGATCACGGCCCACGTGATCTGGCTTGGAGGAGAAGACGGATTCCTTGCTTTCCAAGTTACAAGTTACCGTAGTCTTCTAGGTTTCCTATTCTGTAAGCCCTAATCCGGCTACTATATAAAGCCGGACGGGAGATAGATTAGATAACGAATAATAGAGAAGCTCTACGCCAATTCGCCGAGAAGCCCATCCTCGTCGAGTAGCTTAGATCTAAAACCTCACATTGTAATCCTGTGTCCAGGCTTTAGTCCTGATTAGTGAGAAGTGCAGGAGTAGGCACGTCGTACTGTCGCGACGTACCGAACCTGGGTAAATCCTGTGTTCACTGTCCACCACGCGATCCCGTTACCCCACGTCTCTACCGTAGTCTCATGGCACCCCCGTCTATGAAATCTACTACGATGTCTCGACATCGGGGGTAGCCCCCCGACAGTGATGGTGGGATTGAGATTTTATTAAATGTGTGTGTGGGTGGGGGAGGAAGGGGATGAGCGTGAAATAGAGATAGTCTGAGATGGTGTCCTTAAATAGGCGACAAAGAGACGAATAATGTTTAAATGGGGGAGTCAGTAGACAATGTCTCCTAATGTCCATGAGGGTCTACCCGTGAAAATATACGTCCCCGGACTATCAAAATATATATCCCGTTGCAACGCACGAGCATTTTTCCTATAGTAATCTAAAAGGCTGAAAAGGTGGAAAAATACGCTTCTCGGGAATAGAATTCTTTCACCTGTTGCAAGGCACGGGCACGTTTGCTAGTAATGGATAATAACAATCTGGTCATAAAGTGTAAACACCGATAAATCTCACAAGCATTAACTACTAACAAGTAATCCACATCGGGAGAGAGAACTAGTGAAGAGCAATGATAAAGACCCCTAAGTGTTACAGTGAGATGAAGGTGGATGATGAAGGTGATGGTGCTAGTGGTGATGAAAATGACGATGACGATCTTGATGATGCCCGGAGCGATGACGGTGACAATGGTGATGATTCCCCTTCTCCGAGGAGGAATTTCCCGGCAGATTTCTCCCTCTCGGAGACCTTTTCTCTCTCTGTTGTTTTCCGACCCAAGGCGCTGGAGAAATAATTATTCGATGATATTATGGGGCTTAGGGTTCCCTGGGGGTCAAGTACGCGAAAGGGGACACCCAGGAGTGGGCCAGGGGGGACCATACCACCCCCAGGCGTGGCCAGAAGGGGTGGCGCCGCCTGGTGGTGTGGGCCCCAGGTGGCCCTCCTCCGGGTGCCCTTCTGGCTGACTTCCTTCTCGAGACTTCTGAGACTCCTACGGTCCCCCTCTTCTTCTGATCTTCTGAAATAGGGTATCTCGACGGTGCTTTTTCCATCAGATTTCTTGTCCCGGTGTTTATTCTCCAAAAAATATGAAATATGCAAAAAGAGATAAAATAACAGAAGTAATGCATCATAACATGAAATATATCGATGAATAACAGAAAATAACAATATAAAATAGTGATGGAAAATGGACGTATCAACTCCCCCAAGCTTAGACCTTGCTTGTCCCCAAGCGAAACTGAACTCAATAAACATGACCACGGGTTTAGGTGTGAGGTGTCGATAAATAAAATATGGACAAGAGGCATCACATCTAACAAAGAACAAGTCAGTTTAGACAGCAACTTCCTCTCATATAATCAAACTTGAAACATGTATAGGAAATCACAATAAAGGTGCAAAAGGAAATCATAATTGGTAAAGGCAAACTTCGTTTTTGGTCATAGAATAATTAACAGTGTACTTATCTTTCGATCATAGTCTTTATACTAGAGATCATATTGCAGAGTTTATCATGCTCAATTAAAACAGTCTCTTTGCAGACATTGGTAACTTTAAAAGTGGTATTCAATATGATAAAAGCATTTGTACTAAACAAGGAAGAATAAAGGACATGATTGAGTAAATCAACATATAGATGGATGGATCACAACAAATAAAATGCTTGCTTAAGATAGAAAGGAGTAGGTTTACTGACTCAACATGGAGGGAAAAGATAGGCCCTTTGTAGAGGGAAGCATGGATTAACTCATGTGCTAGAGCTTTTCATTTGATAAACAGAGTATTGAAAACAATTTTGAGGGTGGTGTATGTTTATGTCAACGAATGGCAAATAGAAAATACAGTACGTCACAAGCTAACTAGACTTCAGAAGAGCGGCTTCCATTGAAGGACGCAACTGGTATAGAAGGTCATCCCTCTTTCTTTTTTCATTACACAATTATGCGTTGACTGATAAATCAAGGGAAATAGTGAAGGGAAATTGTATTATTATTTGGGGCTGGGAACTCCACTGCCAGCTCTTCTAGCATTTGGACAAGCGGATGAAGCCACTAGTCCAGGCGTGTAAAGTTCAATCAACAAGTGAGATCAAGATTCTCTATTTGTGTCCTCATGAGCTAAAACAGGGGCACAAAACAGGTGTAAATTTGAAGGTTTTAAAGGTAGCACACAAGCAATTTATTTAGAGTGGCAGTTAAATACCACATAAAGGTAGGTATGGTGGAGAAAAATGGCAAGGTTTTGGGGCACAAGGTTTGTATGCACGAGAAGCAGTCCCTCTCTGTGAAGGTTTTTGGCTAGCAAGGTTGGGTGGCAAGCATAAGAGTTGAGGGAAAATAAAGAAATACATATATGATAAAACCAATCACGCAATATTCCTTGAAGGAAAAAACAATATTACCACAGAATACTAAGCTTATGAGCTAACAAAAAGAAAGATCATGGAATAGTATATCTACATACAACTCCCTATTTTCTACTTAACTCTCATCGTATTGTTGCTACTGACCAATGCTAAGTTTGCCAAAACCAACTAGATTAACTTGATTGTCCAACATTGATACCAATACTAAGAACAAGATCAACCATATAACAAAAATTGCAAACTGAAATAAAGTGTAGAAAGTAGATGATGAAACTTCTCATTAATATTTCGTTACGACAACTCAAACCAAAGGATACAATGATAACCAACTAAAGAGTGATACTTCCATACTGCAAACTATCCTATATGATATTTTCTCTATTTGTGATATGACTCTACTAAAAGGTCAAAAGGTGAAAGATAAAGGTGTGATACCACGGCACTCCCCAAAGCTTGGAACAAACCAAGGGGATGCCAATACTAATTGTAACATCCCAAGTATGAAAAATAGCCATGAGAATGTTTGCTCTCTGTTATTTTATGTTTTGCATCATGGCATCATGTTGATTGCATTTGTTTTGCTTGTTTTCCTTTTGTTTTCCTCTGTTTTCATTTGTTTTCCTTTGTTTTCTATTTGAATTTCAAACCAAATTTCAAACCTTTTGTTTTCATCCTTGTGATGTTACAATTTCCAAATAAAAGTTTCAATTAAAACAACTAATTGTTTCTATTTAAATAGAACCATTAACTTGTTATTTCTATTTAATAAATCATTTGAATCAATTCACATTCAAATTAAAATCACATTGTCCAAAACAACCACCATGTTAAACTTATGAAAATTACTCAACAATTATAATCACATGCTTCCAATTAAAAGTACATGATAACCCTACTTAAAATTTTGTTTGTAATAATCAATTTAATCCCAAATTCATCCAATTTCACTCAATGACCAAACATCAAAATAAATTTGAACTTTTGAAAACCCAAAGTTGACAATTGATTGCTTTTGACTTAATAAACTCACCCAACTTTTTTCCAAATTTATCCTAACCCTAAAACTCCTTCCTTTCTTCCTATTTCTATTCCTGGAAAAAAAATAACTAGAACAAAAAAATAAAACCAAACAGCCAGAGAGAGAGGAGAGAGGCCCAGCCCACCAAAAATACCTCAGCCCAATACCCCTTGCCTCCTTTCTTCCTCGTACGGACGAGGCAACCAGGGAGCAGGTGAGCTCCCTTGGCCACCATGCCTCCACGTCTCATCTCTCCCCCTCTACTTAAATCCCCACGGGAACCCTAGCCTAGCCTCCCTCCTTTTCTCCTCCAGCCGCCGCCGCCTCCCTGCTCCTTTCTCCCCTCAAAATCCCCTTTCTTCTCTGCAGTTTACTGAACCCCAAAAAGACCACTTCTGGCCGGAAATTGGAGGCGAAGGCGCGGGGGCTGTGGTCGTCCTCCGGGCGGGTTCTTCACGGGAATGGACTCACGGCGCTACCACCTCCATCTTTGGTGAAGGCGCCGTGGTCCGAGGAGGCTCCGGGCAGCCGCGGCGTCGAGGTCATCGCTGGCCCGCCTCCCTGCTGTCCGCCCCGACCCCCTGCGCCTCCTCCATTTGGCCCTCGAGGTGAGCAGCATCGGCCACCCCCCTTCCTCCTCTCGCCTCCCTCCTCCTCCACAGGCACACCGCACCCCACCCCTCGCAGCAGCCCCACGCCCCAGCGCCCTCCGGCGATCAGCAACCACCGGCGGCCATCTCTCTGTCGAGATGCAGTACCAGTACAGGTTCAGTTACGTGCAAATTTCAAAAATAGCCCGCACCACCACCTTATCCACCCCGAGGCCCACTTCCTATCACCAAAGTTCAGCTACCCCACTGGTCAACACCCCTTGCGCCTAACCCACAGGGCCTGGGTTCGATCCCCCTAACCCCAGCTTTTTCTTTCTATTTTTTTCTTTTTCTGACAGAATTTCAGCAAGCCAGATCTGATCAATTACTCCTAAATTCCATATAAAATTGAATATCACTCCAATTTGAATGATTCAAAATCCTGTGGTTTCATAATTTTGTGCTCCTTCTAGTAATGTCAAGTTTGCAACCTGTTTCTGTAACAATTTTTGCACTAAATAATTAATTACTGAAAATGCAATAAAATTTGGAAACTTTGGAATTTCATAACTTTAGTTCTACTCATCCAATTTAAGCAAACTTGGGCTCTAAAAATTTGTCTTAACAAACTCTACACATTGGTATTTTATTCGGTCACAATTGAATTAATTTTGAGCATGTTTCCCTCTGTTTACTAAAAATGGCAGAATAAGAATGATATTGGAAAATTGCATAATAAATTCAATAATCCCCCAAAAATTATGTTTGATAGCTCAAAATGTTCAATGAAACCTTTGCTACATGTTTTCAACCTTTTCAATGCAATTTGTTACTGTTTTGAATATTTTAAATTGGTGAAATATTTAAAAACTTGTTAAATTCACTTAAACTTGCAAAAATCATAACTTGTTCCTAAAAATTCCAAATTCCACAAACGAAATATGTTTTCCAATCAACTTTTCATGTACTTTCCAAATATAATTTTTTTTTGCTGTTTTGAATAATTTAAATTGCTGAAAACAACTGTTTCTTAATTATTGCATTTAAAATTGCTAAAATCATAACTTGCTCAAATTAATTTATTTTTTGAACATGTAAAATATGTTTTCACACTAGAAAAACATAACCTTTCCAAATATGATTTTGGTTTAATATTTTGAACAAATAAAATTCAATTAAAATTCACACTTGAATTAATTCCAATTTAATTCTTGTTTAACTTGTTTAATTCCCAATTAAATCATTGTAATTCATTTGCTAATAATTGAAACATGTAATCCACCTAAAATGTTTTGCTCTTTTCAAATATAAACTTTGCCTTTTGTTTTGAGCAATTTAACTTGATGAAAACAACCAATTGTTTGTGTAACATCTTTAAGTAACCAAACTTCCATAACTTAATAAATAAATTTCTAAATTGGTAAACCTTATTTCTACTTGTTTCTATTGTTGTTATTTTGTTGTTTTCATCATCCATGCATCATGCTAATCAACTTTCACATGATGATTAGTTGTAGAACAATTAATTCAACCATAATTCATGGGCTTTCCGTATGCAATCCAAGTTGCATGAGGGTCCATTTAATCATGTTGTTATCTTGTCAACTAGTTTATTTCTATGCCTCAATTAAATGGTCATGCATCATCCCATGTTTGTGCATTATGCCATCTTATTGATTGTTTGTTCTCTGTGTTGTTTGTTTGCTTCTTCTCGGATACACGACGACGTTGAGACCGACGATACTTACGACACCCCTTCTAAGGATTTAGCTCGTTACCAGGCTACTGGGTTTGCAGGCAAGTTATCACTCACATGAACCATCGTGTTCCTTTCAACATTGGTTACCGATACTTTCCGTTGTCTATTCTGCTAGCCCTATGATTAGTTGCTTCTGTTACGAACCTATCACATGTATCCTTTAACCCTGATATTGCCTCACCCCCATACCTATAACCTTTTGCTTGTGCCCGTGTCTTAATAGCATGCTTAGGGTTGTTTTGCTCAAGTCTGTTACCCGTTACGTTCTGTTACTATTTCTATTATGTTCTGGGGGCTCGATGTTTAATCAATCAACCATGCTAATGTTATTGTTAATAATAATTTGATGATAAGGCACCGGCAGGAGGCCCTATGTGGTTTTGAGGCCTGCTAGTGTCGACCCTAATAGGAAAAGGGTCTTGTCTACTGATCCATGATGACCGCACTAACCGCATGTGGGAAGCGAGTATGGGCGCCCCCCTCAATTTGGTATCAGAGCCTGTCTGCCTGTAGGATCCCTTTTTACTGGTCGCAGTTGAGTCTAGAAACTATTTTGTAGCTATATAGGAAAAATGAAACGTTGGAGTAGGAATTCTGTTCTTTTTCTTCTTTCCCCACCCACCCTCCCTTTTCTGGTAAGGAAGTGCAACGTGGTTTTTCCCTTCTCATCTAAACTTTCAAGTTAGGATTTCACGTGTTTTGGGTTCTCCGTAGTACCTCAGGTTTTTTTGGTCTCGTTTTCCCGATGTTGCTTCAATATCCTGTCCTCCTAAACATTTCCATTTCGTCCGTTGAAATCTTGTTGTTGTTTTCCACTTCAATTCTTCTACCGGCGTCTAATCAAAACTTCCCAAATATCAAGTCTATCTGGCCAGAAAGGTTGTTGTTGTTTCGAAAACTACCAGGCTATGAGAGCTGGCATTCCTATCACCTGGGGTTGTTTCGAGGAAGCATTCCTGAAGCACCACATTCCATATAGTATATTCTCAAAATGAATCAAGTTCTATTCATCTATACACCATCAATACACAACCTCTACCTTTACTTGAAAATGTTCCGGTGGTTTGCGAATTCCCTGACATCTTTCCAGAAGAGTTGCCAGGGTTGCCTATCGTTTTCAACTTCCAGAAAAACTATCCAAGGTGCACGATGTGTTTCACGTGTCACAGCTCAAGAGGATCTTCCCAAGAAGTATCCGGACCTTTTCTTTTCTCAGTAGGAATCTCGGGGCGTGATTCCTTCAAGGGGGGGCGTTTTGTAACATCCCAAGTATGAAAAATAGCCATTAGAATGTTTCCTCTCTGTTATTTTATGTTTTGCATCATGGCATCATGTTGATTGCATTTGTTTTGCTTGTTTTCCTTTTGTTTTCCTCTGTTTTCATTTGTTTTCCTTTGTTTTCTATTTGAATTTCAAACCAAATTTCAAACCTTTTGTTTTCATCCTTGTGATGTTACAATTTCCAAATAAAAGTTTCAATTAAAACAACTAATTGTTTCTATTTAAATAGAACCATTAACTTGTTATTTCTATTTAATAACTCATTTGAATCAATTCACATTCAAATTCAAATCACATTGTCCAAAACAACCACCATGTTAAACTTATGAAAATTACTCAACAATTATAATCACATGCTTCCAATTAAAAGTACATGATAACCCTACTTAAAATTTTGTTTGTAATAATCAATTTAATCCCAAATTCATCCAATTTCACTCAATGACCAAACATCAAAATAAATTTGAACTTTTGAAAACCCAAAGTTGACAATTGATTGCTTTTGACTTAATAAACTCACC
Organism: Alopecurus myosuroides; assembly: GCA_028641055.1. Taxonomy (NCBI): domain Eukaryota; kingdom Viridiplantae; phylum Streptophyta; class Magnoliopsida; order Poales; family Poaceae; genus Alopecurus; species Alopecurus myosuroides. The sequence continues at coordinate 211,604,436 of CM054061.1, read as the reverse complement.
CAACTTTTTTCCAAATTTATCCTAACCCTAAAACTCCTTCCTTTCTTCCTATTTCTATTCCTGCAAAAAAAAATAACTAGAACAAAAAAATAAAACCAAACAGCCAGAGAGAGGAGAGAGGCCCAGCCCACCAAAAATACCTCAGCCCAATACCCCTTGCCTCCTTTCTTCCTCGTACGGACGAGGCAACCAGGGAGCAGGTGAGCTCCCTTGGCCACCATGCCTCCACGTCTCATCTCTCCCCCTCTACTTAAATCCCCACGGGAACCCTAGCCTAGCCTCCCTCCTTTTCTCCTCCAGCCGCCGCCGCCTCCCTGCTCCTTTCTCCCCTCAAAATCCCCTTTCTTCTCTGCAGTTTACTGAACCCCAAACAGACCACTTCTGGCCGGAAATTGGAGGCGAAGGCGCGGGGGCTGTGGTCGTCCTCCGGGCGGGTTCTTCACGGGAATGGACTCACGGCGCTACCACCTCCATCTTTGGTGAAGGCGCCGTGGTCCGAGGTGGCTCCGGGCGGCCGCGGCGTCGAGGTCATCGCCGGCCCGCCTCCCTGCTGTCCGCCCCGACCCCCTGCGCCTCCTCCATCTGGCCCTCGAGGTGAGCAGCATCAGCCACCCCCCTTCCTCCTCTCGCCTCCCTCCTCCTCCACAGGCACACCGCACCCCACCCCTCGCAGCAGCCCCACGCCCCAGCGCCCTCCGGCGATCAGCAACCACCGGCGGCCATCTCTCTGTCGAGATGCAGTACCAGTACAGGTTCAGTTACGTGCAAATTTCAGAAACAGCCCGCACCACCACCTTATCCACCCCGAGGCCCACTTCCTATCACCAAAGTTCAGCTACCCCACTGGTCAACACCCCTTGCGCCTAACCCACAGGGCCTGGGTTCGATCCCCCTAACCCCAGCTTTTTCTTTCTGTTTTTTTTCTTTTTCTGCCAGAATTTCAGCAAGCCAGATCTGATCAATTACTTCTAAATTCCATATAAAATTGAATATCACTCCAATTTGAATGATTCAAAATCCTGTGGTTTCATAATTTTGTTCTCCTTCTAGTAATGTCAAGTTTGCAACCTGTTTCTGTAACAATTTTTGCACTAAATAATTAATTACTGAAAATGCAATAAAATTTGGAAACTTTGGAATTTCATAACTTTAGTTCTACTCATCCAATTTAAGAAAACTTGGGCTCTCAAAATTTGTCTTAACAAACTCTACACATTGGTATTTTATTTGGTCACAATTGAATTAATTTTGAGCATGTTTCCCTCTGTTTACTAAAAATGGGAGAATAAGAATGATATTGGAAAATTGCATAATAAATTCAATAATCCCCTAAAAATTATGTTTGATAGCTCAAAATGTTCAATGAAACCTTTGCTACATGTTTTCAACCTTTTCAATGAAATTTGTTACTGTTTTGAATATTTTAAATTGGTGAAATATTTAAAAACTTGTTAAATTCACTTAAACTTGCAAAAATCATAACTTGTTCATAAAAATTCCAAATTCCACAAACTAAATATGTTTTCCAATCAACTTTTCATGTACTTTCCAAATATAAATTTTGTTTGCTGTTTTGAATAATTTAAATTGCTGAAAACAACTGTTTCTTAATTATTGCATTTAAAATTGCTAAAATCATAACTTGCTCAAATTAATTTATTTTTTGAACATGTAAAATATGTTTTCACACTAGAAAAACATAAAATTTCCAAATATGAATTTGGTTTAATATTTTGAACAAATAAAATTCAATTAAAATTCACACTTGAATTAATTCCAATTTAATTCTTGTTTAACTTGTTTAATTCCCAATTAAATCATTGTAATTCATTTGCTAATAATTGAAACATGTAATCCACCTAAAATGTTTTGCTCTTTTCAAATATAAACTTTGCCTTTTGTTTTGAGCAATTTAACTTGATGAAAACAACCAATTGTTTGTGTAACATCTTTAAGTAACCAAACTTCCATAACTTAATAAATAAACTTCTAAATTGGTAAACCTTATTTCTACTTGTTTCTATTGTTGTTATTTTGTTGTTTTCATCATCCATGCATCATGCTAATCAACTTTCACATTATGATTAGTTGTAGAACAATTAATTCAACCATAATTCATGGGCTTTCCGTATGCAATCCAAGTTGCATGAGGGTCCATTTAATCATGTTGTTATCTTGTCAACTAGTTTATTTCTATGCCTCAATTAAATGGTCATGCATCATCCCATGTTTGTGCATTATTCCATCTTATTGATTGTTTGTTCTCTGTGTTGTTTGTTTGCTTCTTCTCGGATACACGACGACGTTGAGACCGACGATACTTACGACACCCCTTCTAAGGATTTAGCTCAGTACCAGGCTACTGGGTTTGCAGGCAAGTTATAACTCACATGAACCATCGTGTTCCTTTCAACATTGGTTACCGATACTTTCCGTTGTCTATTCTGCTAGCCCTATGATTAGTTGCTTCTGTTACGAACCTATCACATGTATCCTTTAACCCTGATATTGCCTCACCCCCATACCTATAACCTTTTGCTTGTGCCCATGTCTTAATAGCATGCTTAGGGTTGTTTTGCTCAAGTCTGTTACCCGTTACGTTCTGTTACTATTTCTATTATGTTCTGGGGGCTCGATGTTTAATCAATCAACCATGCTAATGTTATTGTTAATAATAATTTGATGATAAGGCACCGGCAGGAGGCCCTGTGTGGTTTTGAGGCCTGCTAGTGTCGACCCTAATAGGAAAAGGGTCTTGTCTACTGATCCATGATGACCGCACTAACCGCATGTGGGAAGCGAGTATGGGCGCCCCCCTCAATTTGATTCGATTCGCATCTCGTCCAAATCGCCTCATTTAGTTCGTGTTTTCCATTTGCCGCATGCATGTTTTTGCGAGCCCAGGCCAGGGTGGAACTTTTGTAGTCGGCATATAGGGGGACATGGTCTTAGAGTGCTATGAGGGTCCCTTTTCTTCGGGGCTCGATTAGCCGTGCGCCCAAGGTTCTTTGGGCTTGATGCGAAGAAGAGTTGAGTTGTGTAGAGTACCTCGCTTGGTGGGTTTGATTTCCGTCTGGCGGGATATTCTTGCGTGTACGGCCAAATTGGTGCACCCCTGCAGGGTAAATCTTCTCGAGAAGCCGTGTTTTCCGCGGTTATGGACTACTTGGTGAAAGTACTGGCTAACAAGTACTCAGGACAACTTAAACCTAATGATTAACAACCTTACACCCAATGATTAACACCTTGACTAGTAATAGGCTTATTGACACAATAATCTAAACCATCATTAATCCAACTATGTGAGTTATCCTCGGATTGCTTCTTTGGATAAGGGGCGAGATCCAGGATGGGTTTGTTTGAGGTTAGCTATAGTTGGTTACGATACGCGATCTTATCTCCTTTCTGTTAGCCGGAAGTGGTAGTAACTCTGTAGTTGGTTAGAGCAGCCAGTTGCAGCATCTTTATTTCCCCTTCCTTCCGTTGAACCCAAAGCATCTGTGCTTGGTGTTGACGGGTTACACTTTGGTGAACTGTGAGTCTTGCTTGCCAGTACGTTTATGTACTGGCCCCTTTGGGGCTGTGGTTTCCGCATACCTACGTTTCCGAAGATCTACATGGTGGCAACTACGTGGAGTATGACGAGACTGCTGACGAGTAGATAGCGGACCCGGGCAGGATCCGAGACTTCGTGGATGGGCTCCGTCTGTTCGTTTCCGGCCTCTTAGGCCTATTTGGTTCTTGTCTGTACTCAGACATTTTGGATGCTTCCGCTGTGATGTAATGATGAATTGTTGTGACATGTGTCCTCTGGATGATTGTATTTGCTATCTCTGCTCTAATGAGAGCCATTTGCACTTATTTTGATCTTTTGTGTCGTAGAGATCTGTTGTGATATCACTTGTTAAACGCCGTTGACGTACCATGTGTGTATGGTTTGAAGTACGTCAATGGAAGTGTCCTGATTTCTATGGGATAGTTTACATCGACGGTGGATAGTAGAGTTTGGTTGTCGCACATAAGTGCTGGCCTACTCGTAAGAGGACGCGGGAGCAGCTAAGCCCCGTAATCCAATCATCTACTATTCAGTTCGGCCCGATGAGTATCCCCTAGAAGTCCGGGTGCGACACTAATGACGAATTTATTCTTCGATGGTGGTGGTGAGTCCTTTTCATCATCAGACTTCCAAGGTAAAGGCTCTCCATGAACAAATAATGTCTTGGTATCAAATATCCTGAAACTAGCAGTAGAGCTTATACGTTTAAACATGTTCTCATACTCACAGTTCTCATTCTGAACATCGTAGAGTTGTGCTTGTGATTTTTTGGTGGTCTCGGTGAGTGAGAAGATCTCCTCCGAAAGCTTTAAAGTCTCCTTCTTGTACTTAGTGATCAGCTCTGTCTTTATCCTCTGGATGATGTCAACTTCACGCTCCCCCATATTCTTGTACCTAAAGACTTCTTGCTCCGGCTCTTCCATCCTAGCTTCCAGACTGCCTTCTCGTTTAGGGCCCCGAACATCTTCAATCTACACCTACACATCCTTGAGCAACAACTCTTTGGGATGCATCTTCAATTCGTTCATGTACGGGTTGACGATGTTCGCAAAGAAACTTTCTTTGGGAGGTCCAGAAGAGGACATCGTGGCTCTAGACCTGAAGATGTAACCTGGCAGAAACACGACGAGAAAATGATATACGGACCTCGGGGGGTCCGAGCGGTTAAATATAAAAAACATACGTCACGAAAGGAAAGTCCAGGTCAAAAACGAGTCGGGGAGGGGGACCGGGGGGCCCACACCATAGCCAGGTGCGGCCAAGAGTGGGCCTGAACCCAAGAATGGTATGGTGCCCTCGGGCACCTCCTCCTACTCTTCTTTGGCTCGGTATCTTTCATATTTTACAAAAAACAATAATTTATAACTGGGGAAATAATCCACTAACTTTTTATTAGCAGAACCGTTACCTATTCGAAACTAGATTCTGTAGATTCTAGAATCTTCCCTCTAATGAACTTCTCCGGAGTGATTACTTGAATAACATCAACATCTTCATCATAAGAATCCCCATAAATAGAATGTTTGAGTCTTTGCCCATTCACCACTTGTGTAGTGTTATCTTAGAGGGAAGCAGTTTTGATTGCACCCGAACGATACACCTCTTCAATAACATAAGGGTCTTCCCATCTCGAGAGTAATTTTCCTGCAAAAAATCTGAGACGAGACGGATACAATAGAAGTTTCTCACCAACATGAAACTATCTTTTAAGAATTCTCCTATCATCCCATTGTTTAACTTTCTCTTTAAAGAGCCTAGCATTTTCATAAGCTTCACATCTCCATTCATCTAGATAATTCAAATCAAGCATTCTTTTCTTACCAGCAAGCTTAAAATATTTATTAAGTTCATTCACTACCCAATAAGTTGTGTGTTCTAATTCTAAATGAAAGCGAAAAGCTTTTCCATAAACAATTTTATAAACAGACATACCCATAGGATTTTTATAAGCAGTTCTATAAGCCGATAAAGCATGATTCAACATATCAGACCAATTCGTCCTAGATTTATTAACATCTTCTATAAGATAGATTTAATTTCTCAATTTGATAATTCTACTTGCCCACTGGTTTGAGAATGATAAGCTGAGGAAATTCTATGATTAATATCATATTTAGCAAGGATTTTTCTAAAACCACCATGAATAAAATGAGACCCTCCATCAGTCATAAGATACATAGGCACACCAAACCTAGGGAAAATAACATATTCTCCAGTTCCGGCAAGAAGGACGAAGCAGAGCGGTGAGCTCCACCTCCTGCTTCCCCCTCTGTGACGTGGATGAGTAGAAGGCCGAGGTGCCGTCTAGATCGAGCTCAACTCGCAGGAACCCTCCATGATGGGGGAACAATAACCCGGTAGGCCAACTCCAAGGTGTAACCCGGCCCAAAGGACGCTGTGCAGGATCCGGCTAAGGACAAAGAAACTTCTGGAAGGCCCAAGTTGGTAGGCCTCGTAAACCGGATTGTGGGGTACGGTAAAGGAAAGTTAGGGTTTGTATGCGGTGTCCGGGTAGGATTCAGGGTATGCCTTGGAGGGCAAGCCAGGGGGTACGGGTGCTTTATAAACCGACCCCTAGGTTTAGTTGAGGGAGATCCAAGAGTTCTAGCAGTATCGCCTAATATCGAATATCCAGTGTAATACGGGAGTTGAGGTTATTATCTTAAGATCGGAGACTCGGCGACTTGATTGCCGGCTACCAGATCGAATATCATCATGTTTTCCTCTGAGCTAAACCCTCTCCCAAACGCCTGTGTCGTCTTGCCCCAAGATAAGTTACCCCTGGTAACGTCTGCCGTGATTATCCCACGACAGTTGGCGCCCACCGTGGGGCCTGCGTCCAAAGGTGTTTACAACACGGGAGAAGCTCGGAAGAACATGGAGAATCTCGTCGTCGGCGAGATCTACATCGACCACGAAGGAGAGAAGATGGTGGACGATTCCGGCTGGGGACCAGAGTCGGATCACCTCGAAACCGGATCCGTCGTGACAATCGGCCGGATCAGCATCTTCATCGGTATGGTACGTACATCTGATTTAAAAGGACAATATCATGTGCATACTACAAGAACTTCTAATAGGGACAAAAAGATACTCAAGCAAGCTGTGAACTCGGTTTCCTCGGCTGTTCCGGGATACTTGAGATGGGCGGAACAAGAGATCACGTGGAGCAGAAGAGATCACCCGGAAAGAATAGAGCACCCAGGAGTCTTAGCATTGGTGGTCGCACCACAGGTTAATGGTTATGAGTTAAAAAGGGTCCTGATGGACGGTGGAAGCAGCATCAATATCCTATATTGGGAAACTTTTCTACGCATGGGTCTCAAGGAATCTCAGCTACAGAAAAGCTCAACAATTTTTCATGGAATAGTGTCGGGTCACTCAGCATGTCCTGAGGGGAAAATCGCATTGGAAGTAGCTTTTGGAGAATCAAAGGATAATTATCGAGTTGAGTGGCTCACGTTCGAGGTGGTCAAATTGCGCAGTCCTTATCACGCGCTATTCGGAAGACCGGCTTATGCTAAATTCATGGCTAGGCCGTGTTATGTGTATTTGCAGCTAAAGATCCCGGGTCCAAAGCAGACCATCACCATACATGGAAACCGGGATATAGCGGCCGAGTGCGACAAAGGAGATTCAGTAATGGCCGAGCAAGCTTGCAGAAAAGAGGAACTCAAGTATTACCGGTCTCAAGTAGATCCGGATGACAGAACAGCGTTGAAAAGGCCGAATACTGAGGACGAAAGAGCAAAATTCAAGGCAGCACAAGACACCAAGATGATAGCTTTTGTCGAAGGTGATCCCACTAAGCAATTTACTATAGGGTCTAACTTGGACAGCGAGCAGGAGAAGGCACTTGTGGAGTTTATTCGTTCAAATGCGGACGTGTTCGCCTGGACACCTAGCGACATGCCGGGTATCCCTACAGAGTTGGCAGAGCACAGTTTGCATGTAGATCCCAAGTCCAGGCCTGTGAAGCAGGGCTTGAGGAAAATGAATGAAGAAAGAAGGAAAGCTATAGGTGAAGAAATTGCTCGGCTATTGACAGCCGGCTTCATCATGGAAGTATTTCACCCGGATTGGTTAGCAAATCCGGTTCTAGTGATGAAAAAGACCAATGAGTGGAGGATGTGCATTGATTTTACGAGTCTCAACAAGCATTGCCCAAAGGATCCGTTCGCACTACCAAGGATAGATCAGATCATAGATGCAGTAGCTGGGAGTGACCTATTATGCTTTCTGGACTCATATTCCGGATATCATCAGATTAAGCTCAAGAGGGAGGATTGGGAGAAAACATCGTTTATAACCCCCTTTTGGGCCTTTTGTTACAAAACCATGACGTTTGGATTGAAGAACGCTGGCGCAACCTATCAACGGTGTATTCAGAAGTGCTTCGAGGACCAAATTGGACGCAACGTCCATGCTTATGTGGATGATGTGGTTATCAAGACCAGGAAGGCAGAAACATTTATCGATGATCTAAAGGAGACGTTCAAGAACTTAAGGAGGTATCAGATGAAGCTCAACCCGACAAAGTGCGTATTTGGATTTCCAGCCGGGAAATTACTCGGCTTTATCGTTTCCGAGAGAGGAATTGAAGCAAACCCAGACAAAATCAAAGCTATCCAAAGCCTCAAAAAGCCGGAAAATTTGAAGCATGTTCAAAAGCTCACGGGCTGCGTGGCAGCCTTGAGCCGATTTATATCAAGACTCGGAAAAAAGGCAATACCCTTGTACCGGCTCTTGAGGAAATCTGACAAATTCGTATGGGATCAAGAGGCGGATGAGGCGTTCGAGGCACTAAAGAAGCAGTTATCTGAAGCACCAGTACTAGCGGCCCCGGGTCCTAAAGAGCCTATGTTGCTATACGTGGCAGCTGGCCCCCGAGCCGTCAGTGCAGTAGTGGTTGTGGAGCGTAAAGAAGATGGGAAAGGCTATCCAGTCCAGAGGCCGGTTTATTATGTCAGTGAGGTATTATAAGAGGCGAAGCAGCGCTATCCGCATTGGCAAAAGCTGGTTTTCGGGGTCTTTATGGCCAGCCGGAAACTAAAGCCGTATTTCCAGGAGCACCCCATAACAGTGGTTAGCTCAATACCAATGTCAGATATCAACAGAAACTCGGATGCGACCGGAAGAATAGCCAAATGGGCGATAGAAATGGGGGATTATCACATCAACTACGAGCCCAGGTCAGCAATCAAATCTCAGGCTTTGGTTGATTTCGTTAATGATTGGACACACACAGGCATGACCACTATGGCTCCAAGCTCCGAGTCCTGGATCATGCACTTTGATGGATCAAAGCAATATGAGGGATCAGGAGCTGGAGTAGTGCTAACATCACCCAAAGGAGACAAATTGAGTTACGTACTACAGATTCACTTTGACTGTTCCAACAACGTGGCCGAGTATGAGGCCCTATTGCACGGCTTAAAAGTAGCCAAGGAGATGAACATTAAGAGGATACGGTGCTTTGGAGATTCGGATCTTGTGGTGCAGCAGGTATCAGGAACTTGGGATAGAAAGGACGCGACTATGGCAGCATACCGCAGAGAGGTTGATAGGGTTGCAGGATGTTTTTCCGGGTATGAGGTGGAACACATAGACAGAAGAAAGAACGAAGCAGCAGATGCTCTCGCTAGACTCGGTTCGCGCAGAGAGCCGGTTCCACCTAACGTTTTCCTGGACGAATTATGGCGACCATCAGTTAAAACCGAGTCTGAGGAGGAACTGGCGAATCAAGACCCGGATTTGGAGCTCGTGGCCACCGTACACGCTATTCCCGAGTGGACAGAACCATTTTTGGCTTACCTATTACGAGGCGAGTTACCACAGCAGGAGGTGTTAGCAAGGCAAATTTTGAGGCGAGCAAAGGGATATTCTATCATCAATGGGGAGTTATACAAGAGAAGTGTTGCAGGAGTCTTTTTGCGCTGCGTGGCACCAGAAGAAGGCCGACAAATTCTCAAAGAAATCCACGAAGGTGATTGTGGGCATCATGCATCCACAAGGTCCCTTGTGGCAAAAGCTTATCGACACGGATTCTTCTGGCTCACGGCTCTAGCAGTTGCGGAACGATTAGTAGCAAGGTGTGACGGATGTCAAAGGTACGCCCGCCAAACCCACGTGCCGGCTATGGAATTACGGACCATCCCGTTAACTTGGCCGTTCGCTGTCTGGGGTATGGACATGGTTGGCCCCTTTCATATGTCACCTTGCAAGAAGACACATCTTTTAGTGGCTATTGATAAGTTTACCAAGTGGGTTGAGGTTATGCCAGTTACCAATTGTGAAGCAGCTACAACAGTGAAGTTCCTGAAAAGAATTATCTATCGGTTCGGGTATCCACACAGCATAATTACCGACAATGGAACCAACATGTCTCTTGGTGAGATGGAGAAGTTTTGTGGCAACAATGGAATCCGGCTTGACGTAGCATCAGTAGCTCATCCACAGGCCAATGGACAAGTAGAGAGGGAAAACCAAGAGTTGCTTCGCGGATTAAAACCACGACTGTGAGTCCCTTGTGTCAGGGCTGCAGGTGCATGGGTCGAAGAACTTCCTTCCGTGGTTTGGGGTATCAACACTACACCTAATAGACCTACTCAGATGACACCCTTCTTCATGATCTATGGCGCGGAAGCGGTATTACCGAGTGATATTATTCATGATTCACCTCGATTGTCAGCTTACGTCGAAGTGGAGAACGAAAAGACCCGGCAGGACGCCGTAGATATGTTAGAAGAACAAAGGGAGCAAGCCCTAGAAAGATCAGCCATATATCAGCAAGATTTACGGAGGTATCATAGCCGGCGCGTGAAAACCCGGGTCTTCCAGGAAGAAGACCTGGTTCTGCGCCTGGTACAGTCAAACGAAGGAAAACACAAGTTATCACCACCATGGGAAGGACCGTTTATCATAAGCCGGAATCTGCAAAATGGATCATATTACTTGATAGATGCAAGGGAAGAGTCGGCCACAGTTAATGACACCGCTCATACCACTTCATCTATGCAAGAAAGAGACAGACCATGGAACGTGGCTCAGCTACGTCCATATTATACTTAGTAAAGATTATATTGGCAAGTGGAATTGCACGATGTAACAGGCAGCAGGTTTCAGACGCACTCTTTTCCTATCCAGGGTGCCCTTGGGGACTGGATGGGTTTTTAATGAGGCGGCTTGCTGACCTAACTTTTCATATCAAGTAAAGAGGTGGTTACTATTATGTTCTTCACTCTCAGTATGTTGCGTATATTTAGGTCTTGGGGGCTGATTGCTTGAATAGCACAGTTGCAAACTCAAAGACCCGGCCTTGATGCCTATGAGTTATAAGGGCCGCTTACTCGCAAACGAGTACGGCTGCAATCTTATAACCGGACAAAGGAGCCAAATTTTCTTGACTTTGCTTACTTAAGCTCGATGTGACTCGCACTAAAATGGCATGATTTGCTCGCTTACGATCACAATCAGCCATGAAGCCCAATGGGACTTGGCTGACCCTGTTTTCGAACAGATGTAACAACATGATATCCATGCGAAAGCCGGCTTCTAGTACAAGATAGTCAAAAGGGTCATCTAAACCACAAGTTATGCAGAGTACAGGGCTAATAGCCGGAAACTCAACGATTATTAAGCATAACTTCAAATCCTATGTGAAACGGCTCTAGGTTTTTTGACTTAAGAGCAAACAATTTGTTCTCTTGGAAAGACCAAGTATCCCAGACTCGGAACTTCGGGTCTTGGGGACTCGGGATTTCGAAAAAGAAAAGTTGCTTAGTTGCTAAGGCTCAAAAAACCCAAACATTCGAGTCTTGGGGACTTGGGGACTTAGAAGCACGTCCACTCGTCAATACCCATGACACTCGGAAACCGAGTCTCGCGAAAGGAACAATAAAGAAAGTCGGATATCAAGAACGAATGGGTTCAAGAGTAGATAAATGATAAATCCAAAAACCCAAAAGAGGCACAGGGTGTATCAAGAACTTAGAGTGCATTACAAAGCTTCGGTAAAATAGTATCAAAGGTGCACAGACGCACCATCCAAAAATAATTGTTTAAACGGCACATCGGCCGACTGATGCGTGTGAAGTAGTAGGTATCATTCGGCATTCTGGGCCGCGGCATCCATCTTCGCTTTACCCTTACCATCAATGGTGGTAGCAGCAGCACCCGGATCAGCAGCAGTGCTGGCTCGCGCAGGAGGAGGGACAACTGGTGTAGAGGTAGCAGGCGCAGAGTCGGCTTCAGCTTTCTTCTTTGCAGCTTCCTCCCTAATCTTGGCAGCTTCCTCCTTCCATCGAGCAAGCATATCATATGGCTGGGGGCGATCTGCCTTAACAACCTTGTCATCAGCATCATACGCAGGAAGAATTGAGTTGACATCCAGTTTATCGGCAATCACACTAGCCGGGCGGCGAACTTCCTTCTGGATGGCATTGAAATTCTTTGGTAAGAACTTAGACCCATCTTGATTGAATTCTGGGAACCCGCCCATAAGCTTGGCCAGCTCAAGCTTAGGGAAGTAAGCTTTAGCCAGCGCAAGCCCCCGGGTTACTCCAACCCGGCAGGATGAGCGTTTCCAATGCCAAATCCACTCAGGGATAGTGGAGCAGACATCCAGAAGCTTTTTCATGTTACCTGGCACAACACCCGGCAATCGCAGTTCGTCAAGAATCCATCCAACTCCGGCACTGAGCTGCCGGATAGTATCCTTAATGATCTTCAGCTTGGCAGCATCGTCTTCTTCAGGGATTGCATCATCTGGGCCTGCATAAAGTAAGAAAAGCAATGAGTGAGGAGATCCGGCTATTTATCCAAAGGAGAATCCGGGTCTTAGTTACTAAAGTCAAGAATCGTACCAGTTCCTGCACGATAAGTATCGGCAATTTGAACAGATAGTGTCGTCAGCTTGTCCTCCGCCGAGTGATCCCTCTTTCTATATTTCCGGGTTATCTTTCCGCTCCTCCGAGCTTCAGCTTCAGCTGCCTCGCGTAGAGTCGTCTCCTTTTCAATTCGCTTGGTGGCCTTCGAAAATTTCTTCTCAGATTGGGCCACGAAATCCTGGGTGGAAACACAAGGAAGGGTCAGTCGGGTCTACTATGAAGTTCCAAGCAAATTAACAAGCAATTCACTCGGAACTTGGGGACTACATAAGGAAATAAGTGGTATTACTCGGACTTACCTTATGCTTTGTTATCAAAGCATCTAGAATATTTTCTTCATCGGCCCTCAAGGTGTAGAGGGCATCAAGCATCTGGGCAAACGTCATGTCTTCAGGGCGAACACGAGAAGGGCCGGCAGATTGGTCTCCTGACTGAAGGATTTTGCCGGATCTCGGGGTCGAGACCCGGACCGTCTGGTTATCCAGGACCTCGATCTCCTCATCCATTTATTCGGAGGATTTTGGAGATCCGGCTTCCTGATGAACCGGGTCATTAAAGGGTTCTTCTTCTTGGCCGTCTTCACCCTCGTCGCTAGCTGCGGCGTACGTGTTATTAGTCGGCCCCTCTGTCCCTCGGATTTCTGTCTCTGTGTTCTCCGGGTCACTAGTGGTGACTTGGGCGCTAAGGGAAAAGAGAGAGAGGCGGTTAGTAGTATTGGTTGAAAGTTATCAGGCATGAAAGGATATCGAGCAGTGAAGACTTACCCGGCATTAACAGCATAGTCCGGCGGGAGTTCGCTGCTGGAAGCGGATGAAGTTGTCAAAGGGACCGATAGTGGAACCCGGAATTGCCCAGCGCGTGGGTGATTAGGAGATGGATGGCGCCGAGGAGATTTGGAGGGTTGAGGTGGAGGAGTGCCAGCCCGGTCAGCGGGCGAAGTGGAGATACCCGGGTTAAGGGGATCCTCACCCGGGGAACTCCGGGTCACCCTGCGCTTGGCCGGGAGAGGATCCTTCAAGTATGACGATTGTGACAGCTGTTGGTTAAGTTCACGCATGGTATCGAAGGAGTAAGGCTCAGAAGATATAGAAGAAAAAGGAACCTTGGAAACCACTCCTCTCGCTTTCATCTTGGCCCCAATTGTCACATCCTGATCAGACTCGGTGGCCTCCTGGTCGTCCTCCTCTTTTTCTTCTTCGTCCTCCAGCCCTGAAAGTCGAGTATGTATCAGTGGAAAAAGTTAAAAGGGAGGAAAAGTTATGCAAGTAAAGATGACATAGGATCCGGATGAGTACCTTCATTATCATCAGTCGGTTCGTCCTCTTCTTCCGGGTCTCTGGAAGGGGGGAGGGTTCAACTCTCCAGAAAGGATCATCAGCCTAAGACAAAAAAGATGAAATTAAGGATTAGAAGCTGTATCAAGTTAAAGTGTGGAAATAAGCTATGAATATCGGGTCTTACCTCTAGAGCCGGATTTTACCGAGTAAATGGAGGTAACCCGGCGATGTTCTTTATCACCTCCAGCTTCTCTGTCAAGAAGCCCTTGATGGTTTTGTTGGTATCGCCGGTCGCAAAGCTCTTGGTGGAGTATCGGAGTGCGTCCGTAGTATGCCCCGAGTACTCACACATTAATTTGGTGCGGATAGAGTTGGGTTGGATTCGGAAATCAACCCATGTTTTCACTAAATTGAGCCCAAGAAGGCATTGGGCTGAGAGGATGACTATCTTAGCTAATAAGGGCAGGATCGCCTCCCTGTCCGAGTCAGGGGCAAAGGCGTTGAAAGACTCGGAAGGCTCGATGAGACTCTCCGAGTAACCCGGCAGCTTCCTCTCGCCGTCTGGGGAGGTATCGTGACAGTAAAAGAAAGATAGTTGCCAGTGTTTGACGTGGGAGTTTAGATTGAGGATTGGCATTGGCGAATTCTTGCGGCGTTGGATGGATACTCCACCGCAAGTAAGAAGTGCCCCGTCACCGCTTTCGCGGCACGGCTTACACTGGAATAGTTCGATGAAGAGAGCCAAACTTGGCGGAACACACAAGTATGACTCGGATAGAACGATGAAGTGGGTAATATTCAACATAGAGTTGGGCCCTATGTCGAATACCCGGAGGCCATAATGGCTTAGGACCTCACGAAAGAAAGGGTGACCCGAAGGACGGAATCCCCGGGTCACGTGCTCTATGAAGCAGATTACCTCATTATCGGCGGGGGTGGGCCGGGTCTCGTCGCCCGGTGCTCTCCAGTGAATGTCCTTCTGAGAAGAAAGAACTCCTAACTCGGCCAGCCCGTCCAGCTTGGCCTTCGTAACTGTGGATCGCCCCCAATTAGCGGATATGGTTTGGGTAGTCTTCACCTGAGCCGGCTGTTTCCCTTGCCTTTTGGGAGCCATTGGGTCAACCTGCAAAGCACAAGGAAAAAAGATACAGGAAATAAGACGTGGCAATATTGGATTATCCGAGTCTGGAGTATCGAGAAAGTATGAAAACTAAGAACTATCCGGGTATCATACCACGGAGTGATAATTGCGAGTTATCCGGGTATCAAGTACAACTATAGAGATTATTGGTCACTTACGTATTGAAAAGTGTTTGGGGAAGACGGATGGTTGCCCATGTATCTACTGCAAGCAAAATAGCCGGAAAAGGAGGATTTTCCGGGTGACAATGTTATGCGCGGAAAATTGGGGTGAAATGGATCTAGATTGGAAAACTTGCGGACGATTCTACGAAGAAATTGGTGATTAATAATGGTAGGAGGATGGGGTGTGATCGTCAAACAGGTTATTGAAGGGATTAGCAAGCGTCAAATCGATCTAATCCGGTGCAACGGGAAAAACGGCCCGCGGGTTGACCTAGATCCAATCTAGGGTGAATCGAAAAATTGCGGAGCTAATTTAACGAATACTCACTGGGAGGAGCTGGAATCTGGCGTGGCGGCGGCCGATGTCGCGGTCTGGATCCCCCTTGCAACCCTTGATGGGTGGAATGAAGGCGCTGTGGCGGAGTTTGGCGGCGGCGCGGAACAATTCAAGGATGAACGTAGCCGGCGGCGGCCTTGCTACGATGGTGGGCTTGAGATTCTTGAGGTGTTGCGGAGCGCAGGGAATGAGGAAGCGAAGGAAAGGTTGGAGTGAAACGATGGGGTCCAAGTTACCCTCTGGGCTCTATTTATAAAGATGCGGGCGGATAAACTTATCCCAACGGGCAGAATCCGGAAATTTTGGGGATAACGGTCATATGTGCGGATTTTTTGAGATATGCTTTAAGTGTTGAACGGGATATCCGGACAGAAATAGGAAGGAGATATTCTTCGTAATATCAAGATCAATTATCGAGTAAAGTACCGGGTCTTGACATTTTTATCAGGGCTTAGACCCGGAAAGCTAGGCCAAGTGTTTGGAGAGAAGCCGGGTTACTATATGGCCACCACGGAGTTGGGCCTAGCTATTTATCAAAGTACCTTAACCCGGCCTCCATGCTCTCGTGCGTTTGATATTTTTGCAGGGAATAGCAAGCGCTTCAAGGCGGAATCCGTGAAGCCCAAGCTATTCTGGGGACTACTGATGGGGGAACAATAACCCGGTAGGCCAACTCCAAGGTGTAACCCGGCCCAAAGGACGCTGTGCAGGATCCGGCTAAGGACAAAGAAACTTCTGGAAGGCCCAAGTTGGTAGGCCTCGTAACCCGGATTGTGGGGTACGGTAAAGGAAAGTTAGCGTTTATATGCGGTGTCCGGGTAGGATTCAGGGTATGCCTTGGAGGGCAAGCCAGGGGGTACGGGTGCTTTATAAACCGACCCCTAGGTTTAGTTGAGGGAGATCCAAGAGTTCTAGCAGTATCGCCTAATATCGAATATCCAGTGTAATACGACAGTTGAGGTTATTATCTTAAGATCGGAGACTCGGCGACTTGATTGCCGGCTACCAGATCGAATATCATCATGTTTTCCTCTGAGCTAAACCCTCTCCCAAACGCCTGTGTCGTCTTGCCCCAAGATAAGTTACCCCTGGTAACGTCTGCCGTGATTATCCCACGACACTCCCCCAGTCGACCCTCTCTCCCTCCGCTTCTCTCTCTTCCTGCACCAAACCCTAGCTCACCAGCGATCTGCCGTCCCCGCCGTTGTACCGCCTCCCCGCCCTTCCCGACCATCCCGTTGGAACCGCATCACCCTCCTCTGCGTCCTCGAGCACGCGGAGCCGCCGAGATGGGCTAGCCGCGCGGAATCGCGGTCTTCTTCCCCACGGCCGGCCGCCGGGATTCCTCCACCGCGCCGCCGTTTCCGCCCTCCTCCGGCCCCTCTGACCTCCTCCGCGTGTTCGTGGTGAGCCCCTGCTCCTTCCCATCCCCTCCGTTTCTCTGTTCCGTCACGGAAACCTCGTAACCGCCAGAGCCCGTCGATTCCCGCCGCCGTTCGCTGTCGCAACCTCACCGTCGTCGCATCCCTGGAAGCGAGGCAAGCCTCCCCGGGTTCCTCTCGACGAGAGGAAGCCCGTGGGCCAAACGGCGCGCCCGGGGACGCCTCTGTTCGCCGCCGGCGAGCTCCTCTGTCCCCGGCAGGCCACACCATGGCGTCACGGTGACGTCATCGTGACGTCACCTGCCCACGTGGCTGCGCCAGGTGGCTTTTACGTTCTGTTTAAGTTGAACAGTGGGCCCGACAATTAAATAGAAAAACAGAAATAACCAAATTTTGGAAATTAAATAACTTCTATTTTATAACTCAAAAAATTATGGAAAAATATGAAAAGTGTTCAGAAAATTAAAAGCTATCTGTCTATACCATTTTCATACAGGTTTGGCAAAGTTTAAAATGAGGCCATATTTGTAGTTGGTATTTAATTCATTTAAATATTGAAAATAAAGTTTTAATTCAATAAAATTAGAAAATTAAGTGTAATATACCAAAATGACCGGTGAAACAAATGCAACCTATCTATGGGGTTCCCAAAGTCTTTTGAGCAATTAATCTTGGTCACACATCTAGAATAGGGTTTTCTCCCCCTCCGATGTTCGTCGTTCACGGCGTAGAACCCTAGCTTCCTGTTCTATCTTCCAAGCTTTAAATCAACTGCATTGTTTTACTCATGCATACATATTGTGCATTGCACGGTCATAAAGTATTGATTGTTTGTCTTCTTTTCGGTGTTGCTCGTTATCGGTAGACGGAGATCTGGAGGTTGATCCGGCTTTCTACGACAAACCCAGTTCCACCTGCGACGAGCAAGGCAAGCACCACCTCATGGCTATCCTATGTTTTGAGTATTTTCAACCTCTTACTCATGCATGCGGTTCAACTTAGTTTTGAGTCTGTTAGAGTTAACCTATCCACTGCATGACCCCCACACATGTCAACTTCATACCTGTTTACCCTCCTAGTATGACTAGGGTTGTTTGAGTATCGTAGAAACTTGTGTTATGCTTAGCCATGCTTAGTGTTCTGATCTAATTCATCCGGTTGATGATTTGGATCACTTCGATAACCTCTTATGTTGTTATGTTTGTGAGTACTGATCATGTGAAACTGACTAAGGCTTGCACGGGAGGCCACTTGGGTAGTGGTTATTCGTTCCGTACTCGCCAACCCTAGGAATTAAGGTCTCGCCGCGGAAGCCAAGACTGAAGTGTGCAACCACATGCGGGGCCTGACAGACCGCGCTCAGCTAACTAACTTGTTTGATCACTTCCATGGGTCACATAGTTTGAGTTTTCCATTTGCGGGTGTGTCATAAAACGTTTTGGAGAAAACTAGAGCGTGACCGGGACTAGTGATGGACGTACACGGATCTTGTCCCGGCTCACAGAATAGGTGCCGTCAGGAGGTGGCCACCTCCCTGTTGACGGGGTGGCCTTGTTTGGGTTAACTCATGGATAGGGTTGAGCAAGGTAAAGGCCGTGGTCGACCACACTCTGTCGCGCTCTTAGAGAGGAGCGTTACCGCATGGCACTAACATTCGGTCGATATGTGTGGGTAAAGTGTACCACCCTGCAGGGATAAATCTTTCGGAAAGCCGTGTCCACGGTTATGGAAGACTTGGTGAAAGTCACGGGGTCATAGATAACTCTAACAGAATGACTAAAACTTGTTGACAAAGATTGAAGGATGCCTCCTCAACTACGTCGAGAGGGGTGGCATAAGGTAGTCTGGGGATGATAAAGTACTTGGTGGACTAAAGAACATGATGATCTCAGTAGTTGAGTAGATTCCTCCTCTGTTTTAGAAACACTCTATTACACGTGCTTCTTCTTCCTCAACTTCGGAAAACAAAGATGGCTTTAGTCTAAAGACCTTAAAAGCCAAATCTTGCTGAGTACGTTTTGTACTCAACCTTGCCTCGTTGTTGTTTTGTTTCAGACTTCGGCGATGCAGCTGAAGAAGGGTTCTACCTCGACGTCGATGAGTAGTTAGGGGTTCCCAGGTGGCAGCCTGGTATCTGTAGTATGGGTTTGGCTACGTTGCTTATGTTTCGGTCTCTTAGTCCTTTTGTTGTCTTGTTGTATAGCAACATATTTGCTTTCACTGCTTGTTGTAATGTTGGGTTGCTTGACCAATGTTGGTCGTGTAACCTCTGCGTGTAAACTACTCTAGTATGACTTGTATAATACAACTTTCATGTCTAGAGTGCTGCTTTGATCGATTGTTGGTCTCGAGCCCGTTGTTATACAGTTTTGGCTATGCCTGCATAGTTGTCGCAGTCGAGGGGTTGTGGAGCCGATGATCCATGTCCGAGCCCGCGTGCCGATGATATTCGGCCTAGGGCGAGGTAACCCCAGTAACCCTCGATTGTTGTTGCACTTTCTGGACACATAGCAGCTCTATATAACTTTGGTCTCGTTCCTTCAGTTTCATCCGACTCGTGGACGCTTGGGTATACATATCTAGTTATGACTAGCATGGACACAAGGAGTAGTAGAACGGGGATCCGGACTACGTGCCGATGGATCCGGTCTGCCTGCCATTGTTTGTTGTGGCCAGGGCTGGTAACCCTGAAGCCCTTGTATGTCCATTTCTAGGAGCACATGACAGTTTGTATATCTCTAGGTCCGGGGTCCGACAAGTCTTGGTATCAGAGCAGGACTGCCTGTAGGAAACCCTTGCCGTTGGTCGATGTTGAGTCTAGAACTTGTGAAAACTATTTTAAAAAGACAAAATGAGTTGTGAAACCCTCTTAGGATTCTTTTTACTACTTACCTGGTATCGCTCTAACTCTGAGTCACCGTACCTCATTTGTTTTTATGTGTGTGGTTTCTCCTCTGTTACCTTCAAACTTAGGAGCAAAATCGTTGGGTGTTTTCTCCCGAGTACTTCGTGTCAGGTTGCTAACCTCTCAAGTTCAGACTAACTCAAGTCATTCAATCTATCAGTTACATGGTTGAAGTCGAATCTCTGTCTGATCCATCGGTTGTTCCGTATTAGTTATGTGTCTTGTTCCCTCCAAACCATGTCATGTGTTTTGTTTCCGTTGAAACTATCATGTACCAATCCATCGTTTTCTCTTATCATGGATGTGTTATTCATTATTCTTCTTTCTTCTTTATTTTACTCAGGATGTCGGGTGGTACTCGTGGCCGTAACAATCCACCTCCTGAGCCAACACCTCCGCCGCCACCCACAATGGCGCAGATGCTGCAGAGCATTGAAAACAACCGTCTGAGGAACGAACACCTTCTGGAGCGTGCGGCCCAGAACACTGAACGTCGTGCTGCCGTCATTACACTTGTGAACTTCCTCAATGCTCAGCAACCATACTTTGCTGAATCCACTGATCCTCTCGATGCCGATGATTGGCTTCGTACAATGGAGCGCAGGTTCCTTGCTCTGCGTGTCCAGGAACGTGACCGTGTGAACTTCGCCACCTACAAGCTTGAAGGTGCTACTGGTGCTTGGTGGGAAGGCTTTCTGGCGTTGCAGGATCCTGATGGCTAGGTTGAGACTCCAAGTGCAGAGTGTGTAGCTAGTGGCAAGCCTTCTTCCCCACGAGGGTGACTCGAGGGTTTATATCGAACTCTTGGGGAGCGAGTATTTCAGCAGTTGTCTTCCAAGCTTCCTCCAGGATCCTGCAAACAAGTAGAGAATTTTGTGCCCTCAACCTCACCAAGTGGTTGTCAAGCACAAGGTGTGAGACTTCTAAATTGCAATGCAAAACTGAAAGTAAATGTGCAATAATTAAATCTACTACTAAATGCAAATGAGAAAATAAATATGCAATGGATTGTTTTTGTATTTTTGTGATGCAAGTGGTGATGGAGATAATCTAAATTCGAATTGGAGATGCAAGTAAAGTAAAGTGCAAGTAAAGTAAATTTCAGCAAAGTAACTAGATTGTTTTATTATATTTAAAATAGGACCGGGGTTCATGGTTTCACACTTGCATTCTCTCAAATAAAGTGGTAGACGGTGGACATAAAGAATTACATGTGAGATTACAATAACATGTTTAACACTGAGTACTTCCATATGGGCATCACGTCCTAGCATAGAGATCTCTACGGTCATATTGATCCCTCTTATATTCCACCAAGATGCGAAATAAATCATAACACCTCGATAATTAAGGAAAAACCAGAGTATAGCTTTAAGCAATGTGACATGAAGTTGAAGTAAGAACTTGCTAGATCTAGTCATGGAGATTGATTAGTGTCACTTCAAATCCCCGGTAACAAGGTACTCCTTTTTATCCCTAGTGAGGTAACTAAGAAAGGTTTAACAAAACCTAAGTGGATCGCTGAACTTCTGTCACTTTCACAGCACTAGCCACCCCCCGTTACTCCAATTAATGCACCCATCACCTCACCGTGCTCTCAAGAACTAGATTGATCAAAGCTAGCAAATTAGAACGGGGTACATAAGATACATCTACTCAAATAACTCAAGAGAAACAATTGCAATATCAGATTCAATAACTCATATAAAAGATCCACCACATAGGAATTACAACGGTGCCCGTAATCATGTGAGGCAGCTCATACGAATCTAATTAGTGAAGCACATAGAGAGAGGGATACAAGTGCTACTTCCACAAACCCATAGCCCTGGGGTGGACTACTCCCTCTTCATGGAGATGTCGATGGAGATGACGTTGGAGGGGTAGGAGATCACACCGGCGGCGCCCCCGTCGGAGTTTTCCCCCTCCAATCTGGAACTTCTGGTCTCTGTTTCTGTGTTTCGGCGGCGCTCTTCTCCGTAAGGGTACGGGGGACCCTATTTATAGTCGGTTTTAGGTCAAGACGGAGTCGGTAAGTCGAAGATGGAAGGAATTAGGGCCACAGGGGCCAAAAGGGGGCCTCTCACGCGGCCAAGGAATCTGGCCGCGTGGAGGGTCCTGATGGAGGGATGATAACCCGGTAGGCTAACGTCAAGGTGTAACTCGGCCCAAAGGGAGCTGCGCAAGACCCGGCTTAAGGAAAAGGAGTTTCTAGAAGGCCCAAGAGTGTAGGCCTCGTAACCCGGATTGTGGGTTTTGATAAGGAAACTTAGGGTTTGTAAGCGGTGCCCAGGTAGGAGTCCGAGTATGCCTTGGATAGGAAGACAGGGGGGCCAGATATTATATAAGCCGGCTCCTAGGGTTAGATTAGACACGAGTTTTACTAGATATTCGAGTATCCTTTGTAACACGAGAGTTGAGATAGTAAATCTAGATCAGAGACTCGGCGACTTGATTGCCGGCTACCAGATCGTTTATCACCATGATTTCCCCTGAGCAAAACCCTCTCCCAAACACCAGAGTCGAATTGCCCCAAGATAAGTTACCCCCGGTAACGTCTGCCGTGATTATCCCACGACAGTTGGCGCCCACCGTGGGGCCTACGTCCAAGGGTGTTTACATCAGGGGAGAAGCTCGGGAAAACATGAAGAACCTCGTCATCGGCGAGATCTACACCAACCCCGAAGGAGAGAAGATGGTGGACGATTTTGGCTGGGGGGCCAGAGTCGGATCTGCTCGAATCCGGATCTGTCGTTACAATCGGCCGGGTCAACATCTTCATCGGCATGGTACGTATGTCCGGTTCAATCCCTGATGATTTTGGATTTGATTCTGTATCAGGAGAGGCCACCTGCGTTCAGTCGGATGGAGAAGAATCGGTCGGGACAATAGATCCGATAGAAGAGCCCACCACGAAGAGGGAACAGCCGGAGGAGCCGGCATGGACCCCGCGTGGCCGGGTCACGAGAGAAGATGATACCGAGTCTATCCTGCACCTGCTGGAGGACCGGTACGAGGAGGATAGTTGTGATGAGGAGGAATATGAGTCTTCGCCAAGCATCGTGCGCCAGGTCGCGGTCTACACGGCCCCTGAAACCAATCTCAATCAAGGGGACGTGACTACGGCCGCGGTCGGAGCGGCGCGAGCACTGGCCCAGCAGCAAAATCCGGCTGACGGAAATCCGGTTCTGACCCGGGTTGACGGAGAGTCGGCTTCAGTCACTAGCCGGGCGGCGGATAGTGAGTTGCAGGCGAATATGTTCGGATTTATGACGAACAGGACGCCAGGGGCGGGTCCTTCGAATCCACAACACCCGGCCCTGTTCAGTAATAACCTGATTCTGGATCCCACGGTGCTAGCTACGGTGATAACCCCGGAGAACGCAGCGGCGCGTGCTAGGGATCTGGATGTATCCCGCCGTGCATTAGAGCAACAGAGGAGAGATGTGGAAGCAGAAAAGCAAGGGATAGCCACACGCCAACGTGAGCTCGATGCATTGGAGAACCGGCTTCGGGTCGAGACAACCAAGGCGCATCAAAGATACCAGACGAGATTACCGGCAACGGGTGGAGTCATAAACCCGGCCGCGCTATTCATCACACCCCAGGATCAGCCAATCCCGGCCGAGAATCAAGGAACCGTACATCAACCCGCGACCGGAGGAGGACAGCCGGAAAACGTACATGCCGGGTTACCCACATTGCATACTGGGGGCGCTGTTGGCAATGCAGCACCACCACCACCACCATCATGATTTCACACGCCGCCAGGTCACTTTAACAACCCCATGGATAATGTATACGCAGCAACAATAGCATTGGATCGCATCCCCGTAAGAGAGTCACCCCATGCGGAGGAGACCCGGCGGGCGATAGATTTATTGCGCACGGCAGTGGCTCAGCAAGTTAATTACCCGGATAATAGGAGTGGAATGCATGGGACGCCATATATCAGCCGGCAACATGGCAATACCGGCAATATTCAAACAAGTTCAGCGCGACGAAGGGCAGAGCAGCAGCAAATGCCGCCTCCTCCCCGCGTTCAGGCAGCACCAGCAGCATCAGCAGCACATGCTATTGTGGATAGTTCTAGAGCCAGGCGAGCCGTGGCCGGGTCTGCGGTGCACGGACCAGCAGCAGCACCACGTCCAGCCGTACCCCCCGCAGGATCGCATGTTTCCCGAGTGAGGCCAGTACTAACTAATCTCGCTGGGCCTAAGTGCCTGTCGGATAACATCAGGGCTGAGCCTTACCCGGATAAGTTCAAGGAACCGGGTAAAGTGGTGAACGATGAGCCGACTATGGATCCAGAAACATGGTTGAGCAGCTATTAGATGGCAATGTCGATTCGCAACGCATCTTAAAATCTTCAAGCCAAGTTCATGTACTTAATGATGTCAGAAGGAGCAGCAAAGTTGTGGTTCAACAATTTACCCGAAGGATCTATCAAATCATGGAGTGAGTTGAAAACTGCGTTTATCAAGCACTTTCATGGAACATGCAGGAAATTGTTTACCATCGATGATCTAGAACGGTGTGTACAAAAGAAGGAAGAGTGGGCGCGCAGTTGGGTGCGCCGGGTTATGGAGATACTTCACTCATCCACGGATATTCAGCCAAAGGATGCACTACAAGCTATGGCAAACACATGCAAGTATATACCTTTAGTGCAAAAGTTAACGCGTATGAAATCCAGTCCGAATGCTTTAGAGGTTACGATGGGAGAGTTAATGGACGCGTGCAACAAGCACGCTGCCACAGATACCACGGAAGAGGACGTCGATGACAAGAAAGCAAAAGCAAACACGAGCAATAATGGAAGAACCGGCAACGGATCTACGCCGGGTAACAATGGAGGAAACAATGGAAACAACCAGAATAAGCGCGCGTTTGAGGGAAGTTCCGAGTTTGTCGCCAATACAGAAGCCGGGTATTCTAGACCAAGAGCAGAAGGGAATTTCAATGGAGGAAACTACCAGGGGCCACCAAGGCCGGGTAACCACTGGGATGTCTTCAAGATGCCGTGCCCGAAACACATCAGGAACGGTAGGCCGGCTAACCACTCATTGGAGCAATGTGTGGATCTACAGAGATGGAAGAACGAGGAAATAAACAAGGCTATGCGAGGTGCGGGCCGGGGAGGAGGACCGGGTCTGGGTGGAAACCCGGGCAATGGCCCACCCCCGGCAGGTAACCCAGGAGGTGGTAATTTGGGTAACAACCAAGGAGGAGCTGGAGGTTTCCAAGCTAACCCCAAGCAGTTGGGACAATATCACGTACATACTACAGGAACTTCCAACAAGGATAGAAAGATACTCAAACGAGCAGTGAACGCGGTCAATTCAGCTGTTCCGAGATACCTCCGATGGTCGGATCAAGAGGTGACGTGGAGCAGAAGGGATCACCCGGAAACAATAGAACGTCCGGGTGTGTTAGCATTGGTGGTTGCGCCACAGGTTAATGGTTATGAGCTGAAAAAGGTCTTAATGGACGGTGGAAGTAGCATCAACATCTTATATTGGGAAACTTTCTTACGCATGGGTCTCAAGGAGTCTCAGCTACAGAAAAGTTCAACAGTTTTTCACGGGATTGTGCCGGGTCACTCGGCATGCCCCGAGGGAAAGATCACTTTGGAGGTTGCTTTTGGAGAATCAAAGGAGAATTTCCGGGTTGAGTGGCTCACGTTCGAGGTGGTAAAGTTGCGCTGTCCTTATCACGCGCTATTTGGAAGGCCGGCTTATGCTAAGTTCATAGCCATGCCGTGTTACGTATACCTACAGCTAAAGATTCCGGGTCCTAAGCAAACAATTACCATACATGGAAACCGGATTATAGCAGCTGAGTGTGACGAAGGAGACGCGGCAATGGCAGAACAGGCCTGCAGGAAGGAAGAACTCAAGTATTACCGGTCTCAAGTAGACCCGGATGACAGAACAACGTTGAAGAGGCCGAACACTAAGGATGAGAGAGCAAAGTTCAAAGCAGCACAAGATACCAAGATGGTGGCCTTTGTCGAAGGTGATCCCTCTAAGCAATTCGCTATAGGATCTAACCTGGACAATGAGCAGGAAAAAGCACTCGTGGAGTTTATTCGTTCAAATCAAGATGTTTTTGCTTGGACGCCCAGCGATATGCCGGGTATCCCTACAGAGTTAGCAGAGCATAGCTTGCATGTTGACCCCAAATCTAGGCCCGTGAAGCAAGGCCTGAGAAAGATGAATGAGGAAAAAAGAAAGGCTATAGGAGAAGAAATTGCTCGGCTATTAACAGCCGGCTTTATCATGGAGGTATTTCACCCGGATTGGTTGGCAAATCCGGTTCTCGTGATGAAAAAGAGTAATGAGTGGAGGATGTGCATAGACTATACGAGTCTCAACAAGCATTGCCCTAAGGATCCATTTGCCCTTCCAAGGATATATCAGATCATAGATGCAGTGGCTGGAAGTGACCTATTATGTTTTCTGGATGCGTATTCCGGGTATCATCAGATCAAGCTCAAGAAGGAAGATTAGGAGAAAACATCGTTCATAACCCCTTTTGGGGCCTTCTGTTACAAGACCATGACTTTTGGATTGAAGAACGCCGGCGCAACTTATCAGCGGTGCATTCAGAAGTGCTTTGAGGACCAAATTGCACGCAATGTTCATGCTTATGTGGATGATGTGGTGATCAAGACCAGAAAAGCGGAAACATTCATTGATGATCTGAAGGAAACGTTCAAGAACCTGAGAAGATATCAGATGAAGCTTAATCCCACAAAGTGTGTATTTGGAGTTCCAGCAGGAAAGTTACTTGGTTTCATTGTCTCGGAAAGAGGGATTGAGGCAAAGCCGGACAAAATCAAAGCTATCAAGAGTCTGAAAAAGCCGGAAAACTTGAAGCATGTTCAGAAGCTTACAGGGTGTGTAGCACTTTGAGCCGATTCATATCCAGACTCGGAGAGAAGGCAATACCCTTATACCGGCTCTTGAGGAAATCCGATAAATTCGTTTGGGACCAAGAGGCGGATGAGGCATTCGAGGCACTAAAGAAGCAGTTATCTGAGGCACCAGTCTTAGCAGCCCCGGGTCCTAAAGAGCCCATGCTACTATACGTTGCGGCCGGGCCCCGGGCGGTTAGCGCAGTGGTTGTTCTTGAGCGTAAAGAGGATGGGAAAGATCACCCGGTCCAGAGGCCGGTTTATTACGTCAGCGAGGTATTATCGGAGGCAAAGCAACGCTACCCACATTGGCAGAAGCTGGTTTTCGGGGTCTTCATGGCCAGCCGGAAATTGAAGCCATATTTTCAGGAACACCCCATAACAGTGGTTAGCTCTATACCAATGCCGGATATCATCAGATACTCGGATGCAACAGGTAGAATAGCCAAGTGGGCCATCGAGATGGGAGATTATCACATCAACTACGAGCCCAGGTCAGCAATCAAATCTCAAGCTCTAGTTGATTTCATTAATGATTGGACTCACACTGGCATGCCCACAATGACACCAAGTTTCGAGTCTTGGATAATGCACTTTGATGGTTCCAAGCAATACGAGGGATCAGGAGCTGGAGTGGTGCTCACATCACCCAAAGGAGACAAGTTGAGCTACATGTTGCAGATTCACTTTGATTGTTCCAACAACGTGGCCGAGTATGAGGCATTATTGCATGGATTGAAAGTAGCCAAGGAGATGAACATTAAGCGGATACGATGCTATGGAGATTCGGACCTTGTGGTACAGCAGGTATCAGGAACTTGGGATAGAAAAGACGCAACTAGGGCAGCATATCACAGAGAGGTGGACAGGGTTGCCGGGTGTTTCTCCGGGTATGAGGTGGAGCATATAGATAGAAGAAAGAACGAGGCAGCAGATGCACTCGCCAGACTCGGCTCGCTCAGAGAGCCGGTTCCACCCAATGTTTTCCTGGACGAGCTATGGCGGCCATCAGTTAAAACCGAATCTGAGGAAGAGGTGGCTAACCAAGACCCGGATTTGGAGCTCGTGGCCACAGTACGTGCTGTTCCTGAGTGGACAGAGCCGTTTCTGGCCTACCTATCACGGGGCGAGTTACCACAGCAGGAAGTATTAGCAAGGCAAATTCTGAGCCGAGCAAAGGGCTATTCTATCATCAATGGGGAGCTGTATAAAAGAAACGCAGCAGGAGTCTTTTTACGATGTGTAGCACCAGAAGAGGGCCGGCAAATTCTGAAGGAGATCCACGAAGGCGATTGTGGGCATCATGCATCCACAAGATCCCTTGTGGCCAAAGCTTATCGACACGGTTTCTGCTGGCTCACGGCCCTAGCAGACGCGGAGCGCTTGGTGGCAAGGTGTGACGGATGTCAAAGGTACGCTCGCCAAACCCATGTGCCGGCTACGGAATTGCGGACTATCCCGTTAACCTGGCTGTTTGCTGTTTGGGGTATGGATATGGTTGGCCCCTTTCACATGTCACCTTGCAATAAGACACATCTCTTGGTGGCTATTGACAAGTTTACCAAGTGGGTTGAAGTTATGCCAGTTACCAATTGTGAAGCAGTTACGGCAGTCAAGTTCCTGAAAAGGATTATCTATCGGTTTGGGTATCCTCACGGCATAATAACGGACAATGGAACCAACATGTCCTTGGGTGAGATGGAAAAATTCTGTGGAAACAATGGCATCCGCTTGGACATAGCCTCAGTGGCCCATCCACAGGCTAATGGACAAGTGGAAAGGGCAAATCAGGAGTTACTTCGTGGATTAAAGCCACGGCTGCGAGTCCCGTGCATCAGAGCTGCTGGCGCATGGGTTGAGGAGTTACCTTCAGTGGTTTGGGGAATCAACACCACACCTAACAGATCTACTCAGATGACACTGTTTTTCATGGTTTATGGTGCAGAGGCGGTATTGCCAAGTGATATTATTCATGACTCGCCTCGAGTGTCGTCATACGTCGAGGTGGAGAACGAAAAGACCCGGCAGGACGCCGGGGACATGCTAGAAGAACACAGGGAACAAGCTTTGGAGAGATCAGCCATATACCAGCAGGATCTGAGGAGATATCATAGTCGGCTGGTCAAAACCCGGGTCTTCCAGGAAGGAGACCTGGTTCTGCGCCTGGTACAGTCAAAGGAATGAAAACACAAGTTATCTCCACCATGGGAAGGACCATTCATTATAAGCCGGAATCTGCACAATGGATCATATTACTTGGTAGATGCAAGGGAAGAGTCGGATACTGTTAATGACACCGCTCATACCACTTCATCTATGCAAGAAAGAGAAAGACCATGGAACGTGGCTCAGCTGCTTCCCTACTATACCTAGAATAGGCTAGATTCACAAGTGGAATTACACGATGTAACAAGCAGCAGGTTTCAGACGCACTCTTTTCCTATCCAGGGTACCTAAGGGGACTGGAGGGTTCTTAATGAGGCGGCTTGCTGACCTAACTTTTCTCATATCAATAAAGAGATGATTAAACAATATATTGTTCCTTTTCTGTGTGTTTTTTGTCAAGTTTTTATATTTCTGTTGTTTTTCTATTTTTCTTTCGGGTAAGTGTTAGTTATTGTTTGTAGTATATTAGTTTCTCTAGTAAATTACATATATCTAGGTCTTGGGGGCTGATTTCTTGAATAGCACAATTGCAAACTCAAAGACCCGGCCACGATGCCATTAGGTTATAAGGGCCGATTACTTGCAATAAGTACGGGTGCAAGCTTATAACCGGACAATAGAGCCAAACTTTCTTGACTTTTCTTGCTTAAGCTTGATGTGACTCGCACTAAAGTGGCATGCTTTGCTAGCGTATAATTACAATCAGTCATGATGCCCAATGGGACTTGCCTGACCCTGTCTTTATACAGCTATAGCAACATTGATTATCCACGCGAAAGCCGGCTTATAGTAGAAGAAGGTCAAAAGGGTCATCCAAACCACAAGTTATGCAGAGTGCAAGGTTAAGCCGGAAACTCAAAGTACATTAAGCATAACTTCAAACCTATGTGAACGGCTCTAGGTCTTGGGC
Organism: Alopecurus myosuroides; assembly: GCA_028641055.1. Taxonomy (NCBI): domain Eukaryota; kingdom Viridiplantae; phylum Streptophyta; class Magnoliopsida; order Poales; family Poaceae; genus Alopecurus; species Alopecurus myosuroides. The sequence goes on along the minus strand of CM054061.1, from coordinate 211,574,791 downwards.
CTTAGCAGAAACAATTTGTTCATTTGACAAAATCCAAAACCCTAGACTCGGAAATTCGGGCCTTGGGGACTTGGGAATTTGAAAAAAAAAGAAACAAATTATCTAGCCATTCAGCTCAAAAACCCAAAAATTCGAGTCTTGGGGACTTAGAAAAAGTCCACTTGTCAAAACCCATGACACCCGGAAACCGAGTCTCACAAAAGGAACCATAGTAAAAGTCGGAAAACAAGGAATGAAAAGTTCAAAGTTAAGAAACATCAAATTCACGCAAAGGCCGGAAGGGCCATGAAAGCTATTAAGGTTTTTAAACGTATTACAGACCATGGTAGTAGTATCAAAAAGTGCACAGGCGCACTATCAAAAGAATAATTGTTTTAAAGGCCCATTGGCCGAATAAAGTGTTCGAGGCAGTAGCAGATAAAACTTCACTCGGCCTCCTGGGTTGAGTCTTCAACCTTGTCCTTGGCAGCCGGGTCTTGGTCTTGGGCTTGTTCTTTAGGGGCCTTCCCAGCATCTTTACCCGGATTAGCAGTGTCGGCACGAGTAGGTGGGTGGATAGCTGGTGTAGAGGAGGAAGGCGCAGATTCGATTTCAGCTTTCCTCTTGGCAGCCTCCTCCTTCCTCTTGGCAGATTCTATCCCCCACTTCTCCAGGATATCAAAGGGCTCGGGCATATCTACCTTCACCGCTTTGTCTTTGGCATCATAAGGCGTTGTAAACCTGTCTAGTGCCAGAGTATCGGCAATTGTGGTTGCCGAGTGACGCACCTCAGTTTGTATAGCCTTGAAGTCCTTGGCGGAGAATTTGGAGCCGTCGAGGTTGAACTCCGAAAACCCGGCCACCAGCTTTGCCGGCTCAAGCTTAGGGAAATAAACCTTGGCCAGCATAAGCCCGCGGGTCATCCCAACCCGGCATGCCGAGCGTTTCCAGAGCTCGATCCACGAGGGGATAGTGGAGCACGCATGGAGCAAAGTGTCCATGCCTGGGTAACCCTCAGTCGGCCACTGCACAGCGTCCACGATCCACTTAGTGCCGGCACAGAACCTCCGGATCACAGTCTTCAAGGTCTTTACCTTCTCAATGTCATCATCTTCTGGGGCCGCTAGACCAGGGCCTGCAGTATAAACAGCAAAGGTTAAAGCAAAAAAGCCCGGGTATCATGCTTAAAGGAAAAGCCGAGTTATAAAACAGCAAGCCATAAAATCTTACCAAGTAGGACACGATAAGTATCGGCAATCTGAGCAGAGAGCTTCTTTAGTGCAGCTTGGGCATTGTTGTATTTCTTCTTGTACTTCTTGACGTCTTTATCAAGCTTTTCCACTTCAGCCTCAAGCCCCTCCCGCAGCTTTGACTCGGTCTCGAGGAGCTGATTGGTTTTGGCCAAAATCTCCTCAGACCTGGCCATCTGTGCCTATAAGGGAAGGAAAAGTAAAGGTTAGTCGGATGTAAGAAAGAGCCGGATGTCAAAGGAAGTACCGAGTAAAACTTTTACAAGTTAAACTCGGAACTTGGGGACTAGATGAATACTGTGCAATATCAATCATGGTTACCTGGTGTTCAGCAGCCATGCGCTCTAGTATGTCTCTTTCTGTGGTCTTCAAGGCAAAGAGTGTACTCATCATCTGATCATAGGAGAGTTTGCCCAGATCCATGTTTGAAGGACCAGGTTTCTGGTCACCCGGAGATGGAGTCTTCTCCTTTGCGGGGGAAGGCACCCGGGTCGCCTGAGTGTTGGGATTGTTCTCACTTCTCCCTGTGCCCAGGATTACAACATCATCATCCTCGTGTGCATGAGAGGCGATTGCGTACTCGGTCTCCTGATCGGCCGGGTCTTTCAGTGGTACTTGTTCTTCTTCATCGCCGCCAGCCGCGGCAATCACATTATCAACCGGATCTTCCTTAGCCGGATTATCAGTATCCATGTTATCCGGGTCACTGGTTGTGACCTTGGCTCTGAGAGAAGTGCAAATAAACAGTTAGTATACGATGAGTGAAAGCTATGGAAAAGTGTTAGGATATTGAAATACCAGGAGAGGTATCTTGCCCGGAGTTCACCATAAAATCCGAAGGGAAGTCATTGCTAGAGCCGGAAGAAGCTGTCATAGGGTCCGAGAGTGAGACCCGGAATTGCCCAGCTAAAGGATGAGTGGGAGAAGGATGCTTTTGAGGGGAATCTGAAGGAAGGGTTTGGGAAGTACTGGCACGGCGGGCTGGGGACGAAGGGATACCCGGGTTGAGTGGATTCTCACCCGGGGAGTTCCGGGTTACTCTGCGCTTGACCGTGGGGGGCTCCTTCAAGTATGGCCAATCGGATAATTGTCGATTAAGCTCGCACATGTTAGCAAAAGTATACGGTTTCGAGGCGATAGAGCGATACGGAACCTTAAATACGACCCCTCGGGGCTTTCTCTTGGCTCCGACCTCGACATCCGGTTCTGCCTCGCTCTCATCGCTTTGGGTCTCCTCCTTGTCTTCCGGGTCTTCCTTCTCCTCCTTGTCCTCCCTGTCCTCCATTCCTGAAAAGCATGGTGCATAGTCGGAAAAAGAGAAAGTGTGGGAAAACGAGTTGACATAAATTAAGATAGGCGAAACCCGGATGGTACCTTCTTCCGAGTCAGTCGGCTCTTCGTCCTCCTCCGGGTTTCCGGAGCCAAGAGATATTCTAGAAGGCGCTGTCTTCCTGAGATAAAGGTATAAAGATGAAAGTTAGTAATTGCATCAGGTAAAATCATGAGAATAGAAGAGTAAGGGCCGGATCTTACCGCTGGAGCCGGGTTGTCTCGGGTGAATGGCTCCAAACCGGCTATATTCCGGATCACTTCCGCTTTCTCAGTCAAGAAACTTTTGATTATCTTGTTTGTATCAGCAGCCGGATGGTTCCTCAAAGAGTAGCGGAGCGAATCCGTGACGTGCCCAGAATACTCGGACATCAGCTTGGGCCGGATGGCATTAGGTTGGATTCGGAAGTTCACCCCAGTTTTAACTAGATTAAGCCCAAGGAGGCCCTGAGCTGAAAGGACAACGAGTTTGTCTAGGAGGGGTTGGATGGACTCCCTATCCGACTCAGAGGCAAAAGCATTAAAATTATCGGATAAATCAAGGAGGCCCTCGGAGAAACCCGGCAATCTCTTTTCGCTGGGTGGGGAGATGTCCCAGCAGTAGTAGAAGGTCTTCTGCCAGTGCTTGACATGGGAGTTGAGGCTCAGAGTCGGCATCGGTGAATTCTTCCGCCTCTGAATCGACACTCCGCCGCAAGCCAGGAGGGCCCCGTCACCGCTTTCGCGGCACGGTTTGTATTGGAACAACTCAAGGAACTGAGCAAGATTTGGGGGGACACATAGGTATGATTCACAGAGAACGATAAAATGGGTGATATTAAACATAGAGTTGGGTCCTATGTCAAAGACCCGGAGGCCGTAATGGCTAAGCAGTTCACGGACAAAGGAGTGACCCGGGGGACGGAATCCCCGGATCACATGCTCGACAAAGCAAATTACCTCATCCGGACTGGGGGAGGGTCGGGTCTCATCCCCCGGGACTCGCCAGTGGATATCCTCTTGGGAAGGAAGGACGCCCGACTCAGCGAGCTCGTCCAACTTTGCCTTGGTCACGGTGGACCTAGCCCAGTTGGCCGATATGGACTGAGTCGGCCTTGCCTTCACCGGCTGTTTTCCCTTAGCCTTGGTACTGACCTTGGGTGCCATGTGCGTAGTCTACAAAACAGGAAGCGGATGTGCAGAGTGTAAGCAACTAAAAGACCCAGAAATTACGGATTATCCGGTTGATCAAAGAGCAATTACAGAGAAACTTTGACAGATTATATTTGGGCGGAGAAATCTACGGAGAAATTCATGGCCACGAGTGATAGAGGAGTACTGTTGAATCTAGCTTAAGCGTTTGGATAAGAAAGAATGAAGCGCGTACAATTCAAATCGATACGGAGCAAGAGGATCACCCACGGGCGGATTCAGATCTAATCTAGTTCGAAGCAAGATTGAAGATAAAATCCGTGGAAGAAAGGGGCTCACCGGCGAGGTCTGGAGGAGAGCGCGGCTGCGGCAGATGGCGCAGTCGCGATGGCCTACTGGACCTTCCGGCGGACAGTTCGAAGGCGCGGTGGCGGTGGTTGACAGCGGCGCAGTACGGGTCGAAGCATAGCGCAGACGGCGGCTCGCTCCCGGCTGATCTCCCGTGGGCTCCGTGGCGGCGCAGTGTCGAGCTCGATCGAAGGAGCACCGAGAGAGGAAGGAGATGGAGAAATGGAGTGTTTGATTTAGAGTTGCCCCTAAAGCACCTATTTATAAGTGCGGGTGGAGAAACCTAGACGAAGGAGCGGGAGCCAAAAATTTCGGGGAGGGATACCCGCACGGATTTTTTGGGATAGGCGTTAAGTGCCCATGCGCGATATCCGGAGAAGATCAGAGCAAATCACTTCCGTGATATTCGGACTAACTAGTGAGCAAAGTGAGCCGGGTCTTCTATGTTTTCCTTGGAGTGTTGACCCGGGAAAATGAAGATGGATTCGGAGCAAGCCGGGTTATTATATGGAAAATCAGTGGAGTTAGGCCTAGCTGTTTATCAAAGCAACCTAACCCGGCCTTTATGAACTTGTATGTTTGTTATTTTTACAGGGAATAGCGTGCGCTTCAAGGAGGATCCCGTGAAGCCCAAGCTATTCTGGGGACTACTGATGGAGGGATGATAACCCGGTAGGCTAACGTCAAGGTGTAACTCGGCCCAACGGGAGCTGCGCAAGACCCGGCTTAAGGAAAAGGAGTTTCTAGAAGGCCCAAGAGTGTAGGCCTCGTAACCCGGATTTTTGGTTTCGATAAGGAAACTTAGGGTTTGTAAGCGGTGCCCAGGTAGGACTCCGAGTATGCCTTGGATAGGAAGCCAGGGGGGCCGGATATTATATAAGTCGGCTCCTAGGGTTAGATTAGACACGAGTTTTACTAGCTATTCGAGTATCCTTTGTAACACGAGAGTTGAGATAGTAAATCTAGATCGGAGACTCGACGACTTGATTGCCGGCTACCAGATCGTTTATCACTATGATTTCCCCTCAGCAAAACCCTCTCCCAAACACCAGAGTCAAATTGCCCCAAGATAAGTTACCCCCGGTAACGTCTGCCGTGATTATCCCACGACAGGTCCTCTTTTGGGCCTCCTTGCCCAATTCTCGTGGATCCTTCGCCCGCAAGTCTTCTCCTTCCAAGAAAATGACCCCCGCAGATTTTCAGGTGATTTCGCGGAAGTTTGCCCCCTGAAACGTCAAAAATATAGAAAACGGGGTTTCTGACAGGAGGGTTAATTCCATAAAAGTTGGGGGACTTTGTAATTTAACCCCAAAATACTATAAAACATTGAATTATACCCTTATATAATGCAATATGTAATAGAAAACCATGTGAAAATATGCAAAATTCATCTATGCATTTTACATGCATCAACATCCCCAAGCTTAACCCATGCTCGTCCTCGAGTATGAAGGTGATAAAACTAAGATGGGTTTTGCATATTGAAACAATCATGGGATATCAAGGAGTATTATTCATGCTACATATAATCAAATGATTAATACTAGAAATGAGTAGCAATATACAATTCATGTTGTAAGAAATATCAAATATGCAAGCAAAGATGCTTCATAAAAGTTCACAAAGTGTATAATGAAATAAAATCACTATGGACCAAATGCATACACAAAATGAAAAATAAAATCCTATATTTGTCAAAGAATAGCATAATGGAGAATATAAAATATGGTGGACACTTTGGAGAAAATTGAGTAGAGGTAAAACATGATCAAGTCTTATTTAGCCTCTAAATTATTCAACTAAAATTACTAATTGAAATGTGGTATCCATTGATCTAGGACTCTCATTGCCCCTTTATCACTAGCATCTTAAAATTGTGAGTATTGAAGTAATGATAATGACAAGGTGGTTGAAAGCCTCATGCCCCGTGAGTGTGAAAACCTACTCCATGATTACTCAACTTAAGATTCCTAATAAGCTTTGTACAATCATAATAAGTATTAATGACATCATAGAGAACCGCAAAGAGGTACCTCTTGCCCCATGACATGGAAACAAGCCCATGTTACAATGACAAGATGAACAAACGAAGTAGACTCATCATCCTTTTTATTTTCATTCACTATTATGCATAGCTTCTTATTTTATTATAGGATGTGTTGTAGAGTCACTAAAGCTGTAAGTAAATTTCCACCATGATAAAGCATGTCTTGGGTTAGCGGCCTAATGCGTTTCTCTAGTCATATAGATACTTACTCATCAAAACTTACTATTCCTCTATTTCATTTCGGCATGGAAGGAGTCCAAAAACAAAAGTACATGATATCAACTAAATGTAAATTTTGTGTGCAATGTTGAAAGCTTTCCGGTGATACACGTTTATAGCTAGCTCCCAACCACACACTTGTCAAACGCAAAACTTGTGGCTCCCATTATTGGGTCATGTTTATTAGATGCATAAAAAGTAAAGTGTGCCTTCAAAAGTTCGTGAGAGTCCTATCCCAACTTCAACCCATGACAATTAATAAAGTGAATATCTTAATTTAGAACATAAATAAGACAATAACATGGTGAACATACTCGGAATAGCAATGAAGCTAATGGGAAGATATGGTGGACTCACTGGAAATACTTGGCTAAGGAGTGTTGGAAACAAGTTTTTACTTGTTGGAATTTTTAAATTTTTGGGCTAGCAAGAGGGAGATAGCTGACCAGCTACTCTACATGCATATGTCCGTAGAACTACTCATTTCATGACAAACTAAATAAACCAGCAATTAACATCAAGGACATGAATAATAGATAGCTCAAGACAACATTATTGCAAATTTCTACACATACAAAACTTATAAATCATGCAAACATATGTAGCTCTTCAAATCAACCATGGCATCCCTATTCCAAGTCATAATACTAGAATCCAATACATTCCAACCCCAAACTTCAGTAGCTGAATCTCATATAAAATGATGGTGGTGGTCTTATCAAAACAAAAATAAAAACAAAAACTAGACGCTTCAAGTCTCTCCAATAAATGCTTTGCTTAGAAAAACAGAAAGTAGATGTGTGCTAACCAAAAGAGTGTAGCTCCAGTGGGGTATTCATCACATCCCAAGCTTATGGATTTCACCATTATTGGATGTCTTGAGGCGCAGCTCCTCTATTCCCTGTGAAAAAACTTCACAAAACATGTTTCTCCCATTCTTTTTCTGTGGGGTGAGATTAGCAAGGACAAACAAATCACATTCTTGCTGTGCAAAATTCCAAATCAAATGCTCCAGTAGATAGACAATAAGGTTCATTATGTTGTATGTTCACTCTCTTTCTTGAAATAATCATGGAAATTCGATTCCCAAGCCCAAAGAGTGCATAAAACAAAAGAAGGCAGAATCTGTCCAGAAAAGCAGCAGCAGCAAAACGAACGTTTTTTCCTAAGCTAGACTCGTCAAAAAATTAATCCAATTTTTTTGCTTACAGAGGACGAAAAGTTGCATAACATACTAAAAAATTAGCTCAATCCGACATACCAATAAAAAACGTTAAATCATACGGTGAGCAGAATCGTGCTGAAACAGAAATTTCATGCACTAGGATAACAACTTATAAGTCCAAATGGGTTTGACTTGACTCTTTATTGAAAACTCCAGAATTAAAACAAAAAACTAATATCTTGAGATAGCAAGAGGACACTAGGAAAATCCAAACAAAAACAACCAGGTTGCCTCCCGTAAAGCGCTTTCTTTATAGCCATATAGCTAGGCTTTACTTACTTGATAATCAAGAGGGATAAAGCTCATGAGCGAGGTTGTTCTTCAGCGTGCCCCTCTTCCTTGGGAAGTGCTCCAAGATTTTCTTGTGAGGTAACTGAAACTTGACATTCCCTTCCTTGGAGTCTATGATTGCACCTGTAGTACGAAGAAAAGGTCTACCCAAAATAATAGGACTAGGGGATTTATCCCCCATATCCATAATAATGAAATCAACGGGCACAAAAGTCATGTGCAATTCAATGATAACATCTTTTACTTGTCCTACAGCATGTTTAGTAGAGTTATCAGCAAGGACAAATTCACTTGAGCACTTTTCTAAATTTTCTAGTTCTAGCAATTCATATAATTCTTTAGAGAGTACCGATACAGTAGAACCTAGATCTAACATAGCATGGTGAATTTCTTTTCCAATTGAAACTAGCACCTTGGGGATCCATGAATCCCCAAGCTTAGGAGGTATCATGGCCTCATTCTTGTACCTAGCAATTTTTTCTTGCAAGACATGATTAGCAATATAAGATCCAAAGCCATGTTGATTAACATTTATAGTGGGATCACTAGCAAATTTTTGTAGAGTAGCAATAAGTTCTTGCAAGCTACTTTTTTTCTAAATCAAGCAATGGATCCTTAATTTCAGTAAGCATCCTAATTTCCTCTACTTTACTCTCTAATTTAGCTAGCATGATTGATTCATGAGGACTAATTTCATCTTTGCTAGCAAGATAAGACATATATGGAAGTAAATATTCAGGGTACTTCACTATTTCATTCAAAGTTTCTTCTAAGCTAGTAGGGACATGCTCACTTGTATTCTCAGCAATATGATCAATATTTTCAATAATAGGAGCAGCAATAGTAATAGACTTCATTCCTACACTAGGTTGTGCTTGTGGCTTTCCTGCTGACATGCTTAATAGAGTTGCTTGATTATCACCTAATTTTGACAATGCTTTATCTAAATTCGAAGATTGAAGTTGCAATCCTTTAATATCACTACTAATGGATGCAATAGACTTATTTAACTCATGTATCATAGCATTGTGACTAGCAACTTGTTCCATAAGCAATTTATTAGATTCAGAAATTTCACTAGAAGGTTTCCACTTATTTTCATTAGCATTATGATATGGAACAAAAGGATTATTTGGCACATAAGGAGGTTTACTATATAAATTGTAAGCATTACCAAAACCATTGCTACCATAATTCCTAACAAAATTAACATCCACACTTTTAGAATTACTACCAACTAGCTCCTGCAAAGGCACATTCTCCATATTTTGTTTATTAATTAAAGCAAGAATAGTGTCCATTTTAGAAGACAAATCGTTGGTTTCTTCAACTGAGTTTATTTTCTAGTGGGATTGAGTGCTCTTTCAGTATTCCATTGACTATAATTTTGCAATATGCTTTTTAATATGCTCTTAGCCTCACCTACAGTTTTAATAGCTGTAGGTAGTGAAAGTAACCATTCTTTAGCCTTTCCTCTAAGTGAAAAAGGAAACAATTTCAGTTTTAAAACACTAATTTCCACATTTTTAAATTTTTGCATATCACATATTTCCCTCAAATCATGAAGATGCATAGAGGCATCCTCCATAGCACTACCACCAAAATGCTCTCTAGTAATTAAATTCAATAAACTAGTACTGACTTCATAGCTTTCAGCTTGTATTTCAGGTGTAGTAATTGGCCTAACAATGAATTGGTCATTGGGTGTATTTGTGTAGTCACTTAATTTAGTTATATAACCCATTTTAACAGTTTTTATGTAGTTTTTAATTTTTTATGCAAAACTGAAAAGTAAAGTAACTAGGCAAATTCGAAATACTAAAATAAACTAGATAACTAAATGCAAAACTAAAATGCAAACTAAAATAAAATATGCAAGACAAAACAAAAACAAGAACAAAAACAAAACAAAAACAAAAACAAGACAAGAAACAAAACAATCTACTTGAAAGAAGGTGGAGATAGAAAGGACGGTACTCACGTAGGTGCAACCTCCCCAAGCTTAGGTGTTTGCACACCTTGTTGGTGATGAAGAATTCTTGTGAACTCCCTTGGACAACTCCTTCACCTATGGCTCCCCGGCAACGGCGCCAGAAAAACGCTTGATGGCTAGGTTGAGACTCCAAGTGCAAAGTGTGTAGCTAGTGGCTAGCCTTCTTCCCCACGAGGGTGACTCGAGGGTTTATATCGAACTCTTGGGGAGCCAGTATTTCAGCAGTTGTCTTCCAAGCTTCCTCCAGGATCCTGCGAACAAGTAGAAAATTTTGTGCCCTCAACCTCACCAAGTGGTTGTCAAGCACAAGGTGTGAGACTTCTAAATTGCAAAGAAAAACTGAAAGTAAATGTGCAATAATTAAATATACTACTAAATGCAAATGAGAAAATAAATATGCAATGGATTGTTTTTGTATTTTTGTGATGCAAGTGGTGATGGAGATAATGTAAATTCGAATTGCAGATGCAAGTAAAGTAAAGTGCAAGTAAAGTAAATTGCAGCAAAGTAACTAGAGTGTTTTCTTATATTTAAAATAGGACCGGGGTTCATGGTTTCACACTTGCATTCTCTCAAATAAAGTGGTAGACGGTGGACATAAAGAATTACATGTGAGATTACAATAACATGTTTAACATTGAGTACTTTCATATGGGCATCACGTCCTAGCATAGAGATCTCTACGGTCATATTGATCCCTCTTATACTCCACCAAGATGCGAAATAAATCATAACACCTCGATAATTAAGGAAAAACCAGAGTATAGCTTTAAGCAATGTGACATTAAGTTGAAGTAAGAACTTGCTAGATCTAGTCATAGAGATTGATTAGTGTCACTTAAAATCCCCGGTAACAAGGTACTCCTTTTTATCCCTAGTGAGGTAACTAAGAAAGGTTTAACAAAACCTAAGTGGATCGCTGAACTTCTATCACTTTCACAACACTAGCCACCCCCCGTTACTCTAAATAATGCACCCATCACCCCACACACGCTCTCAAGAACTAGGTTGATCAAAGATAGCAAATAAGAACGGGGTACATAAGATATATCTACTCAAATAACTCAAGAGAAACAATTGCAATCTCAGATTCAATAACTCATAGAAAAGATCCACCACATAGGAATTACAACGGTGCCCGTAATCATGTGAGGTAGCTCATACGGATCTAGTTAGTGAAGCACATAGAGAGAGAGATACAAGTGCTACTTCCACAAACCCATAGCCCTGGGGTGGAATAATCCCTCTTCACGGAGATGTCGATGGAGATGACGTTGGAGGGGTAGGAGATCACACCGGCGGCGCCCCGCCGGAGTTTTCCCCCTCCAATCTGGAACTTCTGGTCTCTGTTTCGGTGTTTCGGTGGCGCTCTTCTCCGTAAGGGTACGGGGGACCCTTTTTATAGTCGGTTTTAGGTCAAGATGGAGTCGGTAGGTCGAAGATGGAAGGAATTGGGGCCACAGGGGCCAAAAGGAGGCCTCTCACGCGGCCAAGGAATCTGGCCGCATGGAGGGTCCTATTTTGGGCCTCCTTCCCAATTCTCGTGGATCCTTCGCCCGCAAGTCTTCTCCTTCCAAGAAAATGACCCCCGCAGATTTTCACGTGATTTCGCCGGAGTTTGCCCCCTGAAACGTCAAAAATATAGAAAACGGGGTTTCTGACAGGCAGGGTTAATTCCATAAAAGTTGGGGGACTTTGTAATTTAACCCCAAAATACTATAAAACATTGAATTATACCCTTATATGATGCAATATGTAATAAAAAACCATGTGAAAATATGCAAAATTCATCTATGCATTTTACATGCATCAGCGCCAGATCATGAGGTCACCTGGGCAGAGTTCCGTACTGCTTTCCGTGAGGCTTATATCCCGAAGTCAGTGATGGACGGTAAAAGAAAGGAGTTCCTTGATCTTACTCAGGGCAGTATGGGTATTGAGGCCTATGGTCGTGTTTTCACCCGTCTGGCTCGCTATGCTCCTCGTGATATCACTAATGACGAGGACAAGCAAGATCTGTTCCGTAAGGGCCTGAACCCAACTGTTTGTTATGAGCTGCTGCCCTTCAAGTTCCAGAGCTTTCAGGAACTTTACAATCAGGCCATCACTCTTGAACGTGGAAAAAAGGAGATGGAGTCTGCTATGAAAAAGAGTGATGGAGATTTCCGTGCATCACCTTCTGGTCTTAAAAGGAAGCGTCATGTGTTCATCCCATACAGCGCTGCTCCAAGGGCTCCGTTTCAGCCAAGGACATATGGATATGTTCCTTGTCCGCCTGCACCACCTGCTACATCAAACTATGGTGGTGGACAAGGTTCTCGTCCTCCAGTTGCCGCTCCTCCCAGCAATGTCTGCTATCGCTGTGGCCAGCCTGGTCACTTCTCAAGGGAGTGCCCTCAGAATCATGCTGGACGTGCAGCTCCTCCTCCTAAGAAAACGACGAAGCCTGCTGGTGCTGGACGTGGTCGCCTTAAGTATGTGACTGCTGAAGATGCTCAGGACGATCCAAGCGTCTTACTGGGTACGATTCGTGTCAAATCAATTCCGGCTTTAGCCTTATTTTATTCTGGAGCATCGCATACATTCATATCAGAAGGGTTTGCTAAAATGCATGGGATACCTTTTGGGAAGTTGTCAAAACCGTTGGTGGTAAACTCTCCTGGTTGCAACTGGCAAACCACCATGGTTACGCCAGAGCTCATGGTTGAGGTGGGATCGTTACAATTCCCTGCAACCTTCATTGCCCTAAAATCCACTGACCTTGATGTCATAATGGGCATGGATTGGCTTGCCAAATATGGAGCTGTAATGGATTGTGCAACGAAATCCCTCACTCTGAAACATCCTTCTGGTGCCACTATTGAGTATTGGTCGGAGTACACTATTCCGCCATCAGCAGGCACACAACTTTCCCCTGAACTGCAGCTATACTTCATGCAAGGTGATTATCCTCCTGAAATTCATGAGTTACCTGTAGTCTGTGATTTCCCTGATGTGTTTCCTGAAGAGTTACCTGGCATGCCGCCTGACCGGAGTGTGGAGTTTGTCATTGAGTTAGTCCCTGGTACCGCTCCTATGTCTAAAAGACCTTATCGTATGGCCCTAGAGGAGTTGGTTGAATTGAAACGCCAAATAGAGGATTTAGAAGAAAAATGTTTCATCCAACCTAGCACATCTTCTTGGGGTTGTCCCACTATCTTTGTCAAGAAGCGTGATACCAATGTTCCACGTCTGGTTGTTGATTATCGGCCGCTGAATGCAGTGACCATAAAAAACAAATACCCTTTTCCAAGAATCAACGACCTCTTTGATCAGCTAGCTGGTGCAACTGTCTTTTCCAAGATGGACTGCGATCAGGATACCATCAAATAAAGATCAGAAAGGAAGACATTCCTAAAACGGCGTTCACTACTCGTTATGGTCTTTACGAGTACAGTGTCATGTCTTTCGGTCTTACCAACGCTCCAGCTACTTTCATGAGGCTTATGAACTCGGTATTCATGGAATATCTTGATAAGTTCGTCGTGGTCTACATCGACGATATCCTGGTCTATTCCAAAACCGAAGATGAACATTCTGAACATCTGCGTTTGGTGTTATCCAAACTCCGTGAGCACAAGTTGTACGCCAAGTTCTCCAAATGTGAGTTCTGGTTGAAAGAGCTCGTCTATCTCGTACACGTAGTGTCTGCTGAAGGTGTTGCCGTCATTCCAGACAAGGTCCAAACCATTCTGGACTGGGAAACACCTAAATCAGTCAAGGATGTTCGGATTTTTCTCGGAATGGCAGGTTACTACCGTCGTTTCATTGAGAACTTCTCCAAAATTGCTAAACCTATGACTGAACTTCTTAAGAAAGGCAAAAAGTTTGAGTGGTCAGAAAAGGCAGAGGAAAGTTTTCAAACTCTGAAAACCAAACTGACTACCGCTCCTGTGCTTGTTCTTCCTGATACGAGAAAGGACTTTGTCGTCTTCTGTGATGCCTCTGAACAAGGACTCGGTTGTGTGTTAATGCAAGAAGGTCATGTAGTGGCTTATGGTTCTCGTCAATTGAAACCACATGAGCGCAATTATCCAACCCATGATCTTGAGCTAGCAGCCGTGGTCCATGCTCTTAAGCAATGGCGTCATTATCTTCTTGGCAACCGATGTGAGTTATACTCAGATCATCAGAGTCTGAAATATCTGTTCACTCAACCGGATCTAAATCTCAGACAGAGAAGATGGTTGGAGTTAATCAAGGACTTTGACTTGGGTCTCAACTATCAACCCGGCAAAGCAAATGTTGTTGCTGATGCGCTAAGCCAGAAGTCTTATTGTAACAATTTGATGATACAACAAGCCCAACCTTCACTTTATGAGGAGTTTTCCAAACTTAACCTTGAAGTTGTTCCTTCCGGATATCTGGCCAATCTGGAAATAAAACCTTCTCTCGAAGATCAAATAAAAGACGTTCAAAAGAACAACTTAGGCATTGCCGAGACCAAGAAGAACATTGCTAGTGGTGCTGCTAAGTGTTTCTCTGTCGATAATCAAGGCATTGTCATCTTCAGAAACCGTCTCGTTGTACCCAAGAACAGAAATCTGAGAAATCTAATACTCCAAGAGGCTCATGACACACCTCTTTCTATGCATCCTGGTAGCACCAAAATGTATCAAGACCTGCGTCAAAGGTTTTGGTGGACCCGTATGAAGCGAGAAATCGCTCAGTATGTTGCCGAATGCGACGTCTGTCGTCGTGTGAAAGCAGAACATAAAAAACCAGCCGGTGTTCTACAACCCCTGCCTATACCTGAATGGAAATGGGATGAGATTGGTATGGATTTCATTACCGGCCTTCCCAATACCAAAAAGGGGCACAATGCTATATGGGTAGTGATTGATCGTCTATCAAAGGTTGCCCATTTCCTTCCTGTTCGTGAGACTATCCGAGTCTCTGGCCTGGCAGATCTATATATCTCACGAATAGTCAGTCTTAACGGAATCCCAAAAAGGATTGTCTCAGACAAGGGCAGTCTGTTTGTCTCCAGATTCTGGGGAAGTCTTCAAAAGGCTATGGGAACTCGTCTATCCTTCAGCACCGCCTACCATCCACAAACCGGTGGTCAAACTGAGAGAGCTAATCAGATTCTTGAGGACATGCTCCGAGCTTGTGTTATATCATTCGGTAAGGATTGGGAGAAGTACCTTCCATATGCCGAGTTCACTTATAACAACAGTTATCAATCTAGCTTGGGCAAGGCTCCTTTTGAAGTTCTATACGGCCGTAAATGCCGAACTCCGCTGAATTGGTCTGAAACTGGTGAAAGATCATTCTTTAGACCGGATGCAATCAAGGAAGCGGAAGAAATCGTTCGCATCATTCGTGAACGACTGAAAACAGCTCAATCTCGCCAGAAGAGTTATTATGATCGTCACCATCAAGATGTTTAATATGAAATTGGCGAGAAAGCTTATCTTCGAGTCACACCATTGAGAGGTGGAAAACGTTTCGGAATCAAAGGCAAACTGGCTCCTCGTTATATCGGTCCTTTCCTATCGTTGGAAAACAAGGTCAAGTTTCATATCAGCTGCAGTTGCCTCCAGGATTTCCGGATGTCCATGATGTATTCCATGTCTGCAAATTCAAACGTTGTTTCAAAGATCCTGTCCGTGGTGTGGACCACGAGACTATCAAGCTCAAGGATGACCTCTCTTACAAAGAAGTTCCTGTCCGTATTCTCGATGAGGCCGAACGAAGAACTCGTAGTCAAACCATCAAGTTCCTCAAAGTTCCGTGGTCACATCATTCTGAGAACGAAGCAACCTGGGAACGAGAAGATCGTTTGCGATCTAAGTACCCCGATTTCTTTTCTAAAACATAGGAATCTCGGGACGAGATTCTTGTAAGGGGGGTAGACTTGTAGCATCCCTACTTTTGTGTAATAAAGAGAGGTGTTGAGTACATGGCATGCATGCATGAAAAATGGACCAAAATCACTTTATGCATCAAACTTTAATAAGTGAATTAAAAGAAAATCACTTAATCAGGCTTCACATAAAATTGTTCTACAAAGTTTTTCAAAGTGAACCAACCATGTGATAGAAAGGTGGCAAATTTGAAGAGATTTCCAACAAGTATTTTTGTGCAATTTTTTCTTCACAAAAATGCCCTCAAAATCTGTTTTTGGTTCTGTTTTAAAGTCCAAAAGGACCCCTTGGTAATTTTCCAAAAAGTCCAGGGGGTTATCTGCGTCTTGTTTTCTTTTTCGATTTCTTCTCTAGTTCCGGCCAGAAGGACGAATCAGAGCGGCGAGCTCCACCTCATGCTTCCCCCTCTGTGACGTGGATGAGTAGAAGGCCGAGGTGCCGTATAGATCGAGCTCAACTCGCAGGAACCCTCCCCCAGTCGACCCTCTCTCCCTCTGATTCTCTCTCTCCCTGCACCGAACCCTAGCTCACCGGCGATCTGCCGTCCCCGCCGTTGTACCGCCTCCCCGCCCTTCCCAAGCATCCCGTTGGAACCGCATCGCCCTCCTCTCCGTCCTCGAGCACGCGGAGCCGCCAAGATGGGCTAGCCGCGCGGAATTGCGGTCTTCTTCCCCGCGGCCGACCGCCAGGATTCCTCCACCACGCAGCCGTTTCCGCCCTCCTCCGGCCCCTCTGACCTCCTCTACGTTGTAACATCCCAAGTATGAAAACACCCCTAGAATGTCTGTTTCTTGTTTAATTAAAGTTTTGCATCATGTCATCATACTCATTGCATTTGTTTTCATTTGGTTTGCATCTGTTTTCATTTGTTCTCACAATTGAAATTCAAACAATAATCAAATGCTTTGTTTCATACTTGCTCTGTTACAATTTCTCCAAATAAAAGGTTCAATTAAAACTACTAGTTGTTTCTATTTAAATAGAACTATTAACTTGTTATTTTATTTAATAACTCATTTAACTCAATTCTCATTCAAAATTCAAATCACATTGTCCAAAACAACCACCATGTTAAACTTATGAAAATTACACAACAATTATAATCTTTTGCTTCCAATTAAAATTATTTGATCACCCTATTTAAAATCTTGTTTTCAATAATCAATTAATCACAAAATTCATCCAAATTCAATCAATTACAAAACAGCAAAACAATTGGTACTTTTTGGAAAACCAAAGTGGGCATTTTGTTGCTATTGTAATTACTAACTCACACAAATTTTTCTAAAAATTTTCCTAACTCACAAACCATTCTTTTCTTCCTAATTCTATTTCTGCAAAAAAAAAAGATAAACAAAAAGGAAAAGAAAACTCACCAGAGGGGGGGGGGGAAGCCAGCGCGGCCCAGCCCAACTTACCTCTCCACGGCCCGTACCGGTTCGCCCCCGTCTTCAACCTGTACGGCAAGTCATCGGGCTATGCCACGGCGGCACAGTAACGCGCCGACGGCCACGGTGAGCCCCTGCGCCCTATAAAGCAGCCCTAGACCCCGCGCCGCTGCCCTAGACCCCTACCACCTACCCTATCCCCTCGCGCCTCCGTCGATCACCATCTCTCTGCCCCAATCCCCTCTCTGCAACCTCACCGGAGAGCCCCACCGTCTGAACCCATGGACGCCGCCGCCGCTGCAGTCCTCCTTCTCCCTGGCTGACCGCGGGGATCAACCCGCCGTAGCATCCTCTACTTCATCGACACCTCCCCGACGCCATCTGCTTGCTGGATCCACGCCGCCGTCCACGACCTCGCCGCTGTCGCCGCCGCCGTGCTGCCCCAAGCCTCTGCTCGACTACACCGGAGGTGATCGCCACCTTCCTTCCTCCTCTCCGCCCTCGGGTCATCACGCACACGATCTCGCACCCCAGCAGCACACACGCACACCAGTACGGCATCGAGCACAACGGTGATCGCCGTCGGCCACCGCACCGTTTCTGTCCAAGTTCAGAGACATTTCGTCGTCAGTTAAATTCAGATTTGCGGACTGAACCTAATCCTCTCAGCGTCGCGTATACTGACAAGCAAACGTTTGCTACCGCACTGGTAGCAGTGCAGCGCGCGCACGCTGGAGGCCAGGGTTCGAGTCCCCCCTCCCGCAGGGAAAAACCCAATTCTTTTGCACGGTGCGCTGACAGGGTGGCCCCCCTGTCAGCTGCTGTGTGCGCCCACACGTCCACGCTGGCCCAGGGGCCCTCTGTCAGTGGCTAGGGCTAGCCACTGCAGAGTACAAATCGTTTTTCAGCCCATTTCTTTTTTTCAAAAACAAGTCTTTTAATTACAGATTGGTCCTCAAATTGGAAATGCAAATAACTTTCATTTTATAAATCCGAATAATAAAAGTAAAATATGTACACTGCCCCAAATTTAATTATCTATCTATTTATAACATTTGTTTTCTGTTTTGAATAATTCAAATGCATCCAAATTTCAAATTCAAACAATTCATTTGAAATTTGATAAAATCCATAACTAATTCATACTTAATCCAAATAGTGCAAATAAAATATGTTTTCCATGCCATTTTGAACCATCTTTCCAAATATAAATTTTGTTTCATGATTTGAATAATTAAAATTGCTTAAATAATTTAAACCTTGTTTAAATCATTTAAATTTGCTAAATTCATAACTTGCTCAAATTAAATTATTTTTGAACATGTAAAATATGTTTTCAAACTAGAAAAGTATAAACTTTTCAAATATGAATTTGGTTTAATGGTTTGAACAAATAAAAATTCAAATAAAATCAAACTTGAATTAATTTCATTTAAAGCTTGTTTAATCTTGTTTAATTCATAAGTAAATCATTGTAATTCCTTTTTCAATAATTGAAACATGTAATACACCTAAAATTGTGTTCTCTTTTCAAATATGAACTTTATATTCTGTTTTGAACAATTTAACTTGATGAAAACAACAAATGCTTGTGTGACACCTTTAAGAAACCAAAAATTCTTAACTTAATAACCCAATTTCCAAACTTGTTAAATTTCATTTCTACTTGCATATATTGTTGTTTTATTATTGTTATCATCATGCATGCATCATGCTAATCAACTTTCACATGGTAATGATTGTAGATCATTTGTTTCCACCTTAATTCATGGACCTTTTCCATATGCAATCCAATTGCATATGGGTCCATTTAAATTGTGTTACCATGTCAACTAGTTTATTTTGATGCATCCAATTAATTGACATGCATCATCCCATGATTGTGCATTATGCCATCTTATTGATTGTTTATCTTTCTGCATTGTTTGTTTGCTTCTTCTCGAATAGACGACGATGTTGAGACAGACGATCTTTACGACACCCCTTCTGAGGACTTAGCTCAGTACCAGCCTGCTGAGCTTGCAGGCAAGTATTCACTCACATGAACCACTATGTTCCTTTCAACCTTGGTTACCGATACTTTCCGTTGTCTATTCTGCTAGCCCTAGTAATAGTTGTTTCTGTTACGAACCTATCACATGAATCCCTTAACCCTTATATTGCCTCACCTCCACTCCTATAACCCCATTGGTTGAGCCAGTGTCTTACTAGCATGCTTAGGTTGTTTTTGCTCGAGTCTGCTGTCAGTTACTTTCTGTTATCTATTTCTATTATGTTCTGGGGCTCGATGTTAATCAATCAACCTGTTAATAATAATATGCTGATAAGACACTGACAGGAGGCCCTGTGTGGTTTTGAGGCCTGCTAGTGTCGACCCTAATAGGAAAAGGGTCTTGTCTACTGATCCATGATGAGCGAACTACCCACATGTGGGAAGTGTCTATGGGCGCCCCCCTCAATTTGATTCAATTTGCATCTCGTCCAAATCGCCTCATTTAGTTCGGGTTTTCCATTTGCCGCATGCATGTTTTTGTGAGCCCAGCGCAGGGTGGAACTTTTGTAGTCTGCATTTAGGGAGACACGTTCTTAGAGTGCTATGAGGGTCCCCTTTTCTTCGGGGGCTCGATTAGCCGTGCGCTCACTGCACGGGGTTCTTTGGGCCTGATGCGGAGAAGAGTTGAGTTGTGTTGAGTGCCCCGCTTGGTGGGAGGCATTCCATCTGGCGGGTTATTCTTACGTGTACGGCCAAATTGGTGCACCCCTGCAGGGATAAATCTTCTCGAGAAGCCGTGTTTTCCGCGGTTATGGTTGACTTGGTGAAAGTACTGGCTAACAAGTACTCAGAACAACTTACACCTAAATAATGATAACTTGACTAGTAATAGTCTTATTGACACAACAACTTGACCCATCATTCATTAATCCAACTGTGTGAGTTATCCTCGGATTGCTTCTTTGGATAAGGGGCGAGATCCAGGATGGGTTTGTTTGGTGGTTAACCATAGTTGGTTACGATACGCTATCTTATCTTCTTTCTGTTAGCCGGAAGGTGTAGTAATTCTGTAGTTGGTTAGTGCAGCCAGTTGCAGCATCTTTTATATCCCCTTTCTTCCGTTGAACCCAAGGCATCTGTGCTTGGTGTTGACGGGTTACACTTTGGTGAACTGTGAGTCTTGCTTGCCGGTACGTTGATGTACTGACACCTTTGGGGCTGTGGTTTCCGCAGACTACTACTCCGAGGATTCACTTGGTGGCTACTACGTGGAGTACGACGAGGTTGCTGACGAGTAGATAGCGGACCCGGGCAGGATCCGAGACTACGTGGATGGGCTCCGTCTTTCTTTCATTGCCGGCTTCTTAAGCCTATTTGGATTTGTCTGTACTCAGACCCTTTGAATGCTTCCGCTGAGATGTAATGATGTTATGTTGGGACATGTGTCCTCTGGATGATTGTATTTGCTATTCTCTGCTCTAGTGAGAGCCAGTTGCAACTTATTTCCATCTTTTGTGTCTTAGAGATATGTTGTGCTATCATTTTGTTTAACGCCGTTGACGTACCATGTGTGTATGGTATGAAGTACGTCAATGGTAGTATCTTGATTTCTATGGGATAGTTTACATCGACGGTGGATAGTAGAGTTTGGTTGTCGCACATAAGTGCTGGCCTACTCGTAAGAGGATGCGGGAGCAGATAAACCCCGTAATCCAAGCATCTACTATTCAGTTCGGCCCGGTGAGTATCCCCTAGAAGTCAGGGTGCGACAAATGGTATCAGAGCCTGTCTGCCTGTAGGATCCCTTTTACTGGTCGCAGTTGAGTCTAGAAACTATTTTGTAGCTATATAGGAAAAATGAAACGTGAGAGTAGGAATTCTGTCATTTTTCTTCTTTCCCCACCCACCCACCCTTTTCTGGTAAGGAAGTGCAACGTTGTTTTCTGTTCTCATCTAAACTTTCAAGTTAGGTTTTCACGTATCCTGGTTTCTCTTGGATAGTTATATCTACTAGACCATAGGAATGGAGGTTCCTCTATTCCTTAAGCAGTAGATATTGATCCTTTAGAAGCCCGGATGGGTTCTTCCGTAGTACCTCAGGAGTTTTGGTCTCGTGTTTCCCGTTGTTGCTTCGATATCCTGTTCTTCTCAACATCCTTTTCGTCCATTCAAACCTTGTTGTTGCTTTCCACTTCAGTTTTCTACCGGCGTCTAATCAAAACTTCCCCGATCATCTGCAGATGGATCTCAGGTTCTACCCGCAGGTGGTTCGGATGACTCGTTGTGAGAGCACCGCCGGTTATCCGGAGATGCTGAGGGACATGGTCACTTATCTGGGGTTCCGTTGGGCACCAGAGTACCAGGTCTACGAGCAGCAGCGAGAGTTTGACCAGACCTACTACCAGGCTATCGTCTACATTCTGTCAGATGATGGCATGAGCGTTGTCCACCGCTACGAGGCAGTAGGTTCCACAGTGGATATGGCCGTGCAGCAGGCAGCTTATGTGAGTCTCACCGTCCTTCGTGCTGACTACTGGGGATTTGACGATTCTATCTATCGCCACGTCCCCCGTGGTTACATCACTTCGGAGGGAGCTCACTTCACTCTCTACGACAACTTGGATGTTTATGAGCATGATACCTCCAGGCTGCACACCACCGCTCAGTTTGTGAGGT
The DNA here is from genome assembly GCA_028641055.1 of Alopecurus myosuroides. Classification (NCBI taxonomy): domain Eukaryota; kingdom Viridiplantae; phylum Streptophyta; class Magnoliopsida; order Poales; family Poaceae; genus Alopecurus; species Alopecurus myosuroides. The sequence goes on along the minus strand of CM054061.1, from coordinate 211,553,013 downwards.
ACAGTGACGCAGTTGCCACCACACTATCTCAGGAGTTGGCCTCAGTCAAAGAGCAGCTCTACCTTGCTTTGACTCGTCTGGCGACTTACACCACCGACTTTGTTGGAGACGAGCGCTTTGCACGTTTCGAGCAGCCAGTTGGTCGTCCCCTGCCAGATGCTGGAGGTTACGAGCCGATCAGAGGTCCACTCCTCAACCTCGGTGCTGGATACACTAGGATTCCCCGCTTTGGAGCACAGGGAGCCGATGCTATGTACTTCATCACACCGAGAGTCGCTCTCAGACCACGTCAGATCTACGTGGATCATCGTTCTACCTACTTCCGTGGGCGTCCTCCTCACCGTACCTCTCGCCGTACTACTCACCGCCGTCTTGCGTGATGAGCATGGGAGTACCGATGTATCCATTCCTAGCTATGTTTAGTTATCCTTTGGCATTCGAACCATTTATGGTGTGTTGGATATTCTTATGTATTTGAACATGTGATGATGTACCTGTTGGTTATCTATTCATGCGTCGGAATAATCTCTCTTTCGGTTACCAAGTCTATCCTTTTCTGTTGTTGTGCTAAAATGCATTTCCATTCAGGATGCCGCCAACAAGGAACACCCCGCCTGAGCCACCGCCAATCACGGAGCTGTTGACTCAGATGACTCGAGTCGTGGCGCAGATGGCCCAGTTCCAGGCAAATCAGCAAATCAACCAGAATGCTCCACAGGTCAACATCAAGGAGTTCCTCAGTCTGGGCCCAAAAGCTTTCGTGGCAACACGCGAGCCTCTGGATGCTGATGACTGGATCCGTGAGATAGCCAGAGCTCTGGAGATTGCTCACGTTGCTGAGGAAGACAAGGTCAAGTATGCCTCCTATCTGCTGAAGGGTCAGGCAGCTAATTGGCGGGAGAACTACCAGACCATGAGAGCTAGCTATCCAATCACCTAGGGTTGTTTCAAGGAAGCCTTCCTGAAGCACCACATTCCAGATGGCCTCATGGAAAGGATGCGTGAAGAGTTCTGCTCTCTTAAGCAGGGCAAGCTGGACGTTATCAGCTATCAGAGTGAGTTCAATCGCCTCGCTCGATACGCTGGAGATGATGTGTCCACTGAGGCTAAGAAGATGGCAAGGTTCCGTAGAGGTTTTAACCCGGAGCTCAAGTATGCCCTCACCAACATCAAGACCAAAGACTTCGAGGAGCTCGTTAACACCGCGCTCAATGAGGAAAATGGGCGCAAGGCGTTCGAGGAGTCTCGCAAGCACTCGCGTGAGGGTGGTTCCTCCTCCAACATGACCACCCCTCCGCAGAAGCGCCGCATCTGGTGCCAAATGGTGTTGTCACTAGGGCTCCATATGCCCAAGCTTCTCCAGGCTTTGCTCCCCGCCCACCCAACCCATCTCAGATGCATGGTCAGAGGGTTCCAATGGGGCAGCCAAGGCCAGGTCCTCCTCGTGTCGTCACTTGCTTCAAGTGCAAGGAGACGGGGCACTACGCCGATAAGTGCACTCAGAGGCAGCTACCTCCACCACCACCTCGTCCCAACACCAACCAGGCAATGGTGCGTGCTCCCCCGGCTAAAGCCTTCAACTCCAACAACAGGCCTGTCGGGAGGACCGCGAGGGTGAATCATATCAAGGCCGACAAAGCTGAGGAAGCTGCTGACGTCGTTCTCGGTATATTCCCCGTAAACTTTATTCCAGCTAAAGTGTTGTTTGATACCGGAGCATCGCATTCTTTTGTGTCAAAGACTTTTGCCACAACAAACAATCTAATTGTGGTTCCACTAAGCAATCAAATCACTGTTCACTCTCCGGGATCTCAAATGTTGACTTCCAAGATAAGTAAGGACAATCAAATCCTAATTGGAGGCCGGATATTCCTTGCTTCACTCATGTTGCTGGGAAATTCTGACATTGATGTCATTCTGGGCATGGATTGGTTGAAGGCCAATAAAGCTAAAATTGATTGTGCTCAAAAGTCAATAACTCTGTTCCACCCGTCTGGCCAGATAGTCTATTCTCCAAAGGAATCAAGTTCCACTCAGCTTTACAACCTCGATGCAAAACCTCTACCTCTACTCGAAAATGTTCCGGTGGTTTGCGAATTCCCTGACGTCTTTCCAGAAGAATTACCAGGAATGCCTCCGGACAGAGCAGTTGAGTTCGTGATCGAGCTTGAACCAGGTACTGCTCCAATCTCTAAGCATCCATACAAGATAGCTCCTCCTGAACTGAAGTTGTTGAAGGAGCAAATCGATATGTACATGGAGAAAGGTTACATTCAACCTAGTTCTTCCGCTTGGGGTTGCCCAACTCTGTTCGTTGCGAAGAAGGATCAAACAAAGAGACTCGTTGTTGACTATCGTCCTCTTAACGAGAAAACAATCAAAAACAAGTATCCAATTCCTCGTATCGATGATCTTTTTGATCAACTTGCTGGAGCCTCAATATTCTCAAAGTTGGACTTGAGGATGGGTTACCATCAAATAAAGATCACAAAGGAAGATATTCCAAAGACAGCCTTCACCACTTGCTACGGTCTATATGAATACACCGTCATGTCCTTTGGTCTCACCAATGCACCGGCGACCTTCTCTCGACTCATGAATTCTGTCTTCCATGAGTACCTCGACAAGTTTGTTGTGGTATATCTTGATGGCATTCTTGTCTACTCAAAATCCGAGGAAGAGCATGAAGAACATCTTCGTCTCACTCTCATGAAACTTCGCGAGCATCGTCTATATGCCAAGTTCTCCAAATGTGAGTTCTGGATTTCAGAAGTTGCTTATCTTGGTCATATTATCTCTGCCAAAGGCATAGCCATTGACCCAGAAAAGGTTAAGGCAATTGTTGACTGGAAACCTCCTAAGACGGTGAAGCAAGTAAGAAGTTTTCTTGGCTTGGCTAGCTATTGCCGTCGTTTCGTCCAAAACTTCTCCAAGATTGCCAAACCTCTCACTGATCTCACAAAGAAGGACAAGAAGTTCGTTTGGTCTCCACAATGTGATGAAAGTTTCAATCTCCTCAAGACTAAACTCAGTTCTACACCAGTTCTGGTTGGCCCAGATACTACCAAACCTTTCCAGATATTCTGTGATGCATCTCTCCAAGGTCTAGGTGCAGTTCTTATGCAAGAACGTCAAGTTGTGGCTTATGCTTCACGTCAGTTCAATGCACATGAGCAAAATTATCCCACTCATGATCTTGAACTTGCAGCAGTTCTGTTTGCCCTCAAGAAATGGAGGCAATACTTGTTGGGTAACCGCACTGAAATCTTTTCCGATCATAAGAGTCTGAAATACATCTTCACTCAACCAGATCTAAACCTCAGGCAAAGGAGATGGATTGAAAAGATTAAAGACTTTGATCTCACCATTTCTTACTCTCGAGGCAAGGCTAATGTTATGGCCGATGCTCTCAGTTGCAAGTCGTATTGCAATAATCTCATGATCATGGAAAGCCAACCTCCACTTCATGAAGAATTCCAGAAGCTGAATCTTGGTCTTGTTCCTCAAGGTTATCTTGCAAGCTTGACAGCCAGTCCAACTCTCGAGGACAAGATTCATTCTGAACAATTTCGTGATGCTGAAATCAAGAAGATGGTAGAACACATCAAAGAAGGCGAGGAGAAATTCAAGTCCTTCTCCATTGATGACAAGGGAACTGTGTTCTTCGAAGGACGCATTGCAGTTCCTAAAATTCAAAGTCTCAAAGATGTCATTCTCAAGGAGGCTCATGAAACTCCTCTATCCATCCACCCTGGAAGTACAAAGATGTACCAGGATCTTAAGACACTGTATTGGTGGCCTGGCATGAAACGTGAAATTGCTCAATACGTTTCTGAATGCGACGTTTGTCAGCGTGTTAAGGCAGTTCATCAGAAAACAGCCGGTCTTCTCCAACCTCTTAAAATCCCTGAGTGGAAGTGGGACATGATTGAAATGGACTTCGTCACTGGTTTTCCAAAGTCCAAGAGGGGCAACGATGCAATATTCGTTGTTATTGATCGTCTCACTAAAGTAGCTCACTTCTTTGCTGTCAAAGAAACAATCTCAGCTAGCCAGTTAGCAGAGCTCTATACAGCAAAGATTGTTCCTCTTCATGGTGTTCCATTGGAAATAAGCTCAGACCGTGGAAGTATCTTCACTTCTCATTTCTGGAAGAGTTTTCAAGAAGCATTGGGCACTAAACTTCTGTTCAGCACAGCCTATCACCCTCAGTCTCAAGGGCAAGTTGAAAGAGTAAATCAGATTCTCGAGGATATGCTCAGAGCATGTGGTCTCTCCTTTGGCATGAAATGGGAGGATTGCCTTCCGTATGCTGAATTCTCCTACAACAACAGCTTCCAGGCAAGCCTAGGCATGGCACCATTTGAAGCACTCTATGGCCGCAGATGCAGGAGTCCAATCAATTGGTCTGGAGCTGGTGAACGTTCACTCTTAGGCCCTGACATTGTTAAGGAAGCCGAAGAGAAAGTTCGCATCATTCGTGACAATCTCAAGATTGCTCAGTCTCGTCAGAAAAGCTACTATGACAGCAAGCACAGGGATATGATCTATGCACCTTGTGACAAGGCATATCTCCGTGTAACTCCCCTCAGAGGCACTCATCGTTTTGGTGTGAAAGGAAAGCTAGCACCAAGATACATTGGTCCTTTCAACATTCTCTCAAGGCGTGCGGAAAATGCCTATCGTCTTGAACTTCCAGAAAAACTATCCAAGGTGCACGATGTGTTTCACGTGTCACAACTCAAGAGGTGTTTCAAAGATCCAGATCATGCAGTTGATCATGATTCCATTGAACTGCAAGATGATCTCTCTTATGAGGAGCACCCTATTCAAATTCTCGATGAGACCGTTCGTAAGACTCGCAACAAGAGCACCAAGTTCTTGAAAGTGCAATGGTCGCATCATTCCGATAAAGAGGCAACGTGGGAGACCGAAGAGGATCTTCGCAAGAAGTATCCGGACCTTTTCATTTCTCAGTAGGAATCTCGGGGCGCGATTCCTTCAAGGGGGGGGAGTTTTGTAACATCCCAAGTATGAAAACAGCCCTAGAATGTCTGTTTCTTGTTTAATTAAAGTTTTGCATCATGTCATCATACTCATTGCATTTGTTTTCATTTGGTTTGCATCTGTTTTCATTTGTTCTCACAATTGAAATTCAAACAATAATCAAATGCTTTGTTTCATACTTGCTCTGTTACAATTTCTCCAAATAAAAGGTTCAATTAAAACAACTAGTTGTTTCTATTTAAATAGAACTATTAACTTGTTATTTTATTTAATAACTCATTTAACTCAATTCTCATTCAAAATTCAAATCACATTGTCCAAAACAACCACCATGTTAAACTTATGAAAATTACACAACAATTATAATCTTTTGCTTCCAATTAAAATTATTTGATCACCCTATTTAAAATCTTGTTTTCAATAATGAATTAATCACAAAATTCATCCAAATTCAATCAATTACAAAACAGCAAAACAATTGGTACTTTTTGGAAAACCAAAGTGGGCATTTTGTTGCTATTATAATTACTAACTCACACAAATTTTTCTAAAAATTTTCCTAACTCACAAACCATTCTTTTCTTCCTAATTCTATTTCTGCAAAAAAAAAGAGATAAACAAAAAGGAAAAGAAAACTCACCAGAGGGGGGGGGGGAAGCCAGCGCGGCCTAGCCCAACTTACCTCTCCACGGCCCGTACCGGTTCGCCCCCGTCTTCAACCTGTACGGCAAGCCATCGGGCTATGCCACGGCGGCACAGTAACGCGCCGACAGCCACGGTGAGCCCCTGCGCCCTATAAAGCAGCCCTAGACCCCGCGCCGCTGCCCTAGGCCCCTACCACCTACCCAATCCCCTTGCGCCGCCGTCGATCACCATCTCTCTGCCCCAATCCCCTCTCTGCAACCTCACCGGAGAGCCCCACCGTCTGAACCCATGGACGCCGCCGCCGCTGCAGTCCTCCTTCTCCCTGGCTGACCGCGGGGATCAACCCGCCGTAGCATCCTCTACTTCATCGACACCTCCCCGACGCCATCTGCTTGCTGGATCCACGCCGCCGTCCACGACCTCGCCGCTGTCGCCGCCGCCTTGCTGCCCCGAGCCTCTGCTCGACTACACCGGAGGTGATCGCCACCTTCCTTCCTCCTCTCTGCCCTCGGGTCATCACGCACACGATCTCGCACCCCAGCAGCACACACGCACACCAGTACGGCATCGAGCACAACGGTGATCGCCGCCGGTCACCGCACCGTTTCTATCCAAGTTCAGAGACATTTCGTCGTCAGTTTAATTCAGATTCGCGGACTGAACCTAATCCTCTCAGCGTCGCGTATACTGACAAGCAAACGTTTGCTACCGCACTGGTAGCAGTGCAGCGCGCGCACGCTGGAGGCCAGGGTTCGAGTCCCCCCTCCCGCGGGGAAAACCCAATTCTTTTGCACGGTGCGCTGACAGGGTGGCCCCCCTGTCAGCTGCTGTGTGCGCCCACACGTCCACGCTGGCCCAGGGGCCCTCTGTCAGTGGCTAGGGCTAGCCACTGCAGAGTACAAATCGTTTTTCAGCCCATTTCTTTTTTTCAAAAACAAGTCTTTTAATTACAGATTGGTCCTCAAATTGGAAATGCAAATAACTTTCATTTTATAAATCCGAATAATAAAAGTAAAATATGTACACTGCCCCAAATTTAATTATCTATCTATTTATAACATTTGTTTTCTGTTTTGAATAATTCAAATGCATCCAAATTTCAAATTCAAACAATTCATTTGAAATTTGATAAAATCCATAACTAATTCATACTTAATCCAAATAGTGCAAATAAAATATGTTTTCCATGCCATTTTGAACCATCTTTCCAAATATAATTTTTTTTCATGATTTGAATAATTAAAATTGCTTAAATAATTTAAACCTTGTTTAAATCATTTAAATTTGCTAAATTCATAACTTGCTCAAATTAAATTATGTTTGAACATGTAAAATATGTTTTCTAACTAGAAAAGTATAAACTTTTCAAATATGAATTTGGTTTAATGTTTTGAACAAATAAGAATTCAAATAAAATCAAACTTGAATTAATTTCATTTAAAGCTTGTTTAATCTTGTTTAATTCATAAGTAAATCATTGTAATTCCTTTTTCAATAATTGAAACATGTAATCCACCTAAAATTGTGTTCTCTTTTCAAATATGAACTTTATATTCTGTTTTGAACAATTTAACTTGATGAAAACAACAAATGCTTGTGTGGCACCTTTAAGAAACAAAAAATTCTTAACTTAATAACCCAATTTCCAAACTTGTTAAATTTCATTTCTACTTGCATCTATTGTTGTTTTATTATTGTTATCATCATGCATGCATCATGCTAATCAACTTTCACATGGTAATGAATTGTAGATCATTTGTTTCCACCTTAATTCATGGACCTTTTCCATATGCAATCCAATTGCATATGGGTCCATTTAAATTGTGTTACCATGTCAACTAGTTTATTTTGATGCATCCAATTAATTGACATGCATCATCCCATGATTGTGAATTATGCCATCTTATTGATTGTTTATCTTTCTGCATTGTTTGTCTGCTTCTTCTCGAATAGACGACGGCGTTGAGATAGACGATCTTTACGACACCCCTTCTGAGGACTTAGCTCAGTACCAGGCTGCTGAGCTTGCAGTCAAGTATTCACTCACATGAACCACTGTGTTCCTTTCAACCTTGGTTACCGATACTTTCCGTTGTCTATTCTGCTATCCCTAGTAATAGTTGTTTCTGTTACGAACCTATCACATGAATCCCTTAACCCCGATATTGCCTCACCTCCACTCCTATAACCCCATTGGTTGAGCCAGTGTCTTACTAGCATGCTTAGGTTGTTTTTGCTCGAGTCTGCTGTCAGTTACTTTCTGTTATCTATTTCTATTATGTTCTGGGGCTCGATGTTAATCAATCAACCTGTTAATAATAATATGCTGATAAGACACCGACAGGAGGCCCTGTGTGGTTTTGAGGCCTGCTAGTGTCGACCCTAATAGGAAAAGGGTCTTGTCTACTGATCCATGATGAGCGCACTACCCGCATGTGGGAAGCGTGTATGGGCGCCCCCCTCAATTTGATTCAATTTGCATCTCGTCCAAATCGCCTCATTTAGTTCGGGTTTTCCATTTGCCGCATGCATGTTTTTGCGAGCCCAGCGCAGGGTGGAACTTTTGTAGTCGGCATTTAGGGAGACACGTTCTTAGAGTGCTATGAGGGTCCCCTTTTCTTCAGGGGCTCGATTAGCCATGCGCTCACTGCACGGGGTTCTTTGGGCTTGATGCGGAGAAGAGTTAAGTTGTGTTGAGTGCCCCGCTTGGTGGGAGGCATTCCATCTGGCGGGTTATTCTTACGTGTACGGCCAAATTGGTGCACCCCTGCAGGGATAAATCTTCTCGAGAAGCCGTGTTTTCCGCGGTTATGGTTGACTTGGTGAAAGTACTGGCTAACAAGTACTCAGAACAACTTACACCTAAATAATGATAACTTGACTAGTAATAGTCTTATTGACACAACAACTTGACCCATCATTCATTAATCCAACTGTGTGAGTTATCCTCGGATTGCTTCTTTGGATAAGGGGCGAGATCCAGGATGGGTTTGTTTGGTGGTTAACCATAGTTGGTTACGATACGCTATCTTATCTTCTTTCTGTTAGCCGGAAGGTGTAGTAATTCTGTAGTTGGTTAGTGCAGCCAGTTGCAGCATCTTTTATATCCCCTTTCTTCCGTTGAACCCAAGGCATCTGTGCTTGGTGTTGACGGGTTACACTTTAGTGAACTGTGAGTCTTGCTTGCCGGTACGTTGATGTACTGACCCCTTTGGGGCTGTGGTTTCCGCAGACTACTACTCCGAGGATTCACTTGGTGGCTACTACGTGGAGTACGACGAGGTTGCTGACGAGTAGATAGCGGACCCGGGCAGGATCCGAGACTACGTGGATGGGCTCCGTCTTTCTTTCATTGCCGGCTTCTTAAGCCTATTTGGATTTGTCTGTACTCAGACCCTTTGAATGCTTCCGCTGAGATGTAATGATGTTATGTTGGGACATGTGTCCTCTGGATGATTGTATTTGCTATTATCTGCTCTAGTGAGAGCCAGTTACAACTTATTTCCATCTTTTGTGTCTTAGAGATATGTTGTGCTATCATTTTGTTTAACGCCGTTGACGTACCATGTGTGTATGGTATGAAGTACGTCAATGGTAGTATCTTGATTTCTATGGGATAGTTTACATCGACGGTGGATAGTAGAGTTTGGTTGTCGCACATAAGTGCTGGCCTACTCGTAAGAGGATGCGGGAGCAGATAAGCCCCGTAATCCAAGCATCTACTATTCAGTTCGGCCCGGTGAGTATCCCCTAGAAGTCAGGGTGCGACATACGTGTTCGTGGTGAGCCCCTGCTCCTTCCCATCCCCTCTGTTTCTCTCTTCCGTCACGCAAACCTCGTAACCGCCGGAGCCCGTCGATCCCCGCCACCGTTCGCCGTCGCAACCTCACCGCCGTCGCATCCCTGGAAGCGAGGCAAGCCTCCCCGGGTTCCGCTCGACGAGAGGAAGCCCGTGGGCCAAACGGCGCGCCCGGGGACGCCTCCGTTCGCCGCCGGCGAGCTCCTCTGTCCCCGGCAGGCCACACCATGGCGTCACGGTGACGTCATCGTGACGTCACCTGCCCACGTGGCCGCGCCAGGTGGCTTTTCCGTTCTGTTTAAGTTGAACAGTGGGCCCAACAATTAAATAGAAAAACAGAAATCACCAAATTTTGGAAATTAAATAACTTCTATTTTATAACTCCAAAAATTATGGAAAAATATGCAAAGTGTTCAGAAAATTATAAGCTATCTTTCTATACCATTTCATACATGTTTGGCAAAGTTTAAAATGAGGCCATATTTGTAGTTGGTATTTAATTCATTTAAATATTGAAAATAGAGTTTTAATTCAATAAAATTAGAAAATTATGTGTAATATACCAAAATGACCAGTGAAACAAATGCAACCTATCTATGAGGTTCCCAAAGTCTTTTGAGCAATTAAGCTTGGTCACACATCTAGAATAGGGTTTTCTCCCCCTCCCGTGTTCGTCGTTCACGGCGTAGAACCCTACCTTCCTGTTCTATCTTCCAAGCTTTAAATCAACTGCATTGTTTTACTCATGCATACATATTGTGCATTGCACGGTCATCAAGTATTGATTGTTTTTCTTATTTTCGGTGTTGCTCGTTATCGGTAGACCGAGATCTAGAGGTTGATCCCGCTTTCTACGACAACCCCAGTTACACCTTCGACGAGCAAGGCAAGCATCACCTCATAGCTATCCTATGTTTTGAGTCTTTTCAACCTCTTACTCATGCACGCGGTTCAACTTATTTTTGAGTCTGTTAGAGTTAACCTATCCACTGCATGACCCCCACACATGTCAACTTCATACTTGTTTACCCTCCTAGTATGACTAGGGTTGTTTGAGTATCGTAGAGCCTTATGTGTTATGCTTAGCCATGCTTAGTGTTCTGATCTACTTCATCCGGTTGATGATTTGGATCACTTCGATAACCTCTTACGTTGTTATGTTTGTGAGTACTGAGCATGTGAAACTGACTAAGGCTTGCACGGGAGGCCACTTGGGTAGTGGTTATTCGTTCCGTACTCGCCAACCCTAGGAACTAAGGTTTCGCCGTGAAAGCCAAGACTGAGCGTGCAACCACACGCGGGGCCTAACAGACCGCGCTCGGCTAACTAACTTGTTTGATCACTTCCATGGGTCACATAGTTTGAGTTTTCCATTTGCGGGTGTGTCATAAAATGTTTTGGAGAAAACTAGGGCGTGACCGGGACCAGTGATGGACGTACACGGATCTTGTCCCGACTCGCAGAACAGGTGCCGTCAGGAGGTGGCCACCTCCCTGTTGACGGGGTGGCCCTGTTTGGGTTGACTCATGGATAGGGTTCAGCAAGGTAAAGGCCGTGGTCGACCACACTCTGCCGCGCTCTTAGAGAGGAGCGTTACCGCGTGGCACTAAGAGTCGGTCGATATGTGTGGGTAAAGTGTACCACCCTGCAGGGATAAATCTTTCGGAAAGCCGTGTCCACGGTTATGGACGACTTGGTGAAAGTCACGGGGTCATAGATAACTCTAACGGAATGAATAAAACTTGTTGACAAAGATTGAAGGATGCCTCCTCGACTACATCGAGAGGGGTGATTATTGTAGCATAAGGTAGTTTGGGGATGATAAAGTACTTTGTGGACTAAAGAACATGATGATCTCAGTAGTTGAGTAGATTCCTCCTCTGTTTTAGAAACACTCTATTGCACGTGCTTCTTCTTCCTCAACTTCGAAAAATAAAGATGGCTTTATGCAAAAGACCTTAAAATCCAAGTCTTGCTGAGTACCTTTTGTACTCAACCTTGCCTCGTTGTTGTTTTGTTTCAGAATTTGGTGATGCAGCTGAAGAAGGGTTCTATCTCGACGTCGATGAGTAGTTAGGGGTTCCCAGGTGGCAGCCTGGTATCTGTAGTATGGGTTTGGCTACGTTGCTTATGTTTTGGACTCTTAGTCCTTTTGTTGTCTTGTTGTATAGCAACATATTTGCTTTCACTGCTTGTTGTAATGTTGGGTTGCTTGACCTATGTTGGTCGTGTAACCTCTGCGTGTAAACTACTCTAGTATGACTTGTCTAATACAACTTTCATGTCTAGAGTGCTACTTTGATCGATTGTTGCTCTCGAGCCCGTTGTTATACAGTTTTGGCTATGCCTGCATAGTTGTCGCAGTCGAGGGGTTGTGGAGCCGATGATCCATGTCCGAGCCCGCCTGCCGAAGATATTCGGCCTGGGGCGAGGTAACCCCAGTAACCCTCGATTGTTGTTGCACTTTCTGGACACATAGCAGCTCTGTATAACTTTGGTCCCGTTCCTTCAGTTTCATCCGACTCGTGGATGCTTGGGTATACATATCAGGTTATGACTAGCATGGACACAAGGAGTAGTAGACCGGGGATCTGGACTACGTGCCGATGAATCCGGTCTGCCTGCTGTTGTTTGTTGCGGCCGGGGCTGGTAACCCTGAATCCCTTGTGAGTCCATTGCTAGGAGCACATGACAGTTTGTATATCTCTGAGTCCGGGGTCCGATAACGTTGCTCATGAATTGGAACACAACTTCTCATAATACCATCTACTCCTTCTTTATATAAGTGTGGGTTATCCCTCAAATCATTGAAGAATTTTCTTGTTTGTTGAGTTATAAATGTTGGAGGCAAATACTTGGAAAGAATAAAGTTAGCATAATCAGCATACCATGGACTATCTTTGGATTTTACCTTTATTGCAGCCAACTGTTCACTTGGAAAACTATCATCATTAACAGGAATAGGGTTAAAAGCAATGTTTTCCAATCTAGATAAGTTATCAGCAACAGGATTTTCAGCACCCTTCCTATCCACAATATGCAAATAAAACTCTTGCAAAAGCAAGACCAATCTAATAATCCTAGGCTTAGGATCTTTATTTCCCATAAGGTATCTAATAGCAGCATGATCAGTCTGAATAGTAACCTTTGAGTCAACAATATAAGGTCTAAAGTTATCACAAGCAAAAACTACAGCTAATAACTCTTTTTCAGTAGTAGCTTAATTCTTTTGAGCAGCATCAAGAGTCTTACTAGCATAATGAATAATATTCAATTTTTTATATACTCTCTATCCAAGAATAGCACCTACAGCAAAATCACTTGCATCACACATAATTTCAAAAGGAAAATTCCAATCAGGTGTTTGAACAATAGGAGCAGTAGTTGAAGCCTTCTTTAAAGTTTTAAAAGCTTTCTTACAATCATCATCAAAAACAAAAGGTACATCCTTTTGAAGAATTTAGTAAGATGCTTTGATATTTTAGAGAAATCTTTAATAAACCTCCTATAAAAACCAGCATGACCATGAACACTACGAATACCTTTAACATCCCTAGGACGGGGCATTTTCTCTATTGCTTCCACTTTAGCTCTGTCAACTTCAATACCTCTTTCAACAATTTTATGTCCAAGAACAATTCCTGCATTCACCATAAAGTGGCATTTCTCCCAATTAAGAGCAAGATTATTTTCCTCACATCTCTGCAAAACTTTATCAAGGTTGTGAAAACAATTATCAAAATAAGTTCCACAGACGAAAAAATTGTCCATGAATACTTCCACAATTTTTTCACAAAAACCATAAAAAGTTGTTAACATGCATCTTTGAGATGTAGCAGGAGCATTACACAAACCAAAAGGCATACGTCTATAAGCATAAGTACCATAAGGACAAGTAAAGGTTGTTTTCTCTGTATCTTGCTTCCTAACAACAATTTGAGAAAACCGAGAATAACCATCAAGAAAGCAAAAATGTGTTTTCTTAGACAACCTCTCTAACATTTGAACAATAAAAGGCAAAGGATAATGATCTTTCTTAGTAACCTTGTTAACTGTCCTAAAATCAATGCACATTCTATAACCAACTACTACTCTTTCAGGAATAAGCTCATTATTTTCATTAGGCACAACAGTCATTCCTCCCTTCTTAGGGACACAATGCACAAGGCTCGCCCATCTACTATCAGCAATACGAAAAATAATACTGGCATCAAGGAGTTTTAATACCTCATTTCTTACCACTTCATTGATCTTAGGAATTAAATGAGATTGATGTTCAACTACTGGCTTTGCATCAGGTTCAATATTAATAACATGCTGACATATAGAAGGATATATCCTATTTAAATCATCAAGAGTGTATCCAATAGCTCCACAGTTTTTCTTCAATATTGCAAATATTCTTTCCTCTTCTTCACCTGAAAGTTTAGCACTAATAATAATCGGCTATATTTTCTTATCATAAATATAAGTATATTTAAGATCATCAGGCAAAGGTTTTTAAACAAAAATAGGATCCTCCTTGGGTGGTAATGTGGTACCCAAGTCTTCCACAGGTAAATTATGTTTCAGTATCACAGGTTGACGAAGAATAATATCGTCAATATCATTTCTCTCTTCCATAAAGACCTCACTTTCATGGTCCTCCATATATTGTTGCAAGGCATTGTTAGGAGCAAGAACAATAGAGGCAAGTTGTTCAACTTCAAAATTCCCATTAGGCAATTCAGATTCATAAGGTGCTCTAGCAAATTTGGAGAAATTGAACTCATAAGATTTCCCATCAAATTTACTCAATATCTTCTCCCTCTTACAATCTATATAGCACCACAAGTGTTCAAGAAAGTTCTACCAAAAATAATTGGACAACTTTTACTAGCAGCCATACCAAGTACTAGAAAATCAGTAGGATATTTAGTTTTACCACATAAAACTTCCACATCTCTAACAATACACTTCGGAAAGACAGTTTCTCTATTAGCAAGCTGAATAACCACATCAATATCCTCGAGCTCACGAGAACCTATTTCATGCATAATTTCTTTATAAAGCTCATAAGGAATAGCACTGGAACTTGCACCAATGTCACACAAACCATAATAGCAATGATCACCAATCTTACCAGAAAGCACAGGAACACTAGGTTTCTTAGGTCTATTTGGATGTGAGACAATATTAGAAGCATCCTCGGAAAAGACAATATGTTCATCCTCTATATTTCCACAGATAAGATATTTCACTATTGCTACGGCAGGTTCAACAGTTATTTGTTCATTAGGTTCAATAGATTTCTTAATGTTCTTATTAACCACACTAGATACAATATAGTGTTCTTTCACCTTAGAAGGGAAAGGCATATTTTCAATATAAGGCTCAGGAACAGCAGGCTTAACAACATGCACTTCTATATTTCTAGCAGGAACACTATCTTTATAAGGGGCATGGTACTTGTGATACTCATTTTTAGGAATATCAAGATAGGAAGCAAAGGCTTTAAGACAGTTTGCAAATATTTGAGAATCAAGACCACAAAAATCAATAACATTATAGAAATCATTGGTTCCCATAAAATATTTAATGCATTCATAATCAAAATGTATAACTCACTTTCTACCTTTGTCATTCTCCCATCCTTTGGTTTTCTTGAATACGGTCAAGAAGATCCCATTTAGCTTCTTCCTTCATACGTGTGAATGATCCAGAACAAGAAGCATCCAATAAATCCTTATCGTGAAGAGAAAGCCTTGCATAAAAATTATTGGTAACAATATTACTCAGCAGCTCATGAACGGGACATTTGAGCATTAATAACTTCATTCTCCCCCCACGCGTGGGCAATACTCTCTCCATCATGAGGCTATGAATTATATATTTGATTCCGGTCTTTATGAATCTCACTAGGAGGATAGAATTTAGAATAAAAGAGAGGAACAATTTCCTCCCATCCAATAGATTCATCATTCTTCAATAATTTGAACCATTCGGCGGCTCTTCCTTTCAGCAATAAAGATAATAATTTCCTTTTAACTTGATCCATTATAATACCTGCACACATAAATAACTCGCATAATTCATGTATAAAGAGCAAATGATCACCGGGATGGACAGTTCCATCTCCATAATAGCAGCTATCCATAACATGTCCAACAATTTTCATAGGTATTTTATAAGGATCTAATTCATAAGATAACGGGTCACCTATTACCCTAGCAGTGATAGTAGTAGTGCCCCTAAAAGGAGAACCAAAAGTATTATCCATAATGAAATAAAGAAGCAGACAGAAATAAAAACAGCACTCAGAATAAAAGTTTCTCTTACCAATTCCACTTACCAATAGCACTTCACTCCCCGGAACGGTGCCAGAAAATAGTCTTGATGACCCACAAGTATAGCGGGTGTATCGTAGTAGTTTCGATAAATAAGAGTGTCGAACCCAACGAGGAGCAGAAGATGTTGACAAGCAGGTTGGATAGAGAATTCATTCTAAACACTAGGAAACGGGGTTTTGGTGGTTTTTGATATAGCAGATAGATAAAGTGTGAGTAAATAAAAGACATTAAAGATATACTTCTTATAAAGAAAAACCCCACTAACATGCATTAGTGATATTTTAATCTCAACATGAAAGCTATCCATATCATATATTCTTCTAGCCAATCAATTGTCCATGTCATCTCCACTAATATTTATTAATCATTACATGCAAGCTACTACATCGTCACTTTTTCAAACCATCCAACTATTCATATTAATTCATATTGATAATTTAAAATATATAGTACGATCAATTAAAAATTTCAATATTCACTTGGAATAAATAATGTATTATAAATTTTGGTTTACAACATAGTTTCTAAAGAGATCCTGATATGGCGGCGCCTATACATGATATATTTTCATGTTCAAAAGCATCTAATATTGTGCCAAATCATTTTCATCTCGACGAAAATAACGTGAGCAAAATTAGCACATTGGAAGCCAAGCCAAATCCACGTACATATGCACATGGGTCGATGCAACCATGCACGGTTGTAGGTTTCCTTCATGTTGACTACTTGAGAAAATCTCTTGGAACAAGCACGTACGTGAGAGATAGTAACGCAACAAATCAATTAAAAAAGGAAGCTCATCAAGGGAGACGTGACAATAAAGATTGCTATTTTTTTAGTCGGCGACGACCACCGGAAGTTGTCAATGGTTTGCCGAATATGCATCTACCGTGGAGTTTGTTGTCCCTGCAGGACACAGGCTGGGGCCCACAAACATGCATGGAAATTTGAGATAACGTGCAAGGAAAAATATTATTTGGTTAGATTTTCTGGTCATAGTCGGTCATATGTTTTCTTTTGAGTCAAGTTAAATACGTGAAGGTCCGCTATGCTGTTATAAATAGCCAGGTGGGTGCGTTGTAATAGGGGAGTTGAAAATTATTTGAGATTGAGAATACAGAAAATGTTCCATGTCGGAGGACAGCCATATTGTTTGTTTTGCTTGCTGATTCGTGATGATCTGTTGTGTGTGTCGTGGAGTAGATCAAATCTTCTCACCGACCAAAGTTATCTGTCCTTGCTCTTGGTTCGCCGTGAAAGATTGGACCAAAACTCTCTCTGATCACGTTGATCCGTATCATCTTGGTATCAGAGCGTCGGGTTTCTCACGACGTTCATCTTGTTGAGATTGCTATCCGCTGGAGAGTTACGATTTTAGCGACGGAGGAGCAGCCGGAGAGGTTCGTTTTCATCCACGAGTTGCTCGCGGAGGCGATCTAGCAACCGCACCAGCACCGGAGAATTTTTTGTCGAAGGCCTTCAAATTAAGCCAAGACAGCGGTGTTGCTCGTGTATCTGCTGAATTTCTGCGGGAGGCGTGCGCCGCCAACTCACCGGTTTTGTCTCTTTGCTGCGTAAAAGCTACACCAAAGCCTTGATTGCTCCGCTCTTGTTGACACAGGTGATTATTAAGGACTTAGAAAAGAAGTCCAAATATAGTGTTGCATGTACCTGACGTACACCAGGATTGCACGTGGACTGCTGGGTGTGTTTTGTCCTACTGCTTGCAGTTTTGATACTAGCTACCGAGTAGTACTAGTAGGAGGATTGGTTTAGATATTTGCCTCGGATTGAAGACTCGCACAGCCGTGACTGCTGAATTCCACAGTCGACTAAGTTTTTTTTTTTTTGCGGTGAAAGAGAATTTCATTAACTTTGAATAGGGTTACAATCTAGCTTCACAGCTTCGGCGATTTCACATGGAATACTCCGCGGCCAAAAAGCAGTTCTAGCATTAACCCTACCCATTCTAGCTAATTCGTGACCGATCACATTTTCATCACGACTAATCTTAGCTATAATAATATCTCTTTCTTTTCTCATTTTTCTGATATCACTGATTCTGAGAGCATGGAATGATAAGTTAGCTCCTTCCTCCTGGATTAGGCTCATTGCCTCGGCGCAATCAGTTTCCACTATGATTCTGAGGGGAGTCCACACCATGGACAAATTGAGCCCCTCTTCGATAGCTCTCAATTCTGCTTCAACTGCGTCGTAGCAGTGTTCGAGGGACCTGCACGCCGAAAAAATAACCTCGCCAAGATGATCACGTAGAATCATTCCAATACCTGCACGGCCATCCAGCGAGAAAGCACCATCAATATTGAGCTTTGCCTCTCCTTGTCTTGGCGGATGCCATTTCTTTCTAACCTTCTGTCTACCATCGAGGACGGCAAGGTCCTGGTCAAAACCCCTCCAGGCATTCACGACTGTTTTGCCTTTAACCGGGTCCGCTTTCGGATGGTTTTTAATGGTGATCAGTGAGTTTAGATAACTAACCAAAAATCTCCTTGATCCTTCGATGGGTGGACACATCTTGTCATGGGTAAGTTCATTGTGTGCATGCCATATTCTCCACACTATCAACAGTACCTTAGCTCTCTGATCCACCGTAATGCGAGACAACACTTGAAGCAACCATTCACGACCAGAGGGCATAAAGGTTTCATCCGGAGGTAGTTCCCACTCAGTTCTCATAGCCTTCCACAAATCATGAGCATGGGGGCACCTCATAAACACATGGAAAGTATCCTCCTCTTCCATTCCACATATATCACATATTGCATTAGGTGTTATTTTTCGAGCTCGTAAATTTGATTTGGTAGCCAGCGCATTTCGGCAGATCTTCCAGGCGAGGATTCGCATTTTTGGAGGTATAGGACATTTCCAGATCAATTTCCAGCATGGTCTCTCACCATTAGGTCTCGTGCTCGACGCACCCCGGTCCTGCTCCATCATATTCATCGACAAGGCCATATTGTAAGCACTACGGACAGAGAATACTCCCCTTTTATCCGGTTGCCAAGCTAGGAAGTCCTGCTCCTGCCTACTAGACGTCTGGATTTTTAGAATACTTGTCACATCTGTTTCGTTGAAGTATTGCTTCAACCGATTGACATCCCAACCCCCGGTAGGTTGGATGAAATCAGCAACCCAACGATACCTGCAACGGCCCTGTGTAGACAAGGGCTTGAAACCACAATTCTGTGGTATCCAGGGATCACGCCATGCTCGAATTTGAGAGCCGTCCCCCACACGCCATATCACACCCTCCTTGAGGAGTTCCAAGCCATACACAATGGCAGCCCACGTGGGAGACTGGTTCCCCGAGAATACAGTGTCGATCAGTGATCCATTAGGGTAGTACTTGGCTTTCAGGACCTAGGCACACAAGGAGTTGGGCAAATGTATTAATCTCCAAGCTTGGCGCGCTAAGAGAGCTCGATTAAACAGACGCATATCTCTGAATCCAATCCCACCGAATTTTTTTGGTCTGAGCATAATGTCCCAAGCAACCCAACAGGTCTTCCTCCTGCCATTATCAGCACCCCACCAGTATCTCCTTATCATGCTCGTTAACTCATCACAGAGGCCCAATGGCAATTTAAAAACACTCATTATGTATACTGGTATTGCCTGGGCTATAGACTTGATGAGTATTTCTTTGGCCGCCTGCGATTTATGGTTATCTTCCCACTCTATCAGGCATTTGGCTAATTTAGCCTGAAGGCTAACAAACTTGTCTTTGGACATACGGCCCTCAGGAGTTGGCAGGCCTAGGTACTTTGATTCAAAGGTTTCCTGTGTGACCTGTAGCTCCAATTTCACCTCTGCTCGATGATTCTCCGGGCAAGCAGCCCCAAACAGAATTGAACACTTATTCGGATTAATTAACTGTCCAGTACCCTTTGCATACTTGTCTAGCAGTATATTAATTCTGTGTGCTTGATTACCTTGGGCCTTGAAGAAGAGCAAGTTATCATCCGCAAACAGAAGATGAGATATAACTGGTGCCCTTCTACATATTTGAACTCCATTAATATGCCCATTTGCCACTTCCTGCTGTAGTAAATATGAAAGACCATCAGCCACAAACAAAAATAGAAAGGGTGAGAGAGGATCACCTTGTCGGAGGCCCCGAGAAGGCGAGAACGAATCCAGGAGGCTTCCATTAAATTTAACCTTGTACTGTACCGAGGTGACGCATGACATTATCCAGTCCACCCACCGGTACGAGAAGCCAAGCCGTTGCATCATTCTCTTTAGAAAATCCCAATCCACCCGATCATGAGCTTTAGAGAGATCAAGCTTATAAGCACAGAAATTCTTGTCCTGATTAATGTTATGTTCAATAAAGTGCAAGCACTCAAATGCAATCAGAGCATTGTCAGTTATTAGGCGCCCCGATACAAATGCACTCTGATTTAATGAAAGAATCTCACCCAAGATTGGCCGTAATCTATTCACCATGCACTTTGAGATAACTTTATAAATGACAGTGCACAGGCTAATTGGACGGAAATCTTTAAGGGATTCAGGTTGTTCCATCTTCGGAGTTAGTACTATAGCAGTATCATTTACTCCACTTGGCATAGTTGCGGTAGCAAAGAAAAGTTTTACCGCGTTTATTACCTCATCTTTGATAGAACCCCAGTTCCGTTGATAAAATCTTGCTGGAAACCCATCAACACCAGGGGCTTTAAGTGGTCCAATTTGAAATAGGGCATCACTTATTTCCTTGTCACTAAAGTCCTTAATTAAATCCTCATTCATCTCCTGGGTTACTTTAGCTTGGACGAGGGAAATGATGTCATCCGAATTGAGGGATGGATCGCGAGTGAACAGCTCCTTAAAATAAGATGTTGCCATCCTCTCCATATCTGTAGGTGCATCATAGCATACCCCTTGATCATCTTTCAATTTCTTTATTCTATTTTTCCTTGCCCTCCATCTAGCTGTTCGGTGAAAGAATCTGGTGTTACGGTCCCCCTCCTTCAACCAAGTTACACGTGATCTCTGTAACCAGAGCATCTCTTCCTTGAAAAGGAGCTCATTTAAATGATCAGTTGCATGTCTAATCTCATTTTGAGTGGCATTCCTTAACTGCAAGCTTTCTAGATCTGCCCTAGCCTTTTTAAGTTCCTTTATAATGTTGCCAAATCTCTTGCTGCTCCATCCTTGCAGTGCGTCCATCACTTTGTTCAAACCTATCATGATATCATGTAGGTCACTTTTAGCACCCGCTTCCTTCCACGCAATCTCCACCTGCTCCGGTAAGTCTGCCGCCCTCTCCCAGAGGATTTCATACTGGCGCTTAGGGTGGCTTTTAGATCTCTGTTGTTCCTGCTCAACACGCAACAAAATAGGGCAGTGGTCAGAAACCGAAGTTGTAAGATGTTTAAGGTGAGCATCAGTAAAGGTATCACGCCAAATTGGGCATGCTACCGCTCTGTCCAGTCTCACACGGACATTAGCCACCCCGCTTCTCTGATTACTATAAGTATACGGAACCCTTGAGAAGCCAATATCAGTGAGGTTACAGTCCGACAACACTTCTCTAAATGCCTCCATCTGTCTCACCGGTCTCGGAGTGTTTGATAAGTGTTCTTCTTGCCAAAGTGTCTCATTAAAATCTCCCATTACTAACCACGGTAGCGATGACTGTCCCTTTAGATCACGTAGGGCATCCCACATGCGATGACGGTTTTCTACACGGGGTTCTCCATAAACACAAGTAAGACGCCATTGGGGATCAGTGGGAGAAGCACGGATATACACGTCGATAAACCTTTCATTAATAGACTTAACCTCTACATCGAGATTCTCATGCCAAAAGAGGGCTAGACCCCCACTCATACCGTCACTACTAACACCCACAAAACCTTTTAACCCTAGCCTACTACGAAGACGCCTAACTTTATTTTTATTCTGTCTAGTCTCACAAAGAAAAAGCAAACGTAAACTATGCTCCTGGGAAATAACGGCGAGCTCTCTAGCTGTCGGGGCATTCCCGCAACCCCGACAGTTGAGCGCCAAACAATTCATTGCTGCTGACGAGACCACACATTAGGTCTCGTCAGTGTACCGGAAGCCCCAGGACCGGTTGCTGCCTTTGTTGTTGCATCACGTCCATAAACCATCTCCACTCCTTTCCCATGTTGCTCATCTTGCTTTTCCTCTTCAGTCTTCCCTTTCTTCTGTACTCCTCTCTTCTTGCTACCTGTCATAGCTAATGATAATTCCAGCCGTCCCCCTTGCCCATCAGCCTCTGCACCACGTTTCCCCAGGACTGAATCAGCCGCAGTCATGGTCACGTCCGCCACACTGCTCAATGAGGTCGAAGACTGTGACAGGTTTCGGATGGCCGGTATCATCTCATGCGTTGAATTTCCCCCACGGTCTTGGTCCATCGTTGTATCATCTATAGCTAGCTTCTTCGGATCCATCCCCGTAGGAACTTTCTTATTTGCACGCATTTCCTTTCCCTGTCCCGAAACCGAGCCCTCCTGTGAATTGACCCCCTTATTTAAGTCAACCCCCAGCTTTAAATTTATACTATCAACAGTACGAGCTAGGGATTGTTCCACCTCCTCTGTTGTTCTAAACACCCCATCCTCGAATTCATCCCTAGCATCAACAGACGGGGGGACCTCTTGCCATAAATTTTGTGTACGAGGATCCACGTTACCAGTGCTGTTATTTGGTCTGCCCAGCGAGGAAGAGGAATTAACGCTGCCTGAAGGTGTATTAAACACCAGGTTTTTCTTCGCTGCGGGGCTTGCCGATGCTGTCACTGGTTTTTGAGCGAACTTCTTCTTGGGAGAGCACCGTAAAGATGCATCATAAAACAAGGAAGGTGTGCCTCTGATTCTTTTCTCGCATTCCTCTTTATCATGTCCAATAAAGCCACAGTGGAAACAAAAGTGAGGAACGCGTTCGTATCTTAGAGGGTAGTACTGTTTCTCAGCTTTTCCTTTGACAGTCGTAGCAAACCGTTGTTGGAGACGCTTATTCAGAGGGAGGACGATACGAACACGCAAGTAATCACTATACTCCAGCCCCATTGGATCCACGTCTACCTCTTCAACCTTTCCAAGATATCCTCCAATAAATTTCCCATAGTCTACAGTATGCTTCTTCCATGGTACGTCGTAAAATCTAACCCATATAGGTATGTGATCAAGGGTTGCTTCAGATGGTCTGGCGTTCTCAATGAAGGGACCAATCAAACAAGCCACTCCTTTCCTAATCCACGGGCCTCCTCGAGCAACGAAATTGTAATCCCCTTCCTCACTGAATATGATGATAAAGAAGTTATCTTTTAATGGTGTGAAAGTCATCGTACCACGGATCCTCCACACATCCATAAAGTGTCTGTGTAGATCGTGGTAATTTGCCGCTTTGATCGAGTAGAATCTCGCAAACAGCCTCCATACCACCGGTGATGAGCTCTCAGGATCATCATCTTCCTCAGGTTCCTCTGCACAAACATCATCATCAAGATCCACTACCCCTGCGATCCTCTCTTCCGGTCCAACGTTGGTTCCTTCCACCTCCGATCCATCCCAGTTCCCCTCCTCCGCCGCCATTGCTGCTGTGTCTTCCACCCGTCGCTCCTTCTCCACAATCACGATCGCGCCTGCTTCCAATGGCTTCGGGTGGGCAGGGGCCTCATCGGCCCCCCCGTAATCACCCCCACCATCAGTAGCCGACATCTTTCGCGCTTGTGCGTGAGCAGATCGTACGCCGGGGTCGAAAGTTGCAGATCGATGATCGAAGACTTGGATAAGGGCTTGGACTTCGCCACCCCTCGTCGTCTTTTTATTGAGGGTCATCGTAGGGTTTGCTGACTCCTCCCCGTCGTCGTATTGCGTCCGGACTGCTTCCGATTTCCATCCAGAAGATAGGGGATCCGAATCGAGTTCATGTTCCTTCCGATTACCGAAGACTGCATAGACCATACCGCTCCCGATCGGGGTTACGGCGGTGGCGGCCACCGATCGCCTCGGAGTCGCCATCCCTAACCCTAAACGTAGCGCAGACCAAAGAAAAGTCGACTAAGTTATTTTGTCAAGAAACAATATTTTGCCGCAGCTATTACTTTTTGCCGAGTACTATAGATGATATGTCTGTCATGTCAACGGGTTTTCGGCTCGAAGAGAGAGGCCTGAACGATAAACTGTTTCACACAAAGGCAATTTTGTAGGATAGAGTGTGTGCTTTGACAATTGACCACTGGAGTTCGATCAACGCTGCCAGCATCGAGATGGTGGAGAAGTTAGGATTGCTGATGACGCTACATCCACAACCATATTTTCTGTGTTGGGGTTCCAACAAATTTACTGTTACCCATCAGATCAAGGTACGGTTTAGTATGGGCAATTTTTTTGGAGAGGTTTGCTGCGATATTATGCCAGTTTACATGGTCTCGTGTCATTTTCTTCTGGAAAAACCATGCTATGAAGAACAAGGAGCAGTTCCTTGCCTCGATCACACAAATCGATACTATAAATATGTTGTTAGATGTGGTCGGGTGAAGTATAATTTGTTATCCATGGATACGGCTCTATTCAGAACATGGAGAGATGGCAGAGTGCAACAAAAGGACGAGGAAGAGAAAACAAACAAGAAAGAAGCCGAAGCTGCTCTAATTTGTAGTACACCGATTCAGCCTACTAAAGGAACCGAAACTATTGTTGATGTTTCTATTGTCGACGTGCAGCTTGCTAATAATGTTCTGGCTGCGGAGAATTACTCGAAACCGAGGACGGTTTCGCTTGAAGGGGAGGAGGATGATATGTTGGCGCCTATACATGATATATTTTCATGTTCAAAAGCATCTAATATTGTGCCAAATCATTTTCATCTCGAAGAAAATAACGTGAGCAAAATTAGCACATTGGAAGTCAAGCCAAATCCACGTACATATGCACATGGGTCGATGCAACCATGCACGGTTTTAGGTTTCCTTCATGTTGACTACTTGGGAAAATCTCTTGGAACAAGCACGTACGTGAGAGATAGTAAGGCAACATATCAATTAGAAAAGGAAGCTCATCAAGGGAGACGTGACAATAAAGATTGCTATTTTTTAGTCGGCCACGACCACCGGAAGTTGTCAATGGTTTGCCGAATATGCATCTACCGTGGAGTTTGTTATCCCTGCAGGACACAGGCTGGGGCCCACCAACATGCATGGAAATTTGAGATAACGTGCAAGGAAAAATATTATTTGGTTAGATTTTCTCGTCATAGTCGGTCATATGTTTTCTTTTGAGTCAAGTTAAATACGTGAGGGTCCGCTATGCTGTTATAAATAGCCAGGTGGGTGCGTTGTAATAGGGGAGTTGAAAATTATTTGAGATTGAGAATACAGAAAAGGTCCCATGTCAGTGGACAGCCATATCGTTTGTTTTGCTTGCTGATTCGTGAGGATCTGTTGTGCGTGTCGTGGAGTAGATCAAATCTTCTCACCGACCGAAGTTATCTATCATTGCTCTTGGTTCGCCGTGAAAGATTGGGCCAAAACACTCTTGGATCACGTTGATCCGTATCAGATCCATGCAGCAACGCGTGGGGTATCTTCTAGTATAATTGCAGTGAGTGGCCCAATCCTTTTGAGACCAAGAGAAAAGTCGGTTGTTCTACTTATGACTAGCAAATGTTCTCGAGGACACATGGGAATTTCGTCAAGTGCTTTCGCTTCATTTTATTGGTTTGTGAAGTGTTGTGAGGGTGAACCTATGCTAATGCACCGCCCAACTAGGACTAATACATACTTGTGATTATACCCCTCGTAAGAATCCGCAAATACAAGAAAGTAATTAAGATAAATCTAACTACGGCCTTAAAACTTCGGGATTCTACGCTCCCTCGTGCATTGGTTTCCTAACGGGGGTTTACATTTCTGTCACTCCGGCAAACCCCACAATTACTAGCCAAATACACAATGCATACTCCTAGGCCCATAAAGATGAAGTGTCATGTAGTTGACTTTCACATGACACCACTAGAAGAAAAGCACGACAACTTAAATATCAAACCACTAGATATTATTTCAACATAAGTCCACTACTAACATCATGACTTCTCCCATGTCCTACAGATCTAAACAAACTACTCACAAGACATCATATGGATCATAATCAGAGGTGATATAGTGGATAATAATAATCTGTTCATAAAGTGTAAACACTGATAAATCTCACAAGCATCAACAACTAACAAGTAATCCACACCGGGAAAGAGATCTAGTGAAGAACAACGGTAAAGACCCATAATTGTTACAGCGGGATAAAAGGTAGATGATGAAGATGATGGTGCTGGTGGTGGTGATGATGACGATGACGATCTTAATGATGCCCGGAGCGATGACGGTAACGATGGCGATGATTCCCCCTCTCCGGGGAGGAATTTCCCCGGCATATTTTGTTGGAATGTTATGGGCTATAATATGGGCTCACATGTCTAGCCCATTAAGCCCACTAAAAATCCTGAAATTGTCATGGCCCATTCATGAATAATAAGTGGAGTGAGTGGGACTAAAGTTTAGTCCCACATTGCTAGTTTGAAGAGAGTGGAAGCACCTTATAAGGTGAGCCATTCTAGCTCATGTATGAGTAGGCAAGGCAAGAGGAGAGGTGTGCCACACGCGCGCTCCTCCTCCTCCGCCGCCCGCCTCGCCACGCCTCGCCACGCCTCGCCTCGTCACGACACGTCACGACGCGCCGCGGGTTGCGGGAATGAGCCGAGCCGAGAGCGTTTATTTTGTCGATTGGGAAAATTTAATGAGTCATTTAATTTGGTAATTGACGGACGCGTTAATTCCAAAACCGTTTCCGTTTCCTTTCTGGATCGTGGAGTCGAACCGACTCAGACGTGGGGTTACGCCCACGTCTCTCCCAGCCCGCATATAAATACGCGCATACGGTAAACCCTAGCCGCCACTTCGTCATATGGTTTCGCACCACCGTTCCAAAGCACTGCGCCGCCAATCAAGTCTTCTCCATCCCTCCTTCCGGCGTGCACCGCGAGAAGGGACAGCAGGCCTCCGGAACCCCGCCTCCTGTGATCCTGTACGGGAGAGGGGCGATCAGGTTTTTGGGGAGCGCACTCGCGCGACTGCTGACGGCGACTACTTCCCCGACGACGACTTCTTCCCCGACCTCGGCAACCTCTTCATCAACGACATGGCCGACACCGGGGACAACAACAACGGCGGTGCCGCTACCGCTCCATCGTACGTATCTCTCTTTCATATGTATGAGATGTTACTGGAATTCGTATGTCTAGTACTTGCAATAGATTGTATCAATCTGTCTACTGTGCTAGATCTAGACGTTTGCATGATTACTGTATTTGCTACTGTCACAATTTATCTGCTGCTATTTCGAATTAAATCATGTGCTAAATTGCTAATATATTCAACAATCCAAAAACCTGATTATAGGCAATTTCTTGCACCTGCGCCGTCTGTCATTGCGGCGACAAGGCCAGTCCCTTTCAAGGGCGTGGACTTTAAGAGGTGGCGCACGAGAGCAGTGCTATGGTTTCAAACCTTGCGCTGCTATGCGGCCACCAAGGGCAAGCCTGAGGGCGATCTCAATCCAGCACAGCTGGAGGCCTTTGAGGATATGGACACTATGTTTAAAAGTGCCCTCCTCGGTATTATCGATGATTCCATCGTGGATCCGTATATGTCGTTTGATAACGGCAAGGATATGTGGGCTGCACTCGAGGCCAAATTTGGGGCCTCGGATGCTGGCAGCGAGCTGTATGTCATGGAGCAATTCTATGACTACAGGATGACTGATGAGCGCTCTGTTGTTCAACAGGCTCATGAGATACAGTCACTCGCTAAAGAACTTGAGCACTTTAAGTGTATGTTACCGGACAAGTTTGTGGCCGGAGGCATTATTGCCAAGCTTCCATCTTCATGGAGCACCTTTGCTACTTCTCTAAAACACAAGAGACAGGAGTTTTCCGTAATGGACCTCATCGGATCTCTTGATGTGGAAGAGAAGGCGAGAGCAAAGGATACACGTGCTCGGGTTGCTGAGGTAGGTTCTTCTGCTCATGTGGTACAGAAGAAACATTACCCGCCCAACAAGCCTAAATATATCAAGAAGAAATCCGAGGGTAAAGGCAAGCCCGATGGCAAGTTTAAGCCGTCGCACTCTACCAACTTCAAGAAGAGAAAGGGATCATGTCACGTCTGCGGTGAACTGACCCACTGGGCTCCAAAGTGCCCTAAGCGTTACGAGCTGCAGCAGCAGGAGAACAGCGGCAAGACCGCCAATGTTGTCATGGCTGACACTGAGATGAAGGACTCTGGGTACGGTATAGTTCCCACTATTCTTTCAGTTTGTCATTCACCTGAATGGTTAATTGACACAGGTGCCAATGTACATGTTTGTGCTGATGCTTCTATGTTCTCTTCTTATCAGGTCACAGGGACTTCCCCCGTGCTGATGGGGAACGGGTCACATGCTACTGTTCGTGGTGTTGGTACGGTCGATCTGAAGTTTACTTCGGGGAAGATCGTGCGGCTGAAGAACGTTCATCATGTGCCCTCCATCAATAAAAATCTCGTCAGCGGCTCACGTTTATGTCGAGATGGTTTTAAGTTGGTTTTCGAGTCTAATAAAGTTGTAATTTCCAAGTATGGACAATTTATTGGTAAAGGCTATGAGTGCGGAGGCTTGTTCCGCTTATCCTTGTCAGATATTTGCACCAAAGTTATTAATAATGTTTGCCACGATAATGATTGTGATGTTTGGCATTCGCGACTCTGTCATATTAATTTTGGTTGCATGACGCGGTTAGCAAATATGAGTTTAATTCCGAAATTCAGTACTATTAAAGGTTCCAAATGTCAAGTGTGTGTTCAAGCTAAACAACCTCGCAAGTCTCACAAGACCGCGGAGGCGAGAGACTTGGCACCACTAGAACTTATACATTCTGATCTTTGTGAGATGAATGGCGTATTGACAAAAGGTGGAAAGAAATATTTCATGACACTTATTGATGACTCCACTAGATATTGTTATGTGTATCTTCTGAAATCTAAAGATGAAGCTTTAACTTATTTCAAGAACTATAAGGCCGAAGCAGAGAACCAACTTGATCGTAAAATTAAACGGCTTAGGTCTGATCGTGGTGGAGAGTATTTTTCCAACGAGTTTAATTCTTTTTGTGCTGAACACGGTATTATTCATGAGAGGACGCCTCCCTACTCACCTCAGTCAAATGGGGTGGCTGAAAGAAAGAACCGAACGTTGTCTGATTTGGTTAACGCCATGTTAGACACTTCAGGTCTCTCCAAGGCATGGTGGGGGGAGGCGCTAATGACTGCATGTCATGTCCTAAACCGAGTTCCCACAAAGAATAAAACCATTACTCCATTTGAGGAATGGGAAAGGAAAAGGTTAAAACTCTCCTACCTACGTACTTGGGGTTGTTTGGCGAAAGTCAATATACCAATTCCCAAGAAGCGCAAGCTTGGACCTAAAACCGTAGATTGTGTTCTTCTGGGCTATGCTTTTAATAGCATTGGTTATAGATTCTTGGTAGTAAAATCTGAGGTATCCGACATGCATGTTGGTACGATTATGGAGTCGAATGATGCGACTTTCTTTGAGAACATATTTCCTATGAAGGATATGTCTAGCTCATCAAATCAGGAGAAACCTGTTTCATCTAGTCAGGAATTAGCTGAGATTCCTGAATCCACCATTCCGATAGAACACGTTGAGAATCCCGAGGAGGATGACAATGAAGTTCCTGTAAGGAGCAAGAGACAGAGGACTGCAAAGTCCTTTGGTAATGATTTCATTGTGTACCTCGTGGATGACACACCCAGGACTATTTCAGAAGCTTATGCATCTCTTGATGCCGACTACTGGAAGGAGGCTGTCCGTTGCGAGATGGATTCCATCTTGGCTAACGGAACTTGGGAAATCACTGATCGTCCTTATGGGTGTAAACCTGTAGGATGTAAGTGGGTGTTCAAGAAAAAGCTTAGGCCTGATGGTACAATTAAAAAGTACAAGGCAAGGCTTGTGGCCAAGGGTTATACCCAGAAAGAAGGTGAAGACTTCTTTGATACTTACTCACCTGTGGCTAGACTGACCACTATTCGTGTGCTACTATCACTAGCTGCCTCGCACGGTCTTCTCGTTCATCAAATGGACGTTAAGACGGCTTTCCTTAATGGAGAGTTGGACGAGGAAATTTACATGGAGCAGCCAGATGGTTTTGTAGTACCCGGTCAGGAAGGCAAGGTGTGTAAGTTATTGAAGTCATTATACGGCCTCAAGCAAGCACCTAAGCAATGGCACGAGAAGTTTGAAAGGACTTTGACTGCTGAAGGCTTTGTTGTAAACGAAGCTGATAAGTGTGTGTACTATCGCCATGGTGGGGGTGAGGGAGTTATTCTATGTCTGTATGTCGATGACATATTGATTTTTGGGACCAATCTTGATTTAATCAAGGAAGTTAAGGATTTCTTATCTCGCTGTTTTGAGATGAAGGATCTAGGAGTAGCTGATGTTATCTTGAACATCAAGCTATTGAGAGATGATAATGGTGGGATCACACTGCTTCAATCTCACTATGTGGAAAAGGTCTTGAGTCGCTTCGGGTATAGTGACTGCAAGCCTTCTTCAACTCCATATGATGCTAGTTTGTTGCTTCGAAAGAATCAACGGATTACTAGAGATCAACTGAGATATTCTCAGATTATAGGCTCGCTTATGTATTTAGCGAGTGCCACGAGGCCTGACATCTCTTTTGCTGTGAGCAAATTGAGCCGGTTTGTTTCCAATCCGGGAGATGATCATTGGCGTGCGCTTGAGAGAGTTATGCGCTATTTAAAAGGCACTGCGAGCTATGGAATTCACTATACCGGAAACCCGAGGGTTCTGGAAGGATATAGTGATTCTAATTGGATATCTGATGCTGATGAGCTTAAGGCCACTAGTGGTTATGTTTTTACACTTGGTGGTGGCGCTGTTTCCTGGAAGTCTTGCAAGCAGACCATCTTAACGAGGTCAACTATGGAAGCAGAACTCGCAGCATTAGACACAGCCACTGTTGAGGCAGAGTGGCTTCGTGAGCTCTTGATGGACTTGCCTATGGTTGAAAAACCAATACCCGCAATCCTAATGAACTGTGATAATCAAACTGTGATCGTCAAAGTGAACAGTTCTAAGGATAATGCAAAGTCATCAAGACATGTGAAGAGGAGATTAAAATCTGTCAGGAAATTGAAGAACTCCGGAGTTATTGCGTTGGATTATATCCAAACGTCTATGAACTTGGCAGATCCCTTCACAAAGGGTTTATCACGGAATGTGATAGAGAATGCATCGAGGGAGATGGGTTTGAGACCCACGTTATGAGTTGCCCACAGTGGTAACCCACTCTATGTGATCGGAGATCCCGTGAATTAGAAGTGGGAGACAAGCTGTTGGTCGGCTGAGAGGAGAGTATCCTTATATTTTATTCCACTCCATAAAAGATGCAATACTCTCCTGATCTGTACGGTAGGTTGACATTTGTCTTAATGTGTTCCAAGTGGCTTATTTATATAAGCAGAGATGTGTCCTACAGAACATCTCCTGAGGAACTCACCTATATGAGTCTGACTGTTAAACGTCGCAGTCTATGAGAATCGGGTGCTCTCTAATAAACTCATGAAAGGCCTTCGGAGTATGACGCATACGCTCCAAACCGCGGGGAAGCCTTGCGGCAGCCTAGTATCGGTTCAGACGTTGTGTGAAACTGGTATCACAGCAAACTTGTAGTT
The DNA here is from genome assembly GCA_028641055.1 of Alopecurus myosuroides. Lineage (NCBI taxonomy): Eukaryota > Viridiplantae > Streptophyta > Magnoliopsida > Poales > Poaceae > Alopecurus > Alopecurus myosuroides. Next base: position 211,521,425 of record CM054061.1, on the reverse strand, counting down.
CAAGGCATAGTCCACTATTCAAGTTGTGAACTAGTGAAGCATGATGTTCTAAGTGGAAGTTCAACTTAACAGTCTCCACCAACACCGGTATATAAACAATGTTTTGGAACAGAGTTTATGAAATGTGCTAATGACACTTTGTGGGGGATTGTTGGAATGTTATGGGCTATAATATGGGCTCACATGTCTAGCCCATTAAGCCCACTAAAAATCCTGAAATTGTCATGGCCCATTCATGAATAATAAGTGGAGTGAGTGGGACTAAAGTTTAGTCTCACATTGCTAGTTTGAAGAGAGTGGAAGCACCTTATAAGGTGAGCCATTCTAGCTCATGTATGAGTAGGCAAGCCAAGAGGAGAGGTGTGCCACACGCGCGCTCCTCCTCCTCCGCCGCCCGCCTCGCCACGCCTCGCCACGCCTCGCCACGCCTCGTCACGACACGTCACGACGCGCCGCGGGTTGCGGGAATGAGCCGAGCCGAGAGCGTTTATTTTGTCGATTGGGAAAATTTAATGAGTCATTTAATTTGGTAATTGACGGACGCGTTAATTCCAAAACCGTTTCCGTTTCCTTTCTGGATCGTGGAGTCGAACCGACTCAGACGTGGGGTTACGCCCACGTCTCTCCCAGCCCGCATATAAATACGCGCATACGGTAAACCCTAGCCGCCACTTCGTCATATGGTTTCGCACCACCGTTCCAAAGCACTGCGCCGCCAATCAAGTCTTCTCCATCCCTCCTTCCGGCGTGCACCGCGAGAAGGGACAGCAGGCCTCCGGAACCCCGCCTCTTGTGATCCTGTACGGGAGAGGGGCGATCAGGTTTTTGGGGAGCGCACTCGCGCGACTGCTGACGGCGACTACTTCCCCGACGACGACTTCTTCCCCGACCTCGGCAACCTCTTCATCAACGACATGGCCGACACCGGGGACAACAACAACGGCGGTGCCGCTACCGCTCCATCGTACGTATCTCTCTTTCATATGTATGAGATGTTACTGGAATTCGTATGTCTAGTACTTGCAATAGATTGTATCAATCTGTCTACTGTGCTAGATCTAGACGTTTGCATGATTACTGTATTTGCTACTGTCACAATTTATCTGCTGCTATTTCGAATTAAATCATGTGCTAAATTGCTAATATATTCAACATATTTCTCCCTGCCGGAGATCTTTTCTCTCTCTGTTGTTTTCCGCCACGAGGTGGCAGCGGAATAATTCTTCGATGATCTTCTGGGACTTAGGGTTCCCTGGGGGCCAAGTACGCGAAAAGGGGGCACCCATGAGTGGGCCAGGGGGGCCATACCACCCCTAGGGGCGGCTAGAAGGTGGGGCACGCCGCCTGGTGTTGTGGGCCCCAGGTGCCCCCCCCTCCGGGTGCGCTTTCTGGCTGACTTCCTGCTCAGGACATCTAAGACTCCTCCGGTATCGCCCCTCCTCTTCTGATCTTCTGAAATAGGATATCTCGATGGTGTTTTTTCCATCATATTTCTGGTCCGGGTGTTTATTCTCCAAAAAATATGAACTATGCAAAAAAAAAAGATAAAATAATATAAGTAATGCATCATAACATGAAATATATCGATGAATAACAGAAAATAACAATATAAAATAGTGATGCAAAATGGACGTATCAGTAACTTCCCCAAATCACACTACCTATCAATTAGTCGTTACTCTTGGCAAAAATATAAAATAAAAAGGATAAGGAGTGGTTGCTACAAAGGTAACTACTTCCAAAACACAAAAATAACAAAACAAAATAGCAAAAAACGAAATGACAACGAAGAAAAACAAAAGTGGGTTGCCTCCCACAAACGCTTTCCTTTAACGCATTTTAGCTACGCATGAAGAATGAATCAAGTAATTTCAATATAATCATGGCAAAGAACATTTTTATTTTCGAACAGAGCATCTTTAACATGTTTTGGAAAGTTGAACTTTCATCGAATGGGAGCATAAAGATTTATATAACCATTCAAAACATTTATCAAACATCCCACAGTTTTCAGAAGAGATCTCCCTAAAACTATGTTCCCTTTCTCTTCTTTATCCATAATCATGAAATCTGGAGGCATAGTTTTTTGGTGAAAATAAACTTGACATTTTTAATTATTCCCTTAATTTTGGAGATAGTACCATTAGCATGTGGGTGATAATAAGGGTAATCAATCATATTCTCCAATTTCAAGTAGTCATAGACCATCTTAGGCATAGTAGATACCATGGAACCAAGGTCACAGTAATCTATAAAGTTGTGATCATTAATACTCATTTTAACATAAGGTTCCCAATCATTTTCCAATTCGGTGAGGACTTTCCCATCTTGTAGAGGTCTTTCTACCTCATTTAAACTTAGCTTACTAATCATCTCAGGGATTTTATCCAGTTTATCATGTATGGCATTTTCATTATTTTCCATAAAGAGACTAGCTAAGTTATTGGTAGTACTGAGAGCTTTAATGTCTCCACATTCTAAAAAAAATAATCCTTCTACCATCGTGTCGAAAGCATGCTTGTACCAACCAAAGAGCCCTAGATAGAAGTATCTAAATAATATATTTCAAGCAACCTCAAGTTTTTTTTTCGTGAACTAGAAATTCTTCCCAGACATGTTTAAATCTCTCCCCACCTGATTTTTTGAAGGTGAGGATCTTAGCCTCGGGAGACATGGAAAAAGGAGTGGAGCTAGACATACTAACAAAACTAGTTGAAATGCTCGTGCGTTGCTACGGGCTATGTAGATGAAATAAGTTTTTCTTTCGTATTTGTTATATAGGAAGAGCGGAAGAACATTAATTTTTTTCTCTATCATGTTTAATATGCTACTTAGAAAATTAACACTAACTAAGCTAGAACTAATCAATTAAACTTATAAGGCACATCATAGTACGCCAGTTATCTTCCAAAAAAAATGGAGCAGGTTAGAGAGTTTTTTAGATTAATATTGACACATCATGATAATAATATACCTTCAAAATATGCTTTTTGATGAAGAACCTAAGACCAACTTGCTTATGGGAGAAGACAGAACATTAGATTCAAGTAAAAAAAACTTGCTATTTTTTTAAATGGAATGGTTAGCCATGAATTTCAGTATATCATTGAGAATACGTCAAACGTCATTTTATGTTGAAAACAAACTTTGACTTTGGTTCTATTTATTGATCATATACTATGATATAAAGATATCTAAAAGTGAGGATTGCCTCCACATGTATGGGCGAGTACCAAAGTTGCGTTAGCAAGCGCTAAAGTTATTCCTAAGGGATAATTATAAAGAGGGAAGAGAAAAAAAAGAAGGAAACGAATCACGTATAAATGAACCTTAATTTTGGTTCTATTTATTGATCATATATTATGATATAAAGATATGTAGCACAATACCACGTTGAGAAAAGTGAGGATTGTCTCCAATTTTGCGCCGTAGCAAGCGCCCCGAAGTTATTGTAATGGGATAACTATAAAGAGCAAAGAGAAAAAAAAGAGGAAAAAGACTCACGTATAAATGCATTGTCTCCAAGGTACGAACACATGCTGAGGTCAACATAACTTCGTAGTGATTATCTTTACTATTAAATGGGAGTTGGACGTACGCTGGTACGTCCAACTCCCGTCGTCCGCTCCCCTCCATCGTTCGCCGTCTCTCGACGATTTCGCTGCTTTCTATAGATGGCATCGTCCGTGCTCGCACGCGGATGGGCCAAGGCCCAAAACGAACACAGTTTGCCTCTTCCTCACTTGCCATCGCAGGACAGAACCCCTCAAACCCTATCGTGTTTTCCCCTCTAACTCATTTTCCTCTTGACAGGGCGGCAGCATTAGATCAGGGTTCAAAGGCGGCCGGACTTCCGGCGACCAGGATGATAACAAGATGACAGCGGAGGCTGCTCGAACGAGGAAACACGCTCCCCAGCTCTCACCTATGTGCGCCCTCTTTCGCCTCTCATGGTTTCTTCTATGCATGGACTGCACTACTACCTCGTCAAGGTACGTGTGCCGCCGCCACCAAGACCGCTGCCTTCCATCAGTTGGCCCTTCTCCAATCGTGGATTGCATCTTTGGGAGCAGGCGGAGCACCTCTTCTTCTTGGTTGAGCCAGCGTTGTTGGTCGTGGCGCACCCTCTCCTAGAGTCCTCAAAGCCATGGAGGGAAGCCGGGCATCTTGACATGGCATGGTAGTAGTACTCCAGCTCAAGCCCCCAATTCAATCCAAGCCGGCCTCTCATATACTGATGTGGAGGTAGCAGTAAGGTAGCCTGGAGCTGAATAGGAGCTAGGAAAACATGTACTCTACCGATCGTTTCTTAGTTAATTAATTTTGTTGAGATGGACATCCTTGATTCGATTGGAAATAATTCCTTGCGTCTTGTAACCCTATTCGCTTTCACATAGATAAAATTAATTGTTAAGGTAAAGTAATACCTTTTGCCTCAAAGAGAATTTTCTGATCTATTAATTGTTTCCTGATATTATGGCTTCAGAGAGGCGTCATGGTGTACTATGGCTTCAGGAGATGCTAAGTTCAACAAGGTTTTGTATTTCCGGAGCAAGGTTTGCATCTACATATTTTAAGGTTACTTATATTACCTTTTCTCTTTGAATTTTTATCTAATATAAATAGTAAAGATTCCTATAAAGTTGTGGTCAGATACCTATGCAAGAGCCTCATTATTAGGCTGTTTTACAGGTTAGCATATTAGCAAGTAGTATACAAAACTTATTATGCTCTGAAATTGTACCTTTGCATGTACGGTGACCAAGGGAGACGACCAAGGCGGAGCGCCGCTGTCCTTCGGTGGCGGGCGCGACCGGTGGGAGGTGCGCTCCCGAAAAGAGTTGCACCAAGGGGTAGGTTGAAGGGAGGGCTTATCACGAAAGAGCAGCGGCGACCGATCCGTTCGTTCAGGTGCTACCCCGCTGTCCCCATTCCCTAGCAGGCACAACCATCCTTGCATTATTTTTTGTGTTCTCAACCTGGTGCTGCTACTATAGAGCGTATCTCAGATGGTTGTTGGATGCAGAAACAACATGTTTCCCGGTCAAATGGAAACCATTATTATTCAGGTACAAGCTAGCAACAAGTTTATTCCCCATTTTCATATGATCTATTCATCCTTACCTCAAAAGAGTACTCCTCAGTTTACTGACAATAATTTAGTTACTCTTGCATTGGCAAGATTTGTGCTTTAAGAGAGATGGTTTATTTTCCAGATTTAAACAGTATTAGTTTTTTTATTATATAAAAGCGTGCAAAGGCATTAGTGATTAGATTGTTATATCAGCAAAGAAACGTCCATTTAGCATGAACAGATCATAAAAAAATCATGCATAATCTACATTCCCAACTGCCCATGCCATCCTGTAGGGGAAGCCTCATCGTACAAAGTGAATGAATATAAATCGGAATATTAATAACGTCCAAACTTCAGATTAGTTCTTGTTGTATTGGTATGCAAACTACCAATTTTCAAAACTTTATAATCTTCTCAAAATGTGAAAACCTAAAATTAAATCTTCTGCTCTTCATGTACTGAAAATTATGGTATCCTTCATATGAAGATTCTTGGATAGTGAGCAAGGTCTCCAACATCGGTTGTTTCATGAAGAATGGTTCTTGATCGTTCTTCATGTTTTTGTCTTTCAAGATCTAAGCTCCAGTGGCTCGTCGTCGGCATGTACTGGAAGCGGCAAGTCAAGGTTGATTTTTCTAGATGGCTCAGGCAGAATCTCTGATCCATGTATGAAGTAGTCCCGTGCCTCGATCTCATCTGATGATGCTTTCTGGAGGCACTTTGGTTGTTGAACGGAATACATGGCAGACAACGTCATTTATTTTAATATTGCCTATAATATGGGAGGCTTATGGATGGATTTCTGGATGAGCTTTGTCGAACCAGCTAACAAGTAACAAAGGAACTGATGCTTGTGAGCCTGATGCTGGAGTAAGATATCTAATTGTTGGCACTATCAGAATGATCAAAGGTACAATTTCAGAACTATCGCTTATAAAGATAAAGCAATCTAGTGATTTTATTTTCCCAGTTTTCAGTTCTCTAGACCCGTGTCTGATTTAGCACCTATTCTGTACAAAAGTTTAATTTTACCAAGTGTGGAAATCCTAGGGAAACTAGAGAGAAAATTAGAATGGGCAAGATGAAATATTTGTACTCGCAATCAAGGTAGAACCGTAGGAGGACAACAGGTTCAAACTTCACACACAATCAACCGTGGATGTTGCCATGGTATGAAATAGATATCCTTGATGCTTACTGCTCCTAAAACTTTATTGTCACTCGGAGTGAACTACGACATATGTATATGTATAGTTATAATCTCATTCAGAAAATGTATATATAGTTATAATTCTTGTACCATTGGAAACTGTTTTATGCCTCACTGATTTTTTTTTGATTGATCACTCTATTTAATTTCACGTCTAAAAGTATAACCTGTCATCAGATTAAATTTACTCATGCTGTTCTCTCGCATATGTGTAGTAGCATCCGTTAGCAATTTCAGCTTCGCCCCATGTCATAGATTAGTGTAATTGAGTACAGATTTAGCACTTTTTATGATAATATCTTCTGATTAAGATTGAAGACCTTTTGGCCGTTCTTGTCTTAACATCTGCAATCAGTAGCTATCGGTCTGATGAAAAGCATTTTTCACCATGTTGAGGGGCACAATTCTGCACTAACTAACAAATTCTCAGGTTAGATTGCAACATGTAGTGATTCTTGTTACTATATACTCTCTGGCTGGCACTAGAATTCGGAATGGCTCTTAATTTATCTAAATAAATGTCACCCTCTACACTCTGCAGTCTTGATATTATGCAATTTCATGTATCTTAAGACTACAAAGTGCACCCACTTTGTATTTGTACTCGAGCATTCAGTAAATTCGCTATGAAAAAAGCAGGATTTGAGGGGCATATTGTAATATGTGCAGATGCAAAGAAGTTGTGCAAGAGTATATTTACATGTTTACTTGGATAGTACACTTACTTAAATTACTAAAAAAATATGTACGAAATTTTGCTTTTTTTACTGTTCAAACATGCTCATACTTTTGCGAGTTATTTTGCATGTACACATTATACTTCTGATTTATATTTGAGATTTTACATGCATAGAATCATTATTTGTGTAAATAGGTATTTCTCTTTGATTATGTTTCGATTTACCAGGATCTTGAAGTTGTCTTTTGGCATGGGAATCCTAGGAGTTACAAACTTACAATGCTTGGATTCACCCTCATGAGTTGAAGTGATTGCGGAAGACGACGAATACTCTCTGCACCCCAATGCTTGGATACTACAATACTGACAAAGTCTTTACCCCAATGCTTGGATATACTGAAAAAACATCCGAAAGTGAGCAAAGTTAGACTGTGCCTTTGCTTTCCGAGCATTGCCAAGAATTAGGCATGATTTGTCAGAATCATGAATTTTGGAATGAAAACAATGTCACTCCCTATTCAAATTTATCTTCCATGTCAGTCAAACTTCACAATATTGAGCGCTATTGTAGATAAGCGAGGCAAATGAGATGGTTCTTAGTAGTTGGCAAATTTTCCTATTATATAATTGTTATAGTCAATGTATAGACAAGCGCATTGTTGAATTATAAATGTGAAGGGGTAATTGTTTGATCCATTCTCGCACAGGTTTGCCACATTGTTTCCATGTCTTTTATTTCTTTTCTCAAGTCAAATTAGTTTTTAGGCAGAGAGTATAGTAACTTTCAGTTATATACTTTTATCTAATCTCAATGTTTTGTTTTCTAGATAATTAGGGAGAAGTTGGTCAGGTGCCAAAGGTACTCCCTCCGTTCACAAATAGATGGCTTTCATTTGTCCAAAAGTGGATGTATCTAGACACTAAAACATGTCTACATACATCCACTTTGAAATAAATATAAGTCATCTATTCACAATGTAGATGGAGAAGACACACGTAACGTAGTGAAGGAATACACCGGTGATGACCATATGGCGCATGACATTTGCAAAATACAAAACCACATATATGAACAATTTGCATAGCAACGCTGTAACCATTACATGTGTCGCGATCCAATTGTAATGGTGTAATTTGTCTATGTGGACAGTATGATTTGTGTTCTATTGGTCATATCACATTGGTAATGGATTTCTATTTGTTTCTTTCACTTTTAGTTATCCTGAATTTACACGTAGATGGATATTTTTAAATACCTTTTTCATTACTAATGAACCTGTTTTGCATGTCACCGATATTTAAACTATTCGGCTAGCTCTTGAATCAAATATACCGTCGACAAACACACATACTCTTTCTTCTCACAAATGTGATATTTACATGTGCGGGGAGATAAAAACTCAAGGGGACCGTGGCAACGCACGGGCATTTAACTAGTGTACCTAATTAACAAGTTCAGAGCATGCGGACCCTTTGGTGGTATGAGGGGACGAAACTTCGCCGGCTCTAGCATGCTGTGAAGAGAGCACAACTCGCAAAGTATGACAGTGATCATGACCTCAACAAGACGAAACAAATTCAGTAACACTCAGTATAGACCAAGCACTATGATACCTACAGGATGCGGATAACAACAGTAACATCAGTAGTATTGATTGGATTGGTAAGTAAAAACCTGACGGGCCTAGCACTTCAGATTAATGGCTCATGCCTCTGGTCGACTGATAGACATTACACAAGGCAGGGACACCGCCTCAATCTTACAGAGGACCAGAAGTTCCGTCACCGGATAGGGCCGCAAGGAACGAACGATCTCTTCCTGCTGCCAGAGAGACCATGAGCCGATGCTTGCGTCGGGCACACGACACCGACACAGATTGTGCTCGTCCCTGTCAGCCGCGGCAGCGCACATGGCGAAATTTTCTGCCCCTAAACCAGCAAATCGTGCTGTAATAAGGATGCCACAACCATAGGGGCCCGTTTACTTCTCTAGTTTTTTAGGGTATGAGAGATTACGGGATGGGAGGGGATTTGGTGAATCCCTCCCTTTCACCAAATCCCTCCACTTCCCCTCCTCCCAGAAGAAACGCGAGCGGAGGGTCGTGTGTGGAGAGAGGGTTGCTCTGTTGGGTTTGGGAAGGGATTTTTCGAGATGGGCCGGTGTAATCCCCTCGAAGTAAACAGGCCTGTGGGGATTTTCCGGGATTATCGGGTGGGCCGAGAATTTCCCCTCCGAACCCGTCAAACACCAGAGAAGTAAACGAGGCCTAGGGGTATTCGGTCCTGTCTTCAGACACATGCCAGCCATTACACCGACCATGTTGTCTTCATACATCATAGTTGAACCACACTGCTTGTGCCCGCGCGAAATCAACACGGAAAGGAGATGCAAAGGAGATGGTGGACGCCGACGGCCGAGGAAAGTGCTGGTGCGGGTGAAGGAAGCAGGAGCAGCGGACGTACGGGAGGCTTCCTGCCACGCCGAAGGAGGATGGGGACATGGAGCGACGGATCCGTCGATGTCATGCCACGCCGAATTAGGAGCGTATCGTGCGAGGGAGTAGAGTCACATGAATGGCGACCTCAAGGGGAGGCCGTGAGCGAGGAGCATGTCAGAGGCGGGCGCATGAGCGCGGGGACCGTCAATGGCTACCTCGAGGCGGCGGTGGTGCTCGTTCCCACACCGAGTGAGTTCACCGCAGTATGGGCCTGCGCATCAATAGACATTTACTGGGCACACCCACCGATCAGTCGGGAACGACATAGAAAGGCTCGCACCGAGGGATCGATCACCGAAACGAATCGAGCGACCGAAACCTACAACCGAAACGTACGACGTACCATGTCGGTAAGAGAAATTATATAGTAGAGATAAACTAACAACACAAATAAAATACTAGAGACTAGAGAACTATTTTTTTAGTTTTTGATAAAGAGAAAACAAGACTAAACAAACATAAAATAACCAAGCACAAAAAAAATAAAGAGAGGGGAAGTGTGAGACTCACCTTTGCAGTAAGCTAGAAATCTCTGGCAACTGCGCCAAAAAACTACTTGATGCTGACGTGATCACATGCTCGTTGGGAGACCCCGGGCGGCGGGTATGATGTAGTCTAGTGTAAATTTTCCCTCAGTATGGAACCAGAATTTATCAAACCAGTAGGACTTTGTAGTCTTGAAGAAGATTACTTGTATCAACGGCACCAGAAAAGTCAGTGGTGTGTAGTGGACCAAGCGTGGAACCTGCACCCACTAGTGGAAACAACCCCTCTCGTCCAGGGGGCCAGGGGGCATCTGTCCCAGTTGCAACCAAATCCGGGACAAATGCCATGCATTGGTCCCGGTTCGTGCGCCCGGGGCAACAGGAATCGCCTGGGGGCATTGGTCCCGGTTCGTGGGGGGCATATCGGTCCCGGCTCTTGCCACGGACCGGGACCAATGCCTAGCCACAGGCCACGTGGCACGCGCATGACCTATTGTCCCGGTTCAGTCCACGAACCGGGACCAATGCCCCCTTCCCCTATATATACTGCCCCAGCCCCCCCTCCTTCCATCTTTTTTTTTGCTTGGAGGTGTGAGAGAGTGTGGTGTTAGTGTGTTTTATTTTACTATGCACACGAGGTGTTCGACGAAATTCCCGAGCCGCACATAAGCTCACTGAAAATGGTATCTTCGACCGAGGTTAACAAATTATCTTTTTCATCTGTAACTGATACATAAAAAAGTATTATTTGTCGATGTACTGTGGTCATCTCTGTATTAATATGTTATTGTAATGTATTTTGATAAACTTAATTATATGATGCAGATGGATGCACGGCAGCGATGGATGTACGGTGACCGACGCACTTCCGAGTATATGGCAGGCCTGAATGCATTTCTTGCTGTAGCTCAGGCGAACAAAGATAATGGCTTCATGTGTTGCCCATGTGTTGATTGTCGGAACGTCAGAGAACATTCTTCCGAAAGAATCCTTCACGGCCATCTACTTCGGAGAGGTTTCATGCCCAGCTATAATTGCTGGACCAAGCATGGAGAAAGAGGGGTTGTGATGGAAGACGATGAAGAAGAAGAAGAAGATCCTTTGTTCCCTGAATACGACGATACTGCAATGGAAGAGAATGCAGAAGAAGGAGGTGATCAAGAACAGGCATCAGAAGAGCCCGATGATGATCTTGGCCGAGTTATTGCTGATGCAACGGAAGACTGTGAAAATAAATTGGAGAGGTTGAAGCTGGACAACATGTTACAGGATCACAAAAAATTGTTGTACCCAAATTGCGAAGATGGTAGCACAAAGCTCGGTACCACACTGGAGTTGCTGAAATGGAAGGCACAGAACGGTGTGACTGACAAGGCATTTGAGAGTTTACTTCAACTAATGAAGCCAAAACTTCCAAAGGATAACGAATTGCCTGAGAGTACGTACGAAGCAAAGAAAGCTCTCTGCCCTCTAGGATTAGATGTGCAGAAGATACATGCATGCATTAATGACTGCATTCTCTTCCGCGGTGAGAAGTACGAGAATTTGGATGAATGTCTGATATGCACTGCACTGCGGTATAAGATCAGAGAAGATGATCCTGGTGATGTTGACGGCGAGCCCCCCGTAAGAGGGTTCCTGCTAAGGTGATGTGGTATGCTCCTATAATACGACGGCTGAAACGTCTGTTTAGAAACAAAGAGCATGCTAGGTTGTTGCGATGGCACAAAGAAGACCGTAAGAAAGACGGAAAGTTAAGGCACCCCGCCGATGGATCGCAGTGGAGAAAGATCGAGAGAGACTTCCCAGACTTTGCAGGAGAGGCGAGAAACTTATGGTTTGGTCTAAGTACAGATGGCTTTAATCCTTTTGGGGAGCAGAGCTCCAGTCATAGCACTTGGCCTGTAACTCTATGTATGTACAACCTTCCTCCTTGGTTGTGCATGAAGCGCAAGTTCATTATGATGCCAGTTCTCATCCAAGGCCCGAGGCAACCTGGCAACGACATTGATGTGTATCTAAGGACATTAGTTGGTGATGTGTAATAATAAGCGTGGAATACATGATCATATAGTTCTGTTTGATCAGTATTTTGTATTGACCGGTAAAAAGCTGACAACTATGACCAGCCTGACTTCGAAAATGTAGGTCTTCCGTGTTGCCAGGTACTGAAGGTTCTTGAGATCAGAAATATCAAAGAAATTCCACCACACTATGTTTTGAAAAGATGGCGAAAGAATGCTCAGAGTAAACCTTCGAAGGAAAACTATGGTTTTTCTGTTGTAGACGAAGATCTAAAATTCACCGTGCCAATAAGGTACAACTCGCTTTGTCGAACCCGGGATTCCTTGTATGCTCTGGACTAACCCGGAAGTAAATTGTATGAGGATAGAGAAAGATGGGCTTTGCCTTATGGGTGTCATATATTCTGCGCAGATATTGCAGGCACACTTCAAAGTGATAGCAGGGATATATACCATCCTGACAGATATCCTTAAAACAGAAATAGACCTTCGGTACTTCTTTAACAGATATGATAAATTTTTGGAGGAGAAACGTCTAACTGAACAACAAAGTTCCCAAATGTTGAAGGCGGAGGGGAGCGCGAAGGAGACGGCGGACGAGCAGAGGAGAGGAAAGCGCGACAGCAACGGCGCGGTCTTCCCCGCCCGACCGCCCGTCTCTGCTTTAAGTCTGCTGCTCCCGCTGCGGGTTGCCGCGTACACGGAAGTTACTATGTTTTCAAGCGGGGGTCGGGATAAAGGGAAAATACGTGTGGATGCGCAGAGTAAACCTTCGAAGCAGAACTTGTCGAAATTTATATAAATCACCCGGGATGCCTTGTATGCTCTGGACTAACTCGGAAGATCGCGAGAGAAAACAAAAATTGTAACATTTTTATATTCAAATTATATAAAAATGGTAAAATAATTAATAGTTTCAATAGTTAGAATAATTATTTAGTTAAACGAAAAATGGATTTAAATTAGTTTTGCGAATTCTAGCATTTTTCATGTTGGAATTTTTGTCAAATTTGAAAGTATATAGAAGTTGTTAATGTGCAAACTTAACCCTTTTCAAATTTTGGCGCTAAAAAATTTTGGGCGCGCAGGGTGCCACCGAAATTCGAAATTAGTTTTTGGTCCCGGCCCGTGGTACCAACCGGGACCAAAGGGGCTCTAGTCCCGGTTGGTAGCACGGGCCGGGACTAGAGGCCCACGGGTATAAAAATCGCGGCCCTCTCTCCAGGCCGAACGAACACCCCAGGACAGTGTACATGGCTTGGCGAAGCCCTGCCGGCGGCGGGAACGAGTAGACAGATCCCGCCGGCGGACCGCCGGCGGGGATGGGCTAGGGACACGTTAGACTAGGGCACACATCATATATTAAAAAAGAGGCCAGGGGCCTTGCTTACATATATAGGGGGCGGCGCGGCCACAGGCGGCCGGCCGTGCTTGCATATAGGGGGCGGCGGCGCGGCCACAGGCGGCCGGCCGTTTTCTTGGGGGGGGGGGTAGCTTAGTCTAGGGGGAGGGGGCGCACCGGCGCCGATCTAATCCTCCTCCTCGTCGGAGGAAATGCAATGGTAGGGGGGTGGCTGCCACAGGTGGGCAGGCGGCTGGGCCGGGCCCGCCGGCGGCTGCGGAGGCATCGGGGGCGCGTACTGCGGCAGCGGGGGCAGCTCCTCCACAGGCGGCGGCGGCGGGGGCAGCTCCTCCTCCTCCGGCGACCAAACGCCACCTGTCCAGGCCCAGCTCATCCCGTACTCCAGGCCGGGGGGGAGCGGCTGCGGCGGCGGCTGGTCCTCGGACGCCTCCCAGTCGGCGTACAGCGCGTGCCACCAGGGGGTAGGCTCGGTAGGGGGCGGCGGCGGCATGGCGGCGGCGTCGGCGGCGGCGGCAGCCACGACCCGCTCCCACCGCTTGATTTCGTCCTCCCGGAGGGAGCGGCGGGAGGCCTCGCAGGCCTCCTCCAAGCTGGCCCGGAGCTCGGGGTCCTCCTCCCCGGAGAAGTCCTCGATGTCCTCGAGGAGCCAGAGCTCCTTCTCCCGGCCGGGCGGTGGCGCGGGGTAGTCGTCCACGTTCACCTCCTCGTGGGGGACGGGGATGAAGGAGCGCCGGCGCTGCTCATGCTCCTCCTGGAACCAGGTGGCCCAGTAGGGGGAGCTGCGCGCGTACGCGCGGTCCCTGAGGAGGGGGGCCAGCAGGAGACGGCGCTGGCGGTCGATCTCCTCGAGCGCGGCATCGCCGGTCGGGGCCGGCGGCACGGGGATCCGCTGGGGGTTCAGGTGCCAGCCGTCCGGGAGGTGGACGTCTGGCCAGAACACCGGCGTGGCATTGTTCCAGTGCCACTCCGCCTCCGGTGACCGGATGTACCGGCGGAAGCGCTTGCCGAAGGCCTCCGCCGGCGGGGGTGGGACGCGGCCGGCGCCGCTCGAGGAGCCGGATTCGTGGTCGTTACTGGGGGGCTTGCCGGCGCCGCTCGAGAACCAGCGGGACATGGTGGCTAGGGTTGCTTTGCCTGGGACGCGGCCCGGGTGGATGGGTTGTACGGGCGGCGGGGGCCCTTTAAAAAGGACCCGGGGGGGCTGGCATGCCAACCGGCGGCCTGAACGTGGCGGCGGTTGCAGGCGGCCATGAATGCGGGGCGGGAGCCGAGGCGTGGCGGCGGTTGCAGCTGGGGCACGCGCGCGTGGGGAAAGTGGGGGGGCGGGAAGACGAGGCGACAGTGGGCCCTTTGACCTCCCCTGTGGTCTTAATTTAAGGGACCAGGCGACCCAGCCACTAGGCCGCTGGCCAGTGGCCCCTTCGACCCCCTGGAACCGTTGACCGAACATAATAAAAGACGCGGGCCAGTGGGCCCTTCTGACCAAAAATGTGGCCAGTGGGCTTAATTAAAGACGTGGGCCTGGACGCGGTTGGGGAAGGGGGAGGCCGGTTGGGGATTGCGAGACAGAAGCCCAAAATTTGCCGGATATATATTTTTTTTCAAAAAAGTATCCATCCCGGTCCCTTGAACGAACCGGGACGAACTCCCTGGCCGTCCCCTGGCCCAGGTTCGCCACGTGGCCTATCCTTACCATCCCGGGTCCTGGCACAACCGGGACCAATGGGGGAGGGCCATTTGTCCCGGCTAGCCCATCCCGGTTGCACAACCGGGACAACTGGCCCTTACGACCCGGGACAAAAGGCCCTGTTTCCACTAGTGACCCAAGCATAAACTCCCTCTTGCCCCAACTTTGAAGAAGGTTGTCAATCTTCCCGTCTTGCTGAAAACAAGAGAATTAAAGATATAGAGTCTTGAAAAACAATAAAAGTAAAAAACAGAACATCAAAGAAACAATTATGAAAGCGCTTAAAAGAAGGTTTGCAATATGAGGAAAATAGGACCAGGGGCATAGGTTCACTAGTGGTGTATCTCCAAAGAAACAAACATGCTGGGTGAACAAATTACAGCTAGGCAATTGAAAAATTATGAACGTATAACAAAAATATTATTACGAGATAAAGTTCATGGGTTCTAACATTATAGGCATTACGTCAAGGAATATCGACCTCTATCCAGCATGCATCCATATCTAAAAGTTCACCTCAAGAAATCTATCTAGCAAATCCGTTGGTATTAAGTTGTAGCAACAAAGTGATTGTTATGTGTGCAATAGAAAAATGCATTAAGATCAATACATAATGTAAGCATTAGTTCTCATCCGTAGACAAGAGCACCGATGTTTTCTCCCTAGTGGCAACAGCACATCCTCCCCCCGCATGTTTTGGTCACTCGAGCTCATGCACCAAGGAGGAATGGACCAGCTATCTAGCATATAAAACCTCTCTTGGAGGTGAAAATAACTACGTGGCCAAGGTAATGATAAACACCTGAGAGCATTGTAGGACAAGATTAAAACTCTCTACAAATATAAGTGAATAATCTCATATTGACATGAAAAAAGTAATCATAATATCATGGTTCATCGGATCTCAGGAAACACAACATGCACAATTACATAACGGTGGTCTCAATCATGTGAGGCAACTCATGGGACTCTAAATATGGAGGCATAGGGGAGAAAATAGCCATCTAGCTACTGCATAGGGGAGACTCTAAATATGGAGCCATGGGGAGATGAACTACTCACGCATCTGTCCAGAGGCGATCATGGCGATGTAGAGGACTCTGGTGACGATCCCCCTCTTCGGCAGGGTGCCGGAGCGGGACTCTAGAAGCCCTAGATTGGTCTTTCGAGGAGACGGCACCTCTCTGTGTGTTTCGTGGAAAATAACTTTGTCCCCAACGTTTTTATGGTTAGGGACAATTTGTGGGCTAAGAGGTGACTTGAGGCGGTGGCTAGGTCCCCTAGGGACTCACCACGCGCGGCCTAGGGGGCGCACCTGGTGTCCCCCTAGATCCCCTATGTCTCTCCTTTGGACTCGGTCTTGTTTCCGGAAAAAAAAATGATCTCCATAGATTTCCATCCCTTTCCGAGAATATTTCCTTAAGAACTTTTATGAAATAGAAAAACGGCATAAAATAGCAATCGGCCTGGGGCATCTTGTTAATAGGTTAGTGTGTCAAAACATCCGGAAAAAGAAGAAAAACAAAGGAAAACTTGTGGAAAACAAAAGGTGTTAGGTAGAAAACAAGCATGGAGCATCAAAATCTATAGATACGTTTGCATCGTATCAACCACCTAATCCGAGTTAGGCTAGGGGAGGTAGTGCATCCACCATCATCGGTGCGGCCACCCTCCTCCTAGCTCATCTAGGACTCGTCCCTCCCTATGGAAAATCTCTTCCTCCCTCCCACTATCTAGTGCACCCCAAGGCTCAAAGAAAAACACACAATTGTCTCTGAAGTCTCTCTCTCTCTCTCTCTCTCTCTCTCTCTCTCTCTAATAGAATTAGAGGGACTAATTAGAGCTTCTAATTTGAACCCCTCTAATTGAATTAGAGCCTCTTATAATTGGGTTTTGAGGTGTCCTTTCGAGATCAGACCTAGCTATAATTCTAGTTTTCTCTCATGTGTTGAGAACTTCCAGTTTCATAAATCTTATATTTACTAATTGGATGCACCATACGAGACTCC
Source organism: Alopecurus myosuroides (assembly GCA_028641055.1). Taxonomy (NCBI): domain Eukaryota; kingdom Viridiplantae; phylum Streptophyta; class Magnoliopsida; order Poales; family Poaceae; genus Alopecurus; species Alopecurus myosuroides. The sequence continues at coordinate 211,504,393 of CM054061.1, read as the reverse complement.
ACGTTAATCCTAGAGATTAGAAAATATAAACCATCCGATCAATTTTAGATTCATTTGTAGCCATTAGATTAGGTAGGCCCTACTCCACCGGCCTCCACCCGAGAGATGAAACGTGAGTCCTCAACCAGCACGACAAAGAACATGTTTGATCGTAGATTCGTAGATTCGTAGTTGCCCACTCTATTCCGAACGGAAGAGCCGTGTTTCCCTATTCTTGGTGCTCCTTTAGGGTTGGCCGAGTATTATGCCACCAGCGTCGTCATGTTTGCGTAAGTAGTTGCTGGAGCGTTGATGGAGACGCCCTTCGTCGGCAGCGACATAGGTATGCTGCTGACATCTTCCCGGCATCGTCCAGACACGTCGGTAGATCTGTTCAGTTTTTTAGATAATTAAGAGGATTGTAGGCAGGAGTAGTTACATAGGAAAGTCAAAGAGAAGATGGCGATCCAATTAGCAACACGCAGGAGCATGCATGAGGCAAGCAGCGATTTATGTTTTGCTGGATCACGGATCTGACATAAGTGGGTTTCATTGCTTTTCCTTATGTCCGCTGGCATTGTTTAGTCCATTAGGTGTATGCAAAGTAATGCTGCATCTGTAAGTGGATCCGTGCTATAGCCTCAATCTCAAACATTGTGCATGACTGGCTATGTTGCGGCTACTACCATGGTTAATTTTTAGTACCCGTTTTGCAGATCTGTAGCTTTGATCTCATAAGGTGCTTGGATTTTTTCATAGCATAAGGAGGTACAAGAGTGTAGTGGCGTTGCAATCTAAGTAAAGATATGGGTAAGCCAACTTCTCCCTATTCCTTCTCAACAATCTCCCATGTATTTCTTGATTGTTCTCTCTTTTTAGCCTAATTTCACTTCTTAATAGTTATTCTGATACAATGATACACTCAGTTGTGTTCAGATAGTTGCCTCTTCGACCTAAGGTTGGTGTGGTACTTGGTGTATTACAATGTCTCAAATTTCTAGCCATTTATTTTGCCTCAGGTCAGACCTCTGGTAAGATGGCTTAACAATTAATTATTGCTATTTTTTCTTTAAAACAATAGGGCAATTTTACTTATCTGTGGTGCAGATTAAAATTTTATGAACTTGGAAGGAGGCGTTTACTATATGTCCCCATGGTTTTATGCACACAAGCGTTTGATGAAATACAATAGAAAATTATATGGATTTTTTTGTACGATTGAACCAGGTAAATTATATTAGCTATCGTGCCACTCATATTAACCCGTGGATGCATTTGCCTTCAATACAAATTTATGCCATCCATGTCATTAGGAGGATGCCACTTGGCACACGTACTCTGTTTTTATAACTTTGCATGTTAAGCTTATTTGTTATTCATTTTGAAGATTGCTTTTCTGCACCCTACATTTAAGCTAACAAATTGTCACGATCCAATCGAGCCTTTCCCTGATCCTTTTCCTACCAATAGTCCAACCTTTGATTCTCCTCAGGTTCCATGATCCAGTTAATCTCGAGAGGGTTGTCGCATCAGAATAAGAGACCTATCAAGCAGTTTCAAATAGATCGGGCAACGAGGATTAGTGCGAGAGCGGTTCACGCCCTGACAGTGTTCGGGATTTTCGCCTGTAACTCCTATGCCCACTCCGGTAAGTAATCAATTAAGACTAAATTCCATCCTAAAATCTCTTGATCGTCGAATTCTCAAAACAAAAGATTGTCCAAAGAAAAATCAAACCAGCTGTAGAAACATCTTTCCCTGAGCACTGCTCTTTTCCCAATTCAGTATCTGTAGCCTGTAGGGAGCAGAGAAGACCAAGCTAACTACACAGACCATAGTGTGTACAGTTTTACCTATTCAAAAAAAAGTCTGAGCATGTCTCTCGGTCGTTTCAACTCTCAGATTTGGCTCTGACGGTGTAAGCCTGCAACCTGAAAGCCCTACAAAAACTGCTAATGAAACGTGTAGTAAGGAGTTAAGTTGCCATATATTTTATTCTGTTATATATATGCGAATAAAGGGTCAATAGTTTTACATGTATGTTAACCACTGAACAAAGCACATGTAGTCATATCTAGAATTTGTTCAACGCACCTCATTCGCATTTTGTAAGCCTGTACTGAGATCGTTGATGTTAGTATAGCTTTGATGTTCCCAAAAAAAAAAAAGAGGCTATACCTTGCCACAATGACATAGGAGGATTAGTACGAACCAACAATGGCGTATGTGAAACCAAAGTTAAATGAGCTTATACTCCATCCAACAATAAGTTCAGCCTATATCCATTGACGAAAACAGTCACACTCCATGCACCGATAGACTGAAAACATATCATCTGATATATGCGCCGAATAACTGAACATTTGCACTTTTGAATGTTATTTTGATATTGTATTCGAAATAGTATCATCCCCACAAAATTTTGCTTTTTATTTCCCTATTATTACATTCAATCTCATGGTATTTGTTTACAATCGTTTTTTTAATGTATGTATGGGTCGACCTAAAAAATTGAGCTGATATTTGGAACAGCGTCAAGTTCCCAATATGAAAAGATCCGCTAGAACAAGCATTCAAGTAGATTCAAGCATTTTTGTATGGTGCCACTAAGTTGCGGGAGCACAATAAGCTCGACTGAGGAGATCCAAGAGCATTGCTAATTCACTAATTACATGAAGTTGAATGCAAAGCAGCGGATAATATCATCGTCAGACAGTAATTTCTGTTTAGGGTAGTGATAAAGCCAAGAAAAGTGTGCGTTCATCTCCTTTTGGTTCAGATTTGGAAAACATGATGTGTGCTATGATATTTTTCATGAATAGTACGATCCTTGAGACACGTATTTGCTATGCATATGTACTCTTATTGATATTTGCTTGAAGAAAGTGTATATTTAAATAAATTAGTAATGTGCTTACCCGACCTTCATGATATAACAAGGACATACAACTGGTGTGAACCAAGTCTCACTTTTGAAAATGGAGGATACACTTTTTTTACTATGCATGTGCTGAATATTATTGTTGGGAATAAATCAAATGATTTTTTAAATTATATAGTTCTTATTGGTCGGATGTTCGGGAGTACTGATGTATGAGGAATGAAATAACGAAGCAACTTGAAGATAATGTATACATACAGTAACACCTGCCTTATAAGAAACAACTGAATATAGATTTGTAGAAGTAATATTTTGACTCCTTAATATGTAACTCAATTATTTTTCCATTTAACTCTATAAAATCCTAGCCCGTGCAAATGCACGGGTTAATGACTAGTACCTATAATCACAATTGATCAGAGCTACCAGTTAGCAACACCGGAATGCTTTCTCTTCGTCAGTGCGAGTCCTGGATGCGGAGCACAGATGGGTTGACACAAGTGTACGCGTGCACACCATAACAGGTATTACACGTGTGATCCTTGACAAGGGAACTCTTCTACGACTACATCCAATCCGCTGCCCAGTGCGTCGTGATCCTGATCCTCGCATGTATAGGCATGCCTCGTTATTTGCATAGTGATCTTGGAGGACTATGTAGGGGGGAAATGAAATATGTAGCATAGACGAGCATTGATTACGTGTAGTAATTTAAAATTGTTCGTCTTACATAGCAGCCAAGATCTACTATGAAGATATGAAGAACGCACATAAATACAAATATCGTACGTACAAACACCGGCAGTAGAAGATCAGTGTTTGCCGTTGTTGGAGATATCCGGAAGGGGGTATTTACCGGCGTCCAGAAGCCGGACCAGAGGGGCTGGCCCAAATCCATAAGGCCCAAAAGGGACAAAGCGCGGGATTACATCCGGAACGACGGTTGCAAGCCCATCTAGCTCTTAGGATCCATGTTACCATAGATTGTAGGGCCAGTCGATGTGCGGCCGATATTCCTGCAAGACCTGATCCGGCTCTCTATATAAAGCCGTACGGGAGAAATCCTAAGGCAGATTTAGCCTCATACTCAATCTTCCTATGTACTTGTAACCTGTGTCTGGCGATAGCCGTCATAGTTGATTTGCAGGAAGTAGGAAGCCTCTCCGGCTAACCTAAACCTGAGTAAACACCATCACCTCGCCCCAAAGCACTCCCCAACGTTAGCCTTCCCGCGGTTCTTCCTTCCGAGAAACCTGATCATGGAACACTTCAGGCATTGACGTTGTCGGTGAAGACTGTAAGAGATTCTCACGTGGAAGCCTGCATGTGAGAATGTCGTCGATTCCCTCGTCAAGGATCACATGTGTAATCTCTTCTGTAGTATCCAAACATCCACTTGTGTCAACCCATCAGTGCTATGTCGTCTAGGAATCGGTATTAACAAAGAGAGATAGTCTTTCGGAAGCCAGGCTAAACCCCGATGACCCAGCCAAGGAAATCACCATTGGGGCAAACATGGACCCCAAATAGGAAAGCAACCTCGTGCAGTTCCTCCGTGAGAACGAGGATATTTTCTATTGGCACTGCAAGATAAACCAGGCGTGCCCCGGGAACTCGCCAAGCACTCCTTAAAGGTGAAAGAAGGATTGAAGCATGTGAAGCAAGTACTCCGCCATTTTGATCCGCCAAGACGCAAGGCCATTGGATAAGAAATTCTGCAGCTTTTAGTAGCCAACTTCTTCTCGGAAGTCATTCACACCGATTGGTCCACCATTCCGGTGTTAGTCCCGAAGAAGAACGCGGTAGAGTTACAAATGTGTTTAGATTATATAGGGTTAAACAAACTATGTCCTAAAGATCCTTTCGCTTTGTCGAGGATCAATCAAATAATAGATGCAACAGCTGGGTCCGAGCTTTTATGCTTTTTGGACGCTTACTTTGGTTACCATAAAATTCGTATGCGAGAGTCGAATCAAATCAAAACGGCTTTCGTAACACCGTACGGTATGTACTATTACATCACCATGCCATTCGGCTCGAAGAATGCTCGTTCTACGTACCAGCGTTGCATGCAAAAATCTCTATATAAGAAAGTTGGACAAAATGTCCACACATACATAGATGATATCGCGGTAATAACCAGGGAAAATGCTACGCTCCTTGACGATCTACGCGAAACTTTTTAAAGTTTACGCAAGTACAAAATTAAGTTGAACCCGTTAAAATGCGTATTCAGCGTCCCACAGGCCAGCTCCTAGGTTTCATCGTCTCACACAAAGGCATTGAAGTAAACCAGAAAAGATACAAGTCATCCTGGATATCAAAAAGCCAACATGCCTAAAGGATGTCCAATGGCTAACAGGCTCAGCTGCCGACGTTAGCTGCTTCATTAGCAGGCTAGGTGACAAAGCGCTTCCGCTGTACAAGTTACTCAAAAAAATCCGACAAATTTGTCTGGATGGCGGAAGCAGATGCCGCTTTAAAGAATCTCAAGAAAACTCTGACGGAGGCACCCGTTCTGGCATCCCCGTAGGAACGGGCACACATGTTGCTGTATTTGGCGGCAACCGACAGGGTAATAAGTGCGGCGTAGTGGTGGAACGAAGAAAAAATGGAAAAGAAATCCCGGACCAGCATCTGGTATACTTCATAAGCGAGGTTTTCTCTTAGTCAAAACAGATATACCCCCACTACTATAAGCTGGTGTATGGCGCAATTTTTGCGCCAAGAAAGCTCCGCCATTATTTCCAATGACACTTAATAACAGTTGTAAGTAAGCACCACTAGGAGATATCCTCAACAATGCAGACGCTACAGGCAGAGTTGCCAAATGGGGAATAGAGCTAGCAGCATTCGACATTTGATACCAACCCTCGACATCGATAATCCTAGGTATTGGCGGATTTTGTTGCAGTATGGACGAAAGACATGGATAAAACCGCCATTGCCAGAGCGTCCATGCTGGATCATGCATTTTGACGAATGCAAGATGAAAGAAGGCTGGGGTTGGAATAGTCCTAAGATCCCTCACAGGATAAACAATGATCTATGTGATACAAATCCATTTCAATGCCTCCAATAATATGGCAGAATATGAGGCTTTTTTGCATGGCTTTCACCCAGCAAAAGACATTGGCGCCCAGAGGCTACTATGCTACGGTTGTTTGGCCTTAGTGCAGCAGCAAGTAGAACAAACATGGGATGTAAAAAAGCCCCATTATGGCGGAATACAGAAGAACGGTGGATCAATTTGTCATTTTCTTTCTTGGATTCGAGGTAAAGCACATTCGGCGCGAAGAAAACCCGGCTACAGATGCACTAGCAAGTATGGGCTCTGTGCGCAAGGAGTTACCCCCCCCCCCCCCCCCGACATCTTCCTAGAACACTTGAGAGAGTCATCCATCAAAGGTGGCGACATGGATTACCCACTAATTACAGCTTTAGTGGCCATCATCACCGTAAACCCGGACTCGACAAAACCATACCTGGAGATCGAACATAGGAAACTCATCCGACGTTGCAAATGATACAGCATAATTGGCGGAAAGCTGCACAAGAGGACCTCCGACATGTTTCGAAGGAAAGGAAATCCTTGAAGAAATACAGCGAGGAGACTGCGGCCATCACGCTCACTCCAAAAGCCTGGTCCACAAATCCTTCCGTCTAGGTTACTTCTAGCTCACTGCAAAGACGGACGCCGAAGAACTCGTAAAACGCTGTCCGGGATGCCATCTATTCGCCAAACAGACAAATATGCCGACACAAGCTCTAAAAACCATACCCTTAACCTGGTTGTTCGCGGTCTGGGGGCTGGATATGATGGGGCCATTCAAAACAACAAGGGGAGGACTGACACACCTCCTAGTAGCGATGGTCAAATACACCAAGTGAGTAGAAGCCAAACCCATCAAAAAGCTTGACATAGTGACAGTAAGAAATTTCTTCATTGACATTGTCATGAGATTCGGCATCCCGCACAGTATAATCACGGACAATGAAACTAACTTCATCGTAGGAGAACTAGCCAAATATTTTGAAGGCGGCGGAATACGGCTAGATTTATCCTCCGTCGCACATCCACGGTCTAATGGACAAGTTGAGCGAATGAACAGCTCAATCATCTAAGGCATAAAACCATGGCTAGAAGCACCTCTGCATAGAGCAGTTGTGGCATGGGAAGAAAAACTGGCATCCTTCTTATGGAGCATACAAACAACACCAAATAGATCAACATGCCAGATGCCATTTTTTAGTATATACGGCAGAGGCAGTATTACCTACCGATATCCTGCATGACTCACCACGAGTGTAAGCTTACATGGAAGAGGATGCAGAAGAAACACACCAAAATGCGTTAGATATCCTAGAAGAAGAAAGAGATACTGTGCTACGAAAATATGCCATTTACGAGCCAAACCCGCAAAAATATCATAGCCGCAAAGTAAAATCAAGAGTCTTCCGGGAAGGCGATTTGGTGCTGAGATTGGTAGAACAAAACATGCACAAACTAGCCCCGGTATGGAAAGGGCCGTTCGTCATTAGCAAAGCTATGAAGAATGGGTCAACCTAGTTGACATTCTGGATACCAAAAAGGATCGCAAAAGAAAGATATAGAAGAAGAACTAGAAGAGACAAAAAGGCCCTACAACATCCATCAGTTATGTCCCTTTTATTCTTAGTCAAAATCCTTCTGTAAACACTATTTGTGATCATGAAATAAAAATAGTTGGATTTTCGCCAACTTGATGTTTGTGCATGAGCCTCAATCCCTTTATTTCCCAATAATCCCAATTTTTCATATACATATAATTGTAAACACGGCCCGTATTATCGTGCTTAAAAATCTGATATCTCATTTGCCGAAAAAGGCTTAATGCTTAAGTTTTGTTCTTCGCCTTTACGAATATTCATCTGATTGCAACAATGTGTTGGATAGCTAGATTAGGCATTATGGCTCCGAAAGATAGGCTTATGATTCCGGGTTTAGATAGATTGGTAAATTATCCTGTTGCCTGGCGTGAAGATTCCAGCTTTTAGGATAACCCAATGTCGAAAAAGCTAAAACCCAGCCATGCCGGATAGCTCAAAAGTCGGAAGCAAGCATTCACAGAAAGCAGTGTAAAAAGTAAATAACACTCAGGAAAAATTGGAGGTCCAAAAGCACAATTTTGCATAAATCCCAAAAGTGTGCCAATAAGTTTGGCACTACAATAGTTTTGATGCAGGATAATAATTTTTTTCCTACTTTGCCACGCAGGACCTACTCCCGGCTGTCTTCTTTGCCATCCTCGGCATCGTCGTCAGATATGCTTGTGTCTTACGGCATTTTCGGGATTTCCTTTCTGGGAAGAAGGTTCTGATAGATACCATTCCGGCTATCTTAGTGGTGTATCCCTTTACAGAGTCAAACAATTCCTCCACGCGCTGGGAGGAAATAGTAGACGGGATATCGGTCCCCGGGCGTCAGCATTCGGAGCCCACATAGTGACAGCGAAGAAGGCCAAGAGCCATCTTAGCTCCACCACAGGCAGGGGAACAGAGGAGACCATCTTGGGCTTCAACGGCGGTATCCAGTGCAATCGAACGCTCCATCACCCGCTCCAACTCCATCCCGGGAATAAATTTAGCAAACAATCTCTCCCTGGATGCGCGGATGTCAACAAGGTAGGCAGAGAAACCCCGGATGTTGTCAATCCTGGTCTTGGTCTTGTCCTCCTCCTCTTCAAAATAAGAAATTTTGTTGTTAACAAAAATAGTAAAGAAAGGGGTAATAGCACAAAGGAGAAGCCTAAGGAAAGCTTACCAAGCAGTTCGGTGTCGAGGACATTTAGGCCATCCAAAGCTTCCCCCAGTTTCTTCTAGAGGTCCCGGATGTGTTCCGCGTCCTTGATGGACTGCGCCCTTTGTTCTTGTCACACCCCACTTTTTGGATTCTTGGACTGTGCTCAAGAAGACAAAGATTAGGGCCAACAATTTTTTTTATAACAACATGGTTGTTTTAACTAACATATGTTTATGATCTAAAACATATTTGCAACACAAGTTTTTTTTCTTGATAAAACCAGTACCAAGTGTTTCTAAAAACATTCCTATTATTTTTCCTGATATTTTTTTCCTGATGTTTCTTATTATTACTTATGTGGGTTCTTATTCCAAGACTTGGATCATTCTTTTGTTCATCTTAGAACAACCTTTTAACTTTGTTGGATCCAAGAAAACAAAAATTCAAAATGATTTAAGAAAGTTTTCTTTTAAGTTTTCTATAGAAAACAATTCCTGAAAACAAACCCAAGTACCTGTTTTCTACACTTTATTTCACTAAGCTATAAATTGTTATTTTATGATTTCTTGACTTTTAATAAATCCTTGGTATATGTACTACAAAACCATAAGGTTAGTTTTATTTTTGAACAAATACAAATTATCTTTTGCTTGTTGGTTTTGTGGTATAAAATTAAGACAGAAAAAGGCAATTTTGAGAAACAGATAAAAACAGAAAGTATACATTTTTCCACATTGTTTTTACATGGCCTTAAACTATTTCAATTTTTTTTTCAAAAGTTGTTTCTGAAAGTATATAACATGGTTAACAAATCTATACTTTAAAAATCAATTTTGTAAAGCAATTAAACCCTGAAAACGAACTCAACTTTTTCAACTTTTATCTGTTTTCAACACTTAGAAAAATTCTAAGTCATAAGACTGAATTTTCTGAATTTTTCAGTGAACTGTTAAGGATACACTTTTGCACATTTGTTTTCTTGTGGGTTCCTTTATCTTTTGGAAGAGTGACCTTGCCTATTGTCTTGACCTTAGTTTCTACTCGAGCCATACAGCTTTGGATAGCTTCTAGAAGCCTTAGGCAGGAAGAAAAAGGAGAGAGAGAATGGTGAGTAGGATAGGTATGGGCACACTCATGTCATTGACTTTTTGACCTAGCCACTTGCCCACTTGCACCCATGGGTCACCCCTGGCTTGCATCACTCGTGGCCTTGACCTAGGATACACAGGGCACCATTGTGGAATGACCAAATGCCCTAGGTTTTGCTCTATGCCATTGTTGGCATCCATCCGAGATGCCTCTTTTGCCCTTGCCTTGTTCCCTCTTCAATAAATGGCCAGAGGCCACACCCTTGCGCCCTACACCTCCCACACTCCCTCACTGCCTCTCCTAGTGGAGACCACCCCTGCCCTAGCCCCTAGAGCGCGCACAGGCCGAGTCCTGGCCGCCGGTGACCACCACGGCTACGGCGAGGCCCTGCCCGTTACACACCAACCCAAAACCTCCCGCTACCCTAGAATGAACCCCCACTATCGCCTGAGCCCCCTAGACAAGGTCCCCTTACCTCTAGCCGCCGGAGGCGCCGCCGCCGTCCGTGGGCGCCGCCACGGACGTCTGCCGCGTACCGCCGCGTGAGGCCGCGCCGGTCGCAGCCGTCACTGCCCCTCGGTGCCATCGACCTCCCACATCCTCCCCCGAGCCCGCTCAGCCCTCCCCGAGCTCCCCCAAGGTGAGCTACGGCCGTCGCCTTTTCTTCCCGTACGCGCTAGAGAGAGAGTGGGCCGGGAGGAGGAAGACAACCCAGCGCCGTTGGATCGTTGATCCACGGTCGCCTTCGAACGCCCCCTTTCCCGCGCCCGCTCGCGCGCCCGAAGCGTAGCTGGGCTGCGCATCCGCTTGCTGGGCCGCGCCCACTCAGATCCAGCCCGTGTGCTGTTTTCTTTTAATCATTTAATTTTTGACAGAAACTGATGCAATCACTTTGGATGTTGTAAAAAATACTAAAAGTGTGAAATTAAATCTGGAAAAATTCATGGACCCTAAGATATAAAATCTAAGACATACAAAATTTACAGATCCATATTTTTACAATTATTTTGGGCACAAGAACTATTTTACCACGGACTGTCTATGGAGGTGATTTGAACATAACTTTGAAAATACATAACCAAATGGAAAAAACTAAAATGTTCTGGATAGGTATCGAAAATATATCATCAAAGTGAGTTATCATATGAAAATGCCCTCCAGTTTAGTAAGACACCAGTAGGCTCTTCTATGATTTTTAGAATGAGTTTAAAAATGATTTTTGGAGCAAATCCAGTTGGATGAGTTTGGTATTGACTAGATCTATGCTTTCCTAGCTTAGATAAAAAATTTGAAGCCCTAGATTTATTTTGTGGGCAGATCTAGAAACAACAGCTTTTCTGTGTTTCTATTCTTTGCATGTTTTTGTTTGAAATGAAATTGATGTTTGTTTCTATTTTGTTCCTAACTTGTGTAGAGTTTTTAGGACTTGCTTTTGAGATTTTTCTTGCAGAACATCTACTTTAGAAAATGTGTGCATGATTGGAAAACTCAAATGAAAATGGAACTTGCATTGGTTGCTTTCTAGTTTGATTATTTGAAATTTTTACGTGAGCTAGACCTTTGTGTGCTTACTTTAGTAAACTTTTTTGCTTTGTTTACTTTGAGTCCACTACCACTTTGGTACTGTTATTTTGAAGTTAATATCTCTGTTAGCTTGCATGTCTTTTTTATAGTAAAGCATCTGTAAGCTTTGTTATTTATATACACTAGTATTGATTTCACTAGATTAAATAGCCTTATGTTATATATCTTGTATGCAAAGTTTTTCATGAGTAACCAGAGTCTTAGTACCTCTCTTGCCTTGGTATTAGTGGGCCCATAACCCACTGGTCCCATTGCATCTTGTTTGAGGATGAAAATCCCCAACAATACACATGTGAGAAATTAACATGTTTTAATTATATGATTGATTTCTATTTCCCACCATGGAAAATATATTTGTTTGTTTTCACTTATGCTAGTGAGAATATAGCATCCCAACTTTTAACAAAGATGGAATACCTGTGTTATTGTGCTAGTCCCTGGATCAATTGCTAGCACCACAGTACAAAATGAAATATCATGCAAATGCATCAAATTCTATTATATCACATGATCCAGTCTTTACAAAATAGTATTACAACTTGCATAGTCTTAGAAGACTAGCAGTACACAAAGATATACAACGGAAGAAATACTACAACATTGAGCCCATCTTCTTCATGTGCCACAGGCAAAACATGTTGGCGATAGTCTCGAGATCCTAAACGAAAACCTCACTCGTCTTCAGAAACATCTGCAATATGGAATATGCAGCCACAAGGGAGTCAATACAATTTAATGTATTGGCAAGTAACACTATGGTGGATATAAATGGCAAGACTAATACTACATGCTTATTTGGCTGAGTGGAGTTTTTGGCTAAGTTTGCATAAAGACAGTTTTGTCCTATCTCTTTTGTAAAACAAACTTTTCTTTTCAAAGGGGTGGCATCATTGGATTAAGATCCAAGCACCACAATACTCTTCACATGGTCAAAATTTTACTTATTGAAATTGGTGATGAGATTCTTCCGTCAATCCTTGTCCAGCTGCTCATAGTTGTCCATAACCGGGGACACGGCTAAGATCTTAGTTTCTAACTCTGCAGAGGTTGTGCACTTTCACCTTTTGTCTTCAATTAGCCCAAACATCCTATACACCCAGAGTGCATCATGGAAAGGAGAGAATTAAGACGAGATCTTTCAGAAGAAGAAGTTCAAACCCACCGGCAAGACCCGTTCCACCTATAATTATGCTACATCTGCTTGTCAAGCCTGGGCTGAACCCTCACAACTTAGTTGATCAAGACAGAGCCCATATGTCAAAAGGCTGCACGGGAAGCTACTAAACTTAGAAGGACATAGTAATCTCTTTGTTCCTGGGTGGCCATCCACAAGTGACAACCTCAAGTGGAATAACCCTTAGACAAGGGCCCTGAGGAAACACTCAACATAACCCAATCACATCCAAATTCCACCCAGGTGTTTCATTGATTAGTTATACTTAGAATTTTTCCTCAGCATCTAGTAAAACAATTTGTGATATTGCATAGCATCTACTAAATTCTAAGGCTATCAAAATAACAAGGGTAAAAGTGGTTGGATACACACTACTAGGATAATAGCATAGCATAATATAACTTAGTAAAATTTCCTATCATGCATACTACTCAAAATCAACTAATGCATATAGAAAATAATGTGTAGTTGATGGTGTGTTACTTGCCTTGTTGAAGTTGGTGAAGAAATCACACTCTTCACAAAATATCGTTGCTCTCCGTATAATCTATTCATTGAAAACACAATAACAAAATAAACAAACATTCTACCAAACAACATACAAGTGTAGAAAACATACAGAGAAACTAACATATCAAAAAGGGGTTTAACCAAGTTGACTAGGACAAGGTCAAGATTTGAGTTCAATACTTGTTAAGGAAATTCCAAGGGTTTACTTGGGATGTACTAGGTTGAGTTTGATGTGATCTAACTTTACTATAAACATACTTGTTGAGGAAGTTCCAATAGTTCACTAAGAATAAACATATTACTTCTTCAACTAAAGTAATACATGCAAACACTTGGTCATATTCACCTTCAAAAATATTTGAGTGACTATGTTAGTATTTTCCATTGTGGTTAGGGTAGGTCGACTAACTTCATCATCAAAGGGAAAATATTACTAAGTCTTGGGTTTTCCATTTGGGTCAATGGTTGGACAAAAATAACTTGTTATTCTTCAACTTGTATGGATTGCTTCTAGACCTCATGTGATTGCCTTCTTGAAGATCATCATCATGCCATCTAAGTTGTTTTCTTCCTTGGTGTGGTGCTTCTCTTGGTCTTGATAGTCTTCATGGTTTTCTCACTAGTTGTTTCCCAAGTGGTGTGGTCACAACTAAGTGTTTTATTTAACAAATGTGAAAATATCACTAAGTTAAAATAGAGGAGAAATGAGACAAGAGGATAGAATGGGAGAGGTGAGTCTTCTTCTTCATTTCTTCATGTACTTGCACTTGATGGAGTATGCTTCAGATTGTTGTGGATCCTAAGTCATTTCTTCAATGATCTTCCTTGTTTCTCTTCATTTTCCATCAAGTTGAAAGGAGAAGAACATAAAAGGGAAGGAAAAAGACTTAGAGAGAAAGGGGTTTAGTCTTCTAAGTGCTTCCACTTCTTGGAGATGCTTTCGAAGTTTGTTTTATTTGCTAAGTCCTTCATTGGTCTTCTATCTTCATGTTGAAAAATCTGTAGATGGTTAAGTCCTCCATTGCACTTCATGGTTCTCACAAATCCCAACTTGGTGAAATCTTGAAGCAAGCATGGGGAGACAAGAAGTTGATGGAAACATTTGTACTAGTGTTTTTAGGTTCATTTGTTGGCTAAGTATGAGTTGAAACTTCACTAAGGACTTAGCCTTGGTTTCATATAGCCTGTAACACCTGGGGTGTTACCTGTTGTTTGCTTGCATCACATTGCATTGCACCATGTTTGCATCACAACTGAAATTTTCAAAACAATTTAAACTTTCACCCTTGCTCAAAGATTTTGCAATTTCAAACCTGCAAACTAAACCCCCCCCCCCATTTGTTTTCATTAGTTTGAAAATTGTTTTAAACAAATTGCCTGCTAAATAAACTTGTCCCTGTTGTTAACAAACCCTAATGACTAACTCAAAAATTCAAACCAAATCTTTCTTCAACTTGTTGGGTTTAATTCAAATAACTATTTTTCAATCAAATTAAATTTTAGGGGTAACCCTATTTAAAAGCATGTTTTTATAATGGGTTATTAATATTGAAAATCCTCTAATTTGGTTTCCAATACAAACTATATTTTAAATATCAAAATTTTGAAATCAAATCTTGAAATATGGTTTCTAAATTCCTAACTAGCCTAACCTAATTTTTCTGAAATTTTTATTAAATAAAACCTTAACAGTTTTATTCCAAAACTGTTTGAGCAAAAAAATAATAATAAAACAGGAGAAATTAATAAAACGCAGCTAACTACCGCGCGCCAGCAGCACCTAAGCAGCCCAAGCCCACCTAGCGGCTACAACGCACCAGCCCAGCCCGCTCTACCCCCGCGGTACCGCTTCGAGATGCGTGCCACCTTCTTTCTGAAGTACGGCAGAGCATCCCGCGCGCCACCGCGACAGCAGGCGACTCCGGCGGCCGCCCCCTCGACCTTCCGCGCCTATAAAGCACCGTCTAGGGTCCCGAAGACCTAACCCTAGCCCCTAGCTCCTATCCCCTCGCCCGCCGCCTCCGTTTACCTCCTCCCCGTCGAGATCCCCTCTCTGATTTCTATCACCGGAGCACCGTTTCTGAAATTCCGGCGATCACCACCGTCCTGGACCTCCTCCACCCTATCTATCCACCGAAATCAGACCACCACCAACCCATCTCCTGTTTGCACACCGGAGCCGCTGCAGAGCCGCCCGGAGTCCACGTCGCCATCCGCTACACCGCCGCCGGCCACCGTGGCCTCCTCCTCTGAAGCTGAGCTCGCCGCCGACGCAGGAGGCCACCATCGACAACGCTGACCGCGGGGATCGACGCTCCACTCCATCCTCGACCTCATGAACATCACCTTGAGCCCGGAGCACGCGCAGATCGCCGCCGCTGTCCACGACCTCTCCGCCGCAGTCACCGTCACGCCGTCGTCACGTCCACGTCGCGCCTCTGCCCGACTACGAACGGGGGTGAGCCACGACCTGCTCTTTCCCTCCTCCTCTCTGCTATCTGCACGCATCCACAGCATCACCGTGCACGTCCACCACACCCAATCGCAGCGGCACGAGCACGGCCGCGTTTTCCCCGCCGACGAGCATGTGCCCTCTGACGAAGTTCAGTCGAGTTGCTCGTCAGTTAACTTCAGTTAACAGCGCATAGCAACAATATCCTCACAGCTTCTCCGTTCCTATCAAATGTCTGAACCCACCGTACTGGTTCCGTTCCATCGTAGCGTAAGAGAGATCCTGGGTTCGAACCCCGCGACCCCAACCTTTTTTGGAGAATTTCTCCCCGCACGGTGCCCCACCCGTCAGCGGGCCTGGCTGCCACGCTGTCGCGTGTGCGCCACGCTGGCCTCGCTGGCCCGCAGGGCAGCGGCTGGTGTGTACGTCCGTTCGGTAACAAAATTTACAGTGAATCTGTTAATTTTCCCAAATTCGTTTTAAATAGCAGATTAATCTATAAATCTTTAAAATTCAATAACTTCAAAACTATAAATCCAATAACTAAACTTTGTATATGTTTTCTGTTCAGAATTTAACAAACTTTCCAAATAACTAATTTGTGTTCTGTTTTGAATTTTCAAAATGCAATTTAAATTCAAATCCAAATAATTCAAATGCCATTTGTAATAATTCATAACTAATTATTCCTAAGTCCAAATAATTCAAATAAAATATGTTTTTCATACCATTTTGAATACCCTATTCAAATATAAACTTTATTTTCTGGTTTGAATAATTAAAATTGCCTAAACCATTCAAATCTTGTTTAATTCAACTAAAACTTGTTTAATATTGTTTAATTCATAAATAAATAATCCTAAGTCCAATTTCAAAATGTGAAACATGTAATCCAACTAAAATTTGATAACCTTTTCAAACATCAACTTTGTTGTTTGGTTTGACCAACTTAACTTGATGATAACAACCACTACTTGTTCAACACCATTAAGTAACAATAATTTCCAAACTTGACAAATGTTTTCTAACTTGTTAACCATCCTTCCAATTGCATTTAATATTGTTACCTTCTTGTTCTTCATCATGCATGCATCATTCTAACTCACTTATACATGATGCTTATTGTTAGAACAACTAATTCAACTAGAAGGCATGGGTTTGCCATATGCAATCTTTGCATATGGAATCCATTTAAACTTGTGTATCATATCCACTAGTTTACTTTGGTGCATCTATTAACCTTGTCATGCATCCATACCTTGTTCATGCTGGATCTTTTGCCGTAGTAGTAATTGTTGCATCCGGTGTTTGTTCGAGGTTCGTTGCTTCTTCCCGGATAGGACGTTGAGATGATGTGAGCAACGACAAGTTCTGCTACCTTGCGGGATCTCAGGCAAGTATACTCACTTGCATGCCACATGGCTGCCTTTCATCACTTGTTACCGATATTCTCCGTTGTTCTTTTCTGCTAGCCTTAGTAGTAGTTGTTTCTGTTACGAACCTATCACATGAATCCTTTAACCCTGATATTGCCTCACCTCCACTCCTATAACCTTTGCTTGAGCCTGTGTCTTACTATCTTGCTTAGGGTTGCTTTTGCTCGAGCTCGTTGTCGGTTACTTCTTTTACCATCGTTCTATTGCTATTGTTATCGTACCGGGGGCTCGAATGTTAATCAATCAATCATGTTGATGCTAATGGTAATAATAAACTTGATGATAAGGCACCGGCGGGAGGCCCAGGGTGGTTTTGAGGCCCGCTAGTGTCGACCCCCTAATTAGGAAAAGGGTCTTGTCTACTGATCCATGATGAGCGCACTACCCGCATTTGGGGAGTATGGGCTCCCCCTCAGTTTGACTCGATTCGCATCTCGTCCAAACCGCCGTACTAGTTCGGGCTTTCCATTTGCTGCATGCATGATCTTGCGAGCCCTTGGCGCCCGGGTGGAACTTTCGTAGTCGGCATTTAGGGCGGCGTGATCTTCCAGTGCTATGAGGGTCCCCTTTTCTTCGTGGGGCTCGATTAGCCGCGCACGCACAGCACGCGGTGCTTTGGGCTTGATGCGAAGAAGGGTTGGGTTGTGTTGAGTGCCCCGCTTGGTGGAGTGGCCGCTCCATCTGGCGGGATATTCATGAGTGCGGTT
This sequence comes from Alopecurus myosuroides, assembly GCA_028641055.1. Lineage (NCBI taxonomy): Eukaryota > Viridiplantae > Streptophyta > Magnoliopsida > Poales > Poaceae > Alopecurus > Alopecurus myosuroides. Next base: position 211,486,799 of record CM054061.1, on the reverse strand, counting down.
ACTATGGTGCACCCCTGCAGGGTAAATCTTCTCGAGAAGCCGTGTTTTCCGCGGTTATGGACTACTTGGTGAAAGTACTGGCTAACAAGTACTCAGGACAACTTAAACATAATGATTAACCATGTTTCACCCAATGATTAATAACTTGACTAGTAATAGGTTATTCACACAATAACTTGACTCATCTTTAATACAACGGTGTGAGTTATCCTCGGATTGCTTCTTCGGATAAGGGGCGAGATCCAGGATGGGTTTGTTTGACGTTATCTTTCAGTTGGTCACTATCACTCGATCTTATCTCCTTTCTGATAGTTGGAAGTAATAGAATATCTGTAGTTGGTTAGTGCAGCCTGTTGTCGTTTATTTGCAATAACCCTTCTTCTCCGTTGATCCCAAAGTATTTGTATCTTGTGATGATTGGCTACGCCGGTATAACTTGTGAGTATGGGCCTAGTCCCCCTTGCCAGTACCTAACCGTACTGACCCACGAATCTCTTTCGTGGCTGCAAATTCCAACTTGCAGTCAACAGGTTTGAAGTCTGACGACGTTAGCTTGGGAATCCCTCCGGCTTGGCCTGGGCAGGGATTGGACGCCTTCGGTTATCTTCAGGACTCTTAGTCCAATTTGGATCTTGTCCGTAGCCGGACGATAGTTTGTTTCTTCCGCTGTTATTTGGATCTTTGTATTGCATCAGTTGTAATCCCTGGCTCGTTGAGCCATCTTGTATCTTTCTGATGCTGTTGTAATTGTGGATTATTCGAGAACTATTGTAATGTTATCATAAATGGCAACCTGGAATCGGTTATTATGCGGATTTGGCGGGAATGCTGAAATCTGCATAGTGCCCGATCTCGGGGCGTCACAAATGGTATCAGAGCCTTGGTTCCGATTCCCGAGATTGTTTCGATACGAATGGTTATCGAAGCAACGGGTCCGCAAAGCCTGTAGGTTAACCTCGCTAACGGTCGCTGTTTCTAGAGTGTCAAAAACTATTTGCTGCTAAACTATTTTGGAAAACATCTCAATAGGATTCTTGTTTTTCTCCTTATCTCTATTCTGTTTCCCATCCCATCTTATTTGTTTTGGAGTCTCCCCCTCTTGTCTATCTTTCAAAGTGTTAGGATCCTACGTGGGTGGACGTTTTCTGAGCCCTTAACCCAATAGGTTCGATCATCGGAAGATTCCTGGTGGAAGAACATCGTCGTCACTCCGAGCAAGAATCTCTTGTTAGTGGTGTCGAGAATCCCTTGTTAGTGGTGTCGAGGAGATCAGCTGGAAGCATAGTTGAACTTCTTTCCCCTCCCGGGTTAGCAGGTGGATTGCGAGGGCGCAATCCCTTGTTAGTGGTGTCGTCTGTAACACCTGGGGTGTTACCTGTTGTTTGCTTGCATCATATGCATCACATTGCATTGCACCATGTTTGCATCACAACTGAAATTTTCAAAACAATTTAAACTTTCACCCTTGCTCAAAGATTTTGCAATTTCAAACCTGCAAACTAAACCCCCCCCATTTGTTTTCATTAGTTTGAAAATTGTTTTAAACAAATTGCCTGCTAAATAAACTTGTCCCTGTTGTTAACAAACCCTAATGACTAACTCAAAAATTCAAACCAAATCTTTCTTCAACTTGTTGGGTTTAATTCAAATAACTATTTTTCAATCAAATTAAATTTTAGGGGTAACCCTATTTAAAAGCATGTTTTTATAATGGGTTATTAATATTGAAAATCCTCTAATTTGGTTTCCAATACAAACTATATTTTAAATATCAAAATTTTGAAATCAAATCTTGAAATATGGTTTCTAAATTCCTAACTAGCCTAACCTAATTTTTCTGAAATTTTTATTAAATAAAACCTTAACAGTTTTATTCCAAAACTGTTTGAGCAAAAAAAAAATAATAAAACAGGAGAAATTAATAAAACGCAGCTAACTACCGCGCGCCAGCAGCACCTAAGCAGCCCAAGCCTACCTAGCGGCTACAACGCACCAGCCCAGCCCGCTCTACCCCCGCGGTACCGCTTCGAGATGCGTGCCACCTTCTTTCTGAAGTACGGCAGAGCATCCCGCGCGCCACCGCGACAGCAGGCGACTCCGGCGGCCGCCCCCTCGACCTTCCGCGCCTATAAAGCACCGTCTAGGGTCCCGAAGACCTAACCCTAGCCCCTAGCTCCTATCCCCTCGCCCGCCGCCTCCGTTTACCTCCTCCCCGTCGAGATCCCCTCTCTGATTTCTATCACCGGAGCACCGTTTCTGAAATTCCGGCGATCACCACCGTCCTGGACCTCCTCCACCCTATCTATCCACCGAAATCAGACCACCACCAACCCATCTCCTGTTTGCACACCGGAGCCGCTGCAGAGCCGCCCGGAGTCCACGTCGCCATCCGCTACACCGCCGCCGGCCACCGTGGCCTCCTCCTCTGAAGCTGAGCTCGCCGCCGACGCAGGAGGCCACCATCGACAACGCTGACCGCGGGGATCGACGCTCCACTCCGTCCTCGACCTCATGAACATCACCTTGAGCCCGGAGCACGCGCAGATCGCCGCCGCTGTCCACGACCTCTCCGCCGCAGTCACCGTCACGCCGTCGTCACGTCCACGTCGCGCCTCTGCCCGACTACGAACGGGGGTGAGCCACGACCTGCTCTTTCCCTCCTCCTCTCTGCTATCTGCACGCATCCACAGCATCACCGTGCACGTCCACCACACCCAATCGCAGCGGCACGAGCACGGCCGCGTTTTCCCCGCCGACGAGCATGTGCCCTCTGACGAAGTTCAGTCGAGTTGCTCGTCAGTTAACTTCAGTTAACAGCGCATAGCAACAATATCCTCACTGCTTCTCCATTCCTATCAAATGTCTGAACCCACCGTACTGGTTTCGTTCCATCGTAGCGTAAGAGAGATCCTGGGTTCGAACCCCGCGACCCCAACCTTTTTTGGAGAATTTCTCCCCGCACGGTGCCCCACCCGTCAGCGGGCCTGGCTGCCACGCTGTCGCGTGTGCGCCACGCTGGCCTCGCTGGCCCGCAGGGCAGCGGCTGGTGTGTACGTCCGTTCGGTAACAAAATTTACAGTGAATCTGTTAATTTTCCCAAATTCGTTTTAAATAGCAGATTAATCTATAAATCTTTAAAATTCAATAACTTCAAAACTATAAATCCAATAACTAAACTTTGTATATGTTTTCTGTTCAGAATTTAACAAACTTTCCAAATAACTAATTTGTGTTCTGTTTTGAATTTTCAAAATGCAATTTAAATTCAAATCCAAATAATTCAAATGCCATTTGTAATAATTCATAACTAATTATTCCTAAGTCCAAATAATTCAAATAAAATATGTTTTTCATACCATTTTGAATACCCTATTCAAATATAAACTTTATTTTCTGGTTTGAATAATTAAAATTGCCTAAACCATTCAAATCTTGTTTAATTCAACTAAAACTTGTTTAATATTGTTTAATTCATAAATAAATAATCCTAAGTCCAATTTCAAAATGTGAAACATGTAATCCAACTAAAATTTGATAACCTTTTCAAACATCAACTTTGTTGTTTGGTTTGACCAACTTAACTTGATGATAACAACCACTACTTGTTCAACACCATTAAGTAACAATAATTTCCAAACTTGACAAATGTTTTCTAACTTGTTAACCATCCTTCCAATTGCATTTAATATTGTTACCTTCTTGTTCTTCATCATGCATGCATCATTCTAACTCACTTATACATGATGCTTATTGTTAGAACAACTAATTCAACTAGAAGGCATGGGTTTGCCATATGCAATCTTTGCATATGGAATCCATTTAAACTTGTGTATCATATCCACTAGTTTACTTTGGTGCATCTATTAACCTTGTCATGCATCCATACCTTGTTCATGCTGGATCTTTTGCCGTAGTAGTAATTGTTGCATCCGGTGTTTGTTCGAGGTTCGTTGCTTCTTCCCGGATAGGACGTTGAGATGATGTGAGCAACGACAAGTTCTGCTACCTTGCGGGATCTCAGGCAAGTATACTCACTTGCATGCCACATGGCTGCCTTTCATCACTTGTTACCGATATTCTCCGTTGTTCTTTTCTGCTAGCCTTAGTAGTAGTTGTTTCTGTTACGAACCTATCACATGAATCCTTTAACCCTGATATTGCCTCACCTCCACTCCTATAACCTTTGCTTGAGCCTGTGTCTTACTATCTTGCTTAGGGTTGCTTTTGCTCGAGCTCGTTGTCGGTTACTTCTTTTACCATCGTTCTATTGCTATTGTTATCGTACCGGGGGCTCGAATGTTAATCAATCAATCCTGTTGATGCTAATGGTAATAATAAACTTGATGATAAGGCACCGGCGGGAGGCCCAGGGTGGTTTTGAGGCCCGCTAGTGTCGACCCCCTAATTAGGAAAAGGGTCTTGTCTACTGATCCATGATGAGCGCACTACCCGCATTTGGGGAGTATGGGCTCCCCCTCAGTTTGACTCGATTCGCATCTCGTCCAAACCGCCGTACTAGTTCGGGCTTTCCATTTGCTGCATGCATGATCTTGCGAGCCCTTGGCGCCCGGGTGGAACTTTCGTAGTCGGCATTTAGGGCGGCGTGATCTTCCAGTGCTATGAGGGTCCCCTTTTCTTCGTGGGGCTCGATTAGCCGCGCACGCACAGCACGCGGTGCTTTGGGCTTGATGCGAAGAAGGGTTGGGTTGTGTTGAGTGCCCCGCTTGGTGGAGTGGCCGCTCCATCTGGCGGGATATTCATGAGTGCGGTTACTATGGTGCACCCCTGCATGGTAAATCTTCTCGAGAAGTCGTGTTTTCCGCGGTTATGGACTACTTGGTGAAAGTACTGGCTAACAAGTACTCAGGACAACTTAAACATAATGATTAACCATGTTTCACCCAATGATTAATAACTTGACTAGTAATAGGTTATTCACACAATAACTTGACTCATCTTTAATACAACGGTGTGAGTTATCCTCGGATTGCTTCTTCGGATAAGGGGCGAGATCCAGGATGGGTTTGTTTGACGTTATCTTTCAGTTGGTCACTATCACTCGATCTTATCTCCTTTCTGATAGTTGGAAGTAATAGAATATCTGTAGTTGGTTAGTGCAGCCTGTTGTCGTTTATTTGCAATAACCCTTCTTCTCCGTTGATCCCAAAGTATTTGTATCTTGTGATGATTGGCTACGCCGGTATAACTTGTGAGTATGGGCCTAGTCCCCCTTGCTAGTACCTAACCGTACTGACCCACGAATCTCTTTCGTGGCTGCAAATTCCAACTTGCAGTCAACAGGTTTGAAGTCTGACGACGTTAGCTTGGGAATCCCTCCGGCTTGGCCTGGGCAGGGATTGGACGCCTTCGGTTATCTTCAGGACTCTTAGTCCAATTTGGATCTTGTCCGTAGCCGGACGATAGTTTGTTTCTTCCGCTGTTATTTGGATCTTTGTATTGCATCAGTTGTAATCCCTGGCTCGTTGAGTCATCTTGTATCTTTCTGATGCTGTTGTAATTGTGGATTATTCGAGAACTATTGTAATGTTATCATAAATGGCAACCTGGAATCGGTTATTATGCGGATTTGGCGGGAATGCTGAAATCTGCATAGTGCCCGATCTCGGGGCGTCACATAGCCATACACACATAGAACCACTTAAGCAAAATATTTCCTAAGTCATTTTTAATATGGTGTGAAACATGTGTGTGATAACTTGGCCTAAAATACATGGGTATGGATCATATGTGTCCAAAATTCTATGGCACTGGTTTCTATGGATTAAGGTTGCCATATGAAGCAACCTTGCTTAAGAAAACATATTAAAATTATTTATAGAATTTAAACTAAGTCAAATTTGCTCAAATGGCCATATAATTCTAAAATCAATTTTAATCTGTTCAATTTTTATTTTGGGGCAGAGGATATGAAAGTACACATCCTAAGGTTTCCAAATATATTTTATTTACAATTTTTGGATTTGTAGAATTTGAATTATGCCAAATTTCATCAAACAAGCATATTTGAATTTGAACCAATTTAAGTTTGTCAAATTTGAATTTGAACAGTGCTAAAAGTTTCTACAGATACAGGGGATTTCAAAAATTCCAAGTTTATCAAATTTGGCCAAGTAGTTAAAAAGTTATGACGGTTGCAAGTTACAGGGACTATTCTGCAAATCTGCCAATTAAATTTTATTCAGAAACATAAACAGAAACTCTGTGGATAAGGTTGGCCACATGGCGTGCTCTCATTGGTTGTCTCTGCTGACTGGGATGCTAACGCAGCGCTGACTGGACTAGGGTGACGTGGATAAGTCATTGGATCTAGGCCGTCAGATCCAGATCCAACAGTGGCATAACCCTTCGCCTAAGTGATCTATCCTCAACGCTTGGATCGGGATCTAACGGTTCAGAGGGATGGGGTTTCTCACCTCACCGGCGAGCTGCCGGGAATGGCTGATGCGGCGGCGCGGTTGCTCGGAAAATGACGGCGCCGCTCCTCCGGTGGTCCTCCGGGCTCTGGATGACAGGGACGCGCGGCGCAACACGATAGAGATGGTGGTGATGACGGCGCGTTCTCAGGGGGCTTCGCACGACGAAGCGGTGGTGTTTCGCGGTGTCTACCTCTGTGTTCTCCGGTGAGCCCGCGTGCAACAAAACGGCTGCACGAAAACAAATTCAAACAAGCATGAGAAGGGGTGCCACGATGTGGGGAAGATGGGAGACCAAGAAATGGCTGCGAGGATTCACTGGTTTCGTCGGAGTCATCCACAAACGGTGGCGGAGCAGAGGAACTCCGGTGAGGAATTGTGGTAGTTTGGGGGCGCAAAAAACAGAGGAGGGAGAGGGGAAATATAGAGGAGAGGCGGGGCTATAACTATCTGGGCTCGGGCAGGATTTTAATGGTCTTAATGACGAGTAATCGCCGAGCGAAATTTTCGGCCAAAAACGGCCATGGCTGTTTTCTGTGGCTTGAAGACGGATGACGTCAGCTATGACGTCAACATATTTTTTTTTCCTGTTTTCTTTTTTATTTTGTATCTTTTGAATTATAAATCCAAAACACCTCAAATAAATTTCTAAATTCTTAAAATAGAAATATCTTTCAACTAGGAATGTTTGTGGGCAACTTTGGACACATTTCACTTTTTATATTTTTGAAAATATAATTAATTCACTAATAGGGCTTAATGTTATTTAAAATTAGAATATAATAAAGATGAGATTTTGATTAAATAAAATTTCAGAGACAGTAAACATGTCAAATACTATTTTAGAAATTAATTTTACCTCACTTTCATATTTTATAAATTTAACATTTTCGGTGATTTACTAATAGTAACTTAATTCTATTATTAAAATAGAAAATTAAATAAATACAAAAGTGGCTTAATAAAATGTGGCAAAATCACACAAGTCATAATATTTTTCTCTAAGTCCTGTTTTATGTTATTTTGAAAGCAAAACATTTTATGAATAACACTTTATGTTTAAAACTTGGAACATTTGCATATCAATATAAATAGTTATTATTCTCATAAAATAATTTTGAGGCATAAAAATTATTAGAGATAATAATTCTCTGGTTTCAAAAGCTATAAAACATTTTCAAAGTAACAGTTGATTTGAAAACATGTTATAAAATAAGTTTTTTTTTCTTTAAGATAAAACAATTTCTTTGATTAATGAATATTTATTTTGAATGGGCATTTAGGGTTTATGGGATAGAGGTATAATGGAATTTTAATTTCAATTTTCATTGAGTTATGTATTGTTTCCTTTTATTTCTTGCCTCTCATTAGTTTTTGGTGACTTGCATAGCATGCAAACAAAAAGTTTCAATTTTTTGTGATTTTTGCACTTTGCAAAAATCAGGGATGTTACAGACTACCACCCTTAAAAGAAACCTCGTCCCGAGATTTGGGAAGTCTAGAAAGAAGGATAGGTCTGGGTGATTGGGTTCCAGAACAACTGGGTGGGCTACCACCCTTAAAAGAAACTTTTGTGGTTAGTCTATTTTCATATATTGGAGTGTAAATTGATTTGGGATTGGCTTGAGTAGAAATTTCCTTCATGGTAGAGCTGTAGACCAACATAGGTATGTTGAACTACCTTTGACACTGAGGGGTCATTCTTTAGGTCAATCAAAAGTCTTTTGGGTCCCTCACAACTTGGTCTTTTGATATCCTTGGCAATCTTCCATCTTGTTGTTGTCATCCTTGAAGGCAAACACAATGCTATTTCTAAAGAAACTCTCATGGTAGGCAAAATATTCCATTGCTTGATAGCTCCAAGGTTGGCTTGATCCTCTCCGAAAATAGTACGTTTTCAGTAACACTGACATAGGGTCATTATTGTATTCTACCATTCTATGGTTCAGGTTTAACATCGTCGTCTATCTAATAGGTATGTCACTCAGATTTAACATTCCTCATAGCAAAAGTAAATAATGTGAGTAGTCACCATGGGGGCCATTCCATGTTGCACTCAATCATTACCTTGTACTTGGATTGATGAATCTTGTTTAATAACACTAGGTCACCTCACTTGTCTAACAGAAAGTTTCAAATCTGTAAGACAAACTTGAGCTAACTATTATTTCTCAACTAGTGGGTTGCTCTGAATTGTTGTAGTTTTCTTCATCTCTTATCCTCCTGGTGTGGTATGCTACCATTCTTCATAGCTTATGCAACTTTGAGTCCACTTGTCTATCTTCACTTGTTGATTGGCTTGATTCTCCTTATGAGGTAGTTGGCATTGATCATGGGGATGTGATTGTTCCTTCACACAAAAGATCAACATCTAGAAATCTATGATATCCTTCAATTGGATGGCTTGTGTATTGGTAGGATACTGGTTGTAGGATTTATGGGGTGCTCTCATAGTTTGTTGCATACCAAATATCCCCTCACTATGGTTGGTGATTGGGTATAGGATTTGATTTGGCATAGATTATAAAGAGTGATAAAGATGGTTCCTACCCAAACATAGCAGATCAAGGAAACTCATCTTACAAACAACTTAACAAACATTCATCACCCAAACAACATGGTTTTAGAAAACAAACTAATATTGTCATACCCCACTCATTGGTATGATCAATACACTAACACGTTAATGTTGTTCTAACAAGGTATCTAGATTGGTGGTCTCATCTATATCTTCTTGAGTTTTCTTCAAATTCTTCTCTCCATGTCTTGAGGTGTTCTTGATTGTTGTGAAGTCTATGTTTTTCTTCAAGTTTTTCAATAATCTTGAGTGTAGGTCTTCATGTGGTGAAACGCTTCTTGCACTTCTTGGTATGATCTTCAACACTCCTGTCTTGATGGTATTGAAGAGGTAGGTCATCTAGAAAATTTTGAAGGTCAATAATAGATGAGATGATATGAGAAGAATTAAGATGGTTGTTTTGTTTCTAGAAATTTTGAACATAGGAAATTTTCTATCCTAGGGTCTTCTCCAAACTTAGGGTCTCGAATTCTATAGGCAACACAATGCTCTGATACCATTTTGTAGCATCCCAACTTTTAACAAAGATGGAATACCTGTGTTATTGTGCTAGTCCCTGGATCAATTGCTAGCACCACAGTACAAAATGAAATATCATGCAAATGCATCAAATTCTATTATATCGCATGATCCAGTCTTTACAAAATAGTATTACAACTTGCATAGTCTTAGAAGACTAGCAGTACACAAAGATATACAGCGGAAGAAATACTACAACATTGAGCCCATCTTCTTCATGTGCCACAGGCAAAACATGTTGGCGATAGTCTCGAGATCCTAAGCAAAAACCTCACTCGTCTTCAGAAACATCTGCAATATGGAATATGCAGCCACAAGGGAGTCAATACAATTTAATGTATTGGCAAGTAACACTATGGTGGATATAAATGGCAAGACTAATACTACATGCTTATTTGGCTGAGTGGAGTTTTTGGCTAAGTTTGCATAAAGACAGTTTTGTCCTATCTCTTTTGTAAAACAAACTTTTCTTTTCAAAGGGGTGGCATCATTGGATTAAGATCCAAGCACCACAATACTCTTCACATGGTCAAAATTTTACTTATTGAAATTGGTGATGAGATTCTTCCGTCAATCCTTGTCCAGCTGCTCATAGTTGTCCATAACCGGGGACACGGCTAAGATCTTAGTTTCTAACTCTGCAGAGGTTGTGCACTTTCACCTTTTGTCTTCAATTAGCCCAAACATCCTATACACCCAGAGTGCATCATGGAAAGGAGAGAATTAAGACGAGATCTTTCAGAAGAAGAAGTTCAAACCCACCGGCAAGACCCGTTCCACCTATAATTATGCTACATCTGCTTGTCAAGCCTGGGCTGAACCCTCACAACTTAGTTGATCAAGACAGAGCCCATATGTCAAAAGGCTGCACGGGAAGCTACTAAACTTAGAAGGACATAGTAATCTCTTTGTTCCTGGGTGGCCATCCACAAGTGACAACCTCAAGTGGAATAACCCTTAGACAAGGGCCCTGAGGAAACACTCAACATAACCCAATCACATCCAAATTCCACCCAGGTGTTTCATTGATTAGTTATACTTAGAATTTTTCCTCAGCATCTAGTAAAACAATTTGTGATATTGCATAGCATCTACTAAATTCTAAGGCTATCAAAATAACAAGGGTAAAAGTGGTTGGATACACACTACTAGGATAATAGCATAGCATAATATAACTTAGTAAAATTTCCTATCATGCATACTACTCAAAATCAACTAATGCATATAGAAAATAATGTGTAGTTGATGGTGTGTTACTTGCCTTGTTGAAGTTGGTGAAGAAATCACACTCTTCACAAAATATCGTTGCTCTCCGTATAATCTATTCATTGAAAACACAATAACAAAATAAACAAACATTCTACCAAACAACATACAAGTGTAGAAAACATACAGAGAAACTAACATATCAAAAAGGGGTTTAACCAAGTTGACTAGGACAAGGTCAAGATTTGAGTTCAATACTTGTTAAGGAAATTCCAAGGGTTTACTTGGGATGTACTAGGTTGAGTTTGATGTGATCTAACTTTACTATAAACATACTTGTTGAGGAAGTTCCAATAGTTCACTAAGAATAAACATATTACTTCTTCAACTAAAGTAATACATGCAAACACTTGGTCATATTCACCTTCAAAAATATTTGAGTGACTATGTTAGTATTTTCCATTGTGGTTAGGGTAGGTCGACTAACTTCATCATCAAAGGGAAAATATTACTAAGTCTTGGGTTTTCCATTTGGGTCAATGGTTGGACAAAAATAACTTGTTATTCTTCAACTTGTATGGATTGCTTCTAGACCTCATGTGATTGCCTTCTTGAAGATCATCATCATGCCATCTAAGTTGTTTTCTTCCTTGGTGTGGTGCTTCTCTTGGTCTTGATAGTCTTCATGGTTTTCTCACTAGTTGTTTCCCAAGTGGTGTGGTCACAACTAAGTGTTTTATTTAACAAATGTGAAAATATCACTAAGTTAAAATAGAGGAGAAATGAGACAAGAGGATAGAATGGGAGAGGTGAGTCTTCTTCTTCATTTCTTCATGTACTTGCACTTGATGGAGTATGCTTCAGATTGTTGTGGATCCTAAGTCATTTCTTCAATGATCTTCCTTGTTTCTCTTCATTTTTCCATCAAGTTGAAAGGAGAAGAACATAAAAGGGAAGGAAAAAGACTTAGAGAGAAAGGGGTTTAGTCTTCTAAGTGCTTCCACTTCTTGGAGATGCTTTCGAAGTTTGTTTTATTTGCTAAGTCCTTCATTGGTCTTCTATCTTCATGTTGAAAAATCTGTAGATGGTTAAGTCCTCCATTGCACTTCATGGTTCTCACAAATCCCAACTTGGTGAAATCTTGAAGCAAGCATGGGGAGACAAGAAGTTGATGGAAACATTTGTACTAGTGTTTTTAGGTTCATTTGTTGGCTAAGTATAAGTTGAAACTTCACTAAGGACTTAGCCTTGGTTTCATATAGCCATACACACATAGAACCACTTAAGCAAAATATTTCCTAAGTCATTTTTAATATGGTGTGAAACATGTGTGTGATAACTTGGCCTAAAATACATGGGTATGGATCATATGTGTCCAAAATTCTATGGCACTGGTTTCTATGGATTAAGGTTGCCATATGGAGCAACCTTGCTTAAGAAAACACATTAAAATTATTTATAGAATTTAAACTAAGTCAAATTTGCTCAAATGGCCATATAATTCTAAAATCAATTTTAATCTGTTCAATTTTTATTTTGGGACAAAGGATATGAAATTACACATCCTAAGGTTTCCAAATATATTTTATTTACAATTTTTGGATTTGTAGAATTTGAATTATGCCAAATTTCATCAAACAAGCATATTTGAATTTGAACCAATTTAAGTTTGTCAAATTCGAATTTGAACAGTGCTAAAAGTTTCTACAGATCCAGGGGATTTCAAAAATTCCAAGTTTATCAAATTTGGGCAAGTGGTTAAAAAGTTATGACGGTTGCAAGTTACAGGGACTATTCTGCAAATCTGCCAATTAAATTTTATTCAGAAAAATAAACAGAAACTCTGTGGATAAGGTTGGCCACATGGCGTGCTCTCATTGGTTGTCTCTGCTGACTGGGATGCTGACGCAGCGCTGACTGGACTAGGGTGACGTGGATAAGTCACTGGATCTGGGCCGTCAGATCCAGATCCAACAATGGCATACCCCTTCGCCTAAGTGATCTATCCTCAACGCTTGGATTGGGATCTAACGGTTCAGAGGGATGGGGTTTCTCACCTCGCCGGCGAGCTGCCGGGAATGGCCGATGTGGCGGCGCGGTTGCTCGGAAAATGACGGCGCCGCTCCTCCGGTGGTCCTCCGGGCTCTGGATGATGACAGGGACGCGCGGCGCAGCACGACAGAGATGGTGGTGATGACGGCGCGTTCTCAGGGGGCTTCGCACGATGGAGCGGTGGTGTTTCGTGGTGTCTACCTCGCTGTTCTCCGGTGAGCCCGCGTGCAACAAAACGGCTGCACGAAAAAAAATTCAAACAAGCATGAGAAGGGGTGCCACGATGTGGGGACGATGGGAGACCAAGAAATGGCAGCGAGGATTCACTGGTTTCGTCGGAGTCATCCACAAACGGTGGCGGAGCAGAGGAACTCCGGTGAGGAATCATGGTAGTTTGGGGGCGCAAAAAATAAAGGAGGGAGAGGGGAAATATAGAGGAGAGGCGGGGCTATAACTATCTGGGCTCGGGAAGGATTTTAATGGTCTTAATGACGAGTAATCACCGGACGAAATTTTCGGCCAAAAACGGCCATGGCTGTTTTCTGTGGCTTGAAGACGGATGAAATCAACTATGACGTCAACATATTTTTTTTCCTGTTTTTTTTTATTTTGTATCTTTTGAATTATAAATCCAAAACACCTCAAATAAATTTCTAAATTCTTAAAAAAGAAATATCTTTCAACTAGGAATGTTTGTGGGCAACTTTGGACACATTTCACTTTTTATATTTTTGAAAATATAATTAATTCACTAATAGGGCTTAATGTTATTTAAAATTAGAATATAATAAAGATGAGATTTTGATTAAATAAAATTTCAGAGACAGTAAACATGTCAAATACTATTTTAGAAATTCATTTTACCTCACTTTCATATTTTATAAATTTAACATTTTCGGTGATTTACTAATAGTAACTTAATTCTATTATTAAAATAGAAAATTAAATAAATACAAAAGTGGCTTAATAAAATGTGGCAAAATCCCACAAGTCATAATATTTTTCTATAAGTCCTCTTTTATGTTATTTTGAAAGCAAAACATTTTATGAATAACACTTTATGTTTAAAACTTGGAATAACATTTGCATATCAATATAAATAGTTATTATTCCCATAAAATAATTTTGAGGCATAAAAATTATTAGAGATAATAATTCTCTGGTTTCAAAAGCTATAAAACATTTTCAAAGTAACAGTTGATTTGAAAACATGTTATAAAATAAGTTTTTTTTTCTTTAAGATAAAACAATTTCTTTGATTAATGAATATTTATTTTGAATGGGCATTTAGGGTTTATGGGATAGAGGTATAATGGAATCTTAATTTCAATTTTCATTGAGTTATGTATTGTTTCCTTTTATTTCTTGCCTCTCATTGGTTTTTGGTGACTTGCATAGCATGCAAACAAAAAGTTTCATTTTTTTTGTGATTTTTGCACTTTCCAAAATCAGGGATGTTACAGAGAAGTTTATTTCTTATCAGCAGATACTAGTATGTTATATGTGATCCATTTGTTAGCATAATATTCCTCAGAGATATCATGTTAAGAAATGATTCACTATTGAGTGCTAAATTCAATTGTGTGCAAATAAAATAAATTCCTTGTGATTGATAGATTATTTGTGAATGATTTTAAATTGAGTGTTTGGATTTTTGAGAAGGTTTAGATAACTTTTAATTAAGTGCATAGCTACTGGTTGTGTAAGTTATGCCTTGCTTGCTTGCTAGTAATTGATTTAGGAAAACAGAAATTGCTAGAATTAATTTATGCATGTTTAATAGTTGTTTCATGGAATTATTTTGATGTTTGTGCTTACTAGCATGAGTAAGATTTGTGTACTGTTATTAGGTATATTTATGATCATTACTTTCTTGTTTAGATTTAAGCATCATGGTAGCATTGTTTGCTTCTCTAGTGATGAACTAGTGTCACCAGTGGAAAATGGTGATTTTTGCTCTAGTATTGCCATCTTTCATTTTATAAGTGTATGGGTTTATTATAGCATATTTAGGAAGTTATTACTTCTGTTATGATGCCATGAATTATTGAGTTGCTTGTATTATATTTATAGAATATAATTATGTAACATCCCAAGTATGAAACTTCCATTTAGAATGTTTGATTCTTGTTTAATTAAAGTTTTGCATCATGTCATCATACTCATTACCTTGTTTGCTTTTGTTTTCATTTGGTTTGCATCTGTTTTTCTTTGTTTTCACAATTCAAATTCAAACAACTTTCAAATGCTTTGTTTCGTACTTGTTATGTTACAACTTTCCAATTAAAAGGTTCAATAAAAAACATCCATTTTGTTTCCATGAAAAATAACAAAAAGCTCAACTATTAAATTGTTCCTTAATAATCCACTTAATTCAAATTACTTTCAAATTCAAATAAGTTTACAACAGCACCCAATTTGAAAATTATGAAAATTACCAAAACCATTCTAATCATTTGTTTCTAATTAAACAATAAGATTCAAACTATTTAAAATCTTGTTTTCATTAATCACTTAATCTCAAAATGATTCAAATTTAAACCAATTTACAAACAGCAAATTAATTTTGATCATTTTGAAAAACAGAACTTGCTAGCTGTTGCTATTACATAAATAAGCAATCTAAAATTTTGGCCTAAATTTTCTAACCCCCAAAGCTCATCCATTTTCTTCCCTTTTCATTTTAGCAAAAAAAAAGGAAGAAACAAAAAATTTAAAAAGAAAAACGAGGGGGAGAGAGGCAGTGGGCTCTGCCCCACGCGAGCCCAGCCCATCTCCTTGGCCGGTACCCCTTCACCCCCTCGCCCCTTTCTTCTCTGCGTACGGCAGAGCATCCACCGGCGCCACGTCGACGCCGTTGCGCACCGACGGCCAGCAGCGCCCTGTAGCGCCTATAAAAACCTACCCCTAGGCCCCTGCGCTGCCCTAGACCTCTACCACCTACTCCCTCCCTCGCGCCGCCGTCGATCACCATCTCTCTGCCCCGATCCCCTCTCTGCAACCTCACCGGAAAACCACACCTCTGAACCCATGGCAGCCGCCGCCGTTCCGGTGCCCCACCTTCCACGCTGACCACGGGAACGAGTCCCCCTCACCTTCCTCGACGTCATCGACACCGCTGCGGGCCCCGAGGGAGTCTAGATCGCCGCCGCCGTCAACATACTGTCGCCGCCGGAGTCTTCCTCGGGCCTCTGCAACGACTACGGAGAGGGTGAGCAGTCGTATCCCTCTCCTCCTTCCTCTCTGGCGCGAGCACACGCACGTTGCACCACCCTAGCCCAGCAGGAGCACAAGCACGCCGTCCACGGCCACAGCTTGCCGCCGTTGCGCCACCGTCGTTCCTGTCAAGTTCAGAAAGTTTTCATCAGTTAAAATTTCAGTTACGAAACTGAACCTTAACCTAGTTGCATCCCCTATACTGACAAGAACGGTTCAAGCACCGCAGTGGTTGCACGCTGCGTACGCGAGCGCAAGGGCGCAGGATCGAGTCCTGCCCCGCGCGATTAAAATCCAACCTTTTTCTCTCTGGGCTGCTGACAGGTGTGGCCCACCTGTAAGTGCCTCTATTGCCACCTGTGCTGCTACGCAGCCCTGGGGCCCTCTGTCAGTGGCTAGGGCTAGCCACTGCAGAGTAACAAATGTTTTCAACCTTTTATTTTTCATTTTAAGTCCTATTTCATCACAGATTAGTCCCTAGTTTTAAATTGCTAATAACTTTTAAATTATAAACAAAAATAATAAAAGTAAAATATGTTTGTTGAACCAAATTTAATTCTCTACCTGTTTATAACATTTGTATTCTGTTTTGAATAATTCAAATGCATTCAAATTTCAAATTCAAACAATTCATTTGAAATTTAATTAATTGCATAAATATTTCATACTTAATCCAAATAACACAAATAAAATATGTTTTCCATGCTATTTTAAACCACCTTTTCAAATATAAATTTTGTTTCATGTTTTGAATAATTAAAATTGTTTAAATAATTTAAACCTTGTTTAAATCATTTAAAATTGTTAAATTCATAACTTGCTCAAATTAAAATAATTTTGAACATGTAAAATATGTTTTCAAACTAGAAAAGTATAAACTTTTCAAATATGAATCTGAATTTATGTTTTGAACAAATAAAAATTCAATTAAATTCAAACTTGAATTAAATTCATTTAAAACTTGTTTAAACTTGTTTAATTCATAATAAATCCATACTAATTCCTTTTTCAATAATGGAAACATGTAATCCACCTAAAATTGTGTGTTCTTTTCAAATATGAACTTTGTTATCTGTTTTGAACAATTTAAATTGTTGAAAACAACAAATGCTTGTGTGACACCTTTAAGAAACCAAAACTTTCTTAACTTAATAAATAATTTCCAAACTTGATTAAATTTCATTTCTAATTGCATCTATTGTTGTTTTCTTATTGTTTTCATCATGCATGCATCATACTAATCCACTTTCACCTGTTGATTAGTTTTAAAACAATTATTCCAACCTTAATTCATGGGCTTTCCATATGCAATCCCAAATTGCATGTGTGTCCATTTAATTATGTTATGTTACCATGTCAACTAGTTTATTTTTGGTGCATCAATTAAATGGTCATGCATCATCTCATGATTGTGCATTATGCCATCTTATTGATTGTTGTCTCTTTGCATTGTTTGTTTGCTTCTTCTCGAATAGACGACGACGTTGAGACAGACGATCTTTACGACACCCCTTCTGAGGATCTAGCCTAGTACCAGGCTGCTGAGCGTGCAGACTACTACTCCGAGGATTCACTTGGTGGCTACTACGTGGAGTACGACGAGATTGCTGACGAGTAGATAGCGGACCCGGGCAGGATCCGAGACTACGTGGATGGGCTCCGTCTTCTTTTCATTGCCGGCTTCTTAAGCCTATTTGGATTTGTCTGTACTCAGACCCTTTGAATGCTTCCGCTGAGTTGTAATGATGTTATGTTGGGACATGTATCCTCTGGATGATTGTATTTGCTATCTCTGCTCTAATGAGAGCCATTTGCAACTTATTTCCATCTTTTGTGTCTTAGAGATATGTTGTGCTATCATTCTGTTAAACGCCGTTGACGTACCATGTGTGTATGGTATGAAGTACGTCAATGGTAGTATCTTGATCTCTATGGGATAGTTTACATCGACGATGGATAGTAGAGTTTGGTTCTCGCACATAAGTGCTGGCCTACTCGTAAGAGGATGCGGGAGCAGATAAGCCCCGTAATCCAATCATCTACTATTCAGTTCGGACGGTGAGTATCCTCTAGAAGTCAGGGTGCGACAAATGGTATCAGAGCCTGACTGCCTGTAGGATCCCTTTTACTGGTCGCAGTTGAGTCTAGAAACTATTTTGTAGCTATATAGGAAAAATGAAACGTGAGAGTAGGAATTCTGCCATTTTTCTTCTTTCCCCACCCACCCACCCTTTTCTGGTAAGGAAGTGCAACGTTGTTTTCTCTTCTCGTCTAAACTTTCAAGTTAGGTTTTCACGTATCCTGGTTTCTCTAGGATAGTTATATCTACTAGACCATATGAATGGAGATCCTCTATTCCTTAAGGAGTAGATATTGATCCTCTAGAAGCCCGGATGGGTTCTTCCGTAGTACCTCAGGAGTTTTGGTCTCGTGTTTCCCGTTGTTGCTTCGATATCCTGTTCTTCTCAACGTCCTTTTCGTCCGTTGAAACCTTGTTGTTGCTTTCCACTTCAGTTCTCTACCGGCGTCTAATCAAAACTTCCCCGATCATCTGCAGATGGATCTCAGGTTCTACCCGCAGGTGGTTTGGATGACTCGTTGCGACAGCACTGCCGGTTATCCGGAGATGCTGAGGGACATGGTCACTTATCTGGGGTTCCGTTGGGCACCAGAGTACCAGGTCTACGAGCAGCAGCGAGAGTTTGACCAGACCTACTACCAGGCTATCGTCTACATTCTGTCAGATGATGGCATGAGCGTCGTCCACCGCTACGAGGCAGTAGGTTCCACAGTGGATATGGTCGTGCAGCAGGCAGCTTATGTGAGTCTCACCGTCCTTCGTGCTGACTACTGGGGTTTTGACAATTCTATCTATCGCCACATCCCCCGTGGTTACATCACTTCGGAGGGAGCTCACTTCACTCTCTATGACAACTTGGATGTTTATGAGCATGATAACTCCAGGCTGCACACCACCGCTCAGTTTGTGAGGTACAGTGACGCAGTTGCCACCACACTATCTCAGGAGTTGGCCTCAGTCAGAGAGCAGCTCTACCTTGCTTTGACTCGTCTGGCGACGTACACCACAGACTTTGTTGGAGACGAGCGCTTTGCACGTTTCGAGCAGCCAGTTGGTCGTCCTCTGCCAGATGCTGGAGGTTACGAGCCGA
Source organism: Alopecurus myosuroides (assembly GCA_028641055.1). Classification (NCBI taxonomy): domain Eukaryota; kingdom Viridiplantae; phylum Streptophyta; class Magnoliopsida; order Poales; family Poaceae; genus Alopecurus; species Alopecurus myosuroides. The sequence goes on along the minus strand of CM054061.1, from coordinate 211,467,624 downwards.
TCAGAGGTCCACTCCTCAACCTCGGTGCTGGATACACTGGGATTCCCCGCTTTGGAGCACAGGGAGCCGATGCTATGTACTTCATCACACCGAGAGTCGCTCTCAGACCACGTGAGATCTACATGGATCTTCGTTCTACCTACTTTCGTGGGCGTCCTCCTCACCGTACCTCTCGCCGTACTACTCACCGCCGTCCTGCGTGATGAGCATGGGAGTACCGATGTATCCATTCTTAGCTATGTTTAGTTATCCTTTGGCATTCGAACCATTTATGGTGTGTTGGATATTCTGATGTATTTGAACATGTTATGATGTACCTGTTGGTTATCTATTCATGCGTCGGAATAATCTCTCTTTCGGTTGTCAAGTCTATCCTTTTCTGTTGTTGTGCTAAAATGCATTTCCATTCAGGATTCCGCCAACAAGGAACACCCCGCCTGAGCCACCGCCAATCACGGAGCTGTTGACTCAGATGACTCAAGTCGTGACGCAGATGGCCGAGTTCCAGGCTAATCAGCACATCAACTAGACCGCTCCACGAGTCAGCATCAAGGAGTTCCTTAGTCCCGGCCCGAGAGCTTTCGTGGCAACACGCGAGCCTCTGGATGCTGATGACTGGATCCGTGAGATGGCCAAGGCTCTGGACATTGCTCACGTTGCTGAGGAAGACAAGGTCAAGTATGCCTCCTATCTGCTGAAGGGTCAGGCAGCTACTTGGTGGGAGAACTACCAGACCATGAGAGCTGGCTATCCTATCACCTGGGGTTGTTTCAAGGAAGCCTTCCTGAAGCACCACATTCCAGATGGTCTCATGGAAAGGATGCGTGAAGAGTTCTGCTCTCTTAAGCAGGGCAAGCTGGACGTTATCAGCTATCAGAGTGAGTTCAATCGCCTCGCTCGATACGCTGGAGACGAGGTGTCCACTGAGGCTAAGAAGATGGCAAGGTTCCGCAGAGGTTTTAACCCGGAACTCAAGTACGCCCTCACCAACATCAAGGCCAAAGACTTCGAGGAGCTCGTTAACACCGCGCTCAATGAGGAAAATGGGCGCAAGGCGTTCGAAGAGTCTCGCAAGCACTCGCGTGAGGGTGGTTCCTCCTCTAACATGACCACCCCTACGCAGAAGCGCCGCATCTGGGTGCCAAATGGTGCTGTCACGAGGACCCCATATGCCCAAGCTTCTCCAGGCTTTGCTCCCCGCCCACCCAACCCATCTCAGATGCATGGTCAGAGGTTTTCAATGGGGCAGCCAAGGCCAGATCCTCCTTGTGTCGTCACTTGCTTCAAGTGCAAGCAGACGGGGCATTACGCTGACAAGTGCACTCAGAGGCAGCTACCTCCACCACCACCTCGTCCCAACACCAACCAGGCAATGGTGTGTGCTCCCCCGGATAAAGCCTTCAACTCCAACAACAGGCCTGTCGGGAGGACCGCGAGGGTGAATCATATCAAGGCCGACAAAGCTGAGGAAGCTACTGACGTCGTTCTCGGTACATTCCCCATAAACTCTAACCCAGCTAAAGTGTTGTTTGATACCGGAGCATCGCATTCTTTCGTGTCAAAGATCTTTGCGACAGCAATTAAGCTCCCCTTTGTTGGTTTGGGTTCCCCGCTAGTAGTAAACTCCCCTGGAGCAACTATGCAAACTTCCAAGATCAGTCACGAGAATCAGATCCTAATTGGAGGCCACATATTTCTTGGTTCTCTCATTCTGCTTGGCAATTCTGACATTGATGTCATTCTTGGCATGGATTGGTTGAGGGCCAATAAAGCTAAAATTGACTATTCTCAGAAGTCGATAACTCTGTTCCACCCTTCTGGCCAGATAGTCTATTCTCCAAATGAATCAAGTTCTGTTTAGCTATACACCCTCGATGCTAAACCTCTACCTCTACTTGAAAATGTTCCGGTGGTTTGTGAATTCCCTGACGTCTTTCCAGAAGAGTTGCCAGGGATGCCTCCGGACAGAGCAGTTGAGTTCGTGATCGAGCTTGAACCAGGTACTGCTCCAATCTCTAAGCATCCATATAAGATAGCTCCTCCTGAACTGAAGTTGTTGAAGGAGCAAATCGATATGTACATGGAGAAAGGTTACATTCAGCCTAGTTCCTCCGCTTGGGGTTGCCCAACTCTGTTCGTGGCGAAGAAGGATCAAACAAAGAGACTCGTTGTTGACTATCGTCCTCTTAATGAGAAAACCATCAAAAACAAGTATCCCATTCCTCGTATCGATGATCTTTTTGATCAACTTGCTGGAGCCTCAATATTCTCCAAGTTGGACTTGAGGATGGGTTACCATCAAATAAAGATCAGAAAGGAAGATATTCCAAAAACAGCTTTCACCACTAGGTACGGTCTATATGAATACACCGTCATGTCCTTTGGTCTCACCAATGCACCGGCGACATTCTCTCGACTCATGAATTCTGTCTTCCATGAATACCTCGACAAGTTCGTTGTGGTATATCTTGATGACATTCTTGTCTACTCAAAATCTGAGGAAGAGCATGAAGAACATCTTCGTCTCACTCTCATGAAACTTCGCGAGCATCGTTTGTATGCCAAGTTCTCCAAATGTGAGTTCTGGATTTCAGAAGTTGCTTATCTTGGTCACATCATCTCTGCCAAGGGCATAGCCATTGACCCAGAAAAGGTTAAGGCAATTGTTGATTGGAAACCTCCTAAGACGGTAAAGCAAGTAAGAAGTTTTCTTGGCTTGGCTAGCTATTGTCGTCGTTTCGTCCAAAACTTCTCCAAGATTGCCAAACCTCTCACTGATCTCACAAAGAAGGACAGGAAGTTCGTTTGGTCTCCACAATGTGATGAAAGTTTCAATCTCCTGAAGACTAAACTCACTTCTACACCAGTTCTGGTTGGCCCAGATACTACCAAACCTTTCTAGATATTCTGCGATGCATCTCTCCAAGGTCTAGGAGCAGTTCTTATGCAAGAACGTCAAGTTGTGGCTTATGCTTCACGTCAGTTGAATGCACATGAGCAAAATTATCCCACTCATGACCTTGAACTTGCAGCAGTTGTGTTTGCCCTCAAGAAATGGAGGCAATACTTGTTGGGTAATCGCACTGAAATCTTTTCCGATCATAAGAGTCTGAAATACATCTTCACTCAACCAGATCTAAACCTCAGGCAAAGGAGATGGATTGAAAAGATTAAAGACTTTGATCTCACCATTTCTTACACTCCAGGCAAGGCTAATGTTATGGCCGATGCTCTCAGTCGCAAGTCGTATTGCAATAATCTCATGATCATGGAAAGCCAACCTCCACTTCATGAAGAATTCCAGAAGCTGAACCTTGGTCTTGTTCCTCAAGGATATCTTGCTAGCTTGACAGCCATCCCAACTCTCGAGGACAAGATTCGTTCTGAACAACTTCGCGATGCTGAAATCAAGAAGATGGTAGAACACATCAAACAAGGCAAGGAGAAATTCAAGTCCTTCTCAATTGATGACAAGGGAACTGTGTTCTTCGAAGGACGCATTGCAGTTCCTAAGATTCAAAGTCTCAAAGATGTTATTCTCAAGGAGGCTCATGAAACTCCTCTCTCCATCCACCCTGGAAGTACAAAGATGTACCAAGATCTTAAGACACTGTATTGGTGGCCTGGCATGAAACGTGAAATTGCTCAATACATTTCTGAATGCGACGTTTGTCAACGTGTTAAGGCAGTTCATCAGAAAATAGCCGGTCTTCTCCAACCTCTGAAAATTCCTGAGTGGAAGTGGGACATGATTGAAATGGACTTCGTCACTGGTTTTCCAAAGTCCAAGAAGGGCAACGATGCAATCTTCGTTGTCATTGATCGTCTCACTAAAGTAGCTCACTTCTTTGCTATCAAAGAAACAATCTCAGCTAGCCAGTTAGCAGAACTCTACACAGCAAAGATTGTTCCTCTTCATGGTGTTCCATTGGAAATAAGCTCAGGCCGTGGAAGCATATTCACTTCTCATTTCTGGAAAAGCTTTCAAGAAGCATTGGGCACCAAACTTCTGTTCAGCACAGCTTATCACCCTCAGTCTCAAGGGCAGGTCGAAAGAGTCAATCAGATTCTCGAGGATATACTCAGAGCATGTGGTATCTCTTTTGGCATGAAATGGGAGGAATGCCTTCCATATGCTGAATTCTCCTACAACAACAGCTTCCAGGCAAGCCTAGGCATGGCACCATTTGAAGCTCTATATGGCCGCAGATGCAGGAGTCCAATCAATTGGTCTGGAGCTCGTGAACGTTCACTCTTAGGCCCTGACATTGTTAAGGAAGCCGAAGAGAAAGTTCGTATCATTCGTGACAATCTCAAGATTGCTCAGTCTCGTCAGAAGAGCTACTATGACAGCAAGCACAGGGATATGATTGTGACGCCCCGTGATCGGGCACTATGCAGATTTCAGCATTTCCGCCAAATCCGCATAATAACTGATTCCAGGTTGCCATTTGTGATAACATTACAACAGTTCACGAATATTCCACAACAACAACAGAAAAGATATATACAAGAGGACTCAAACGAGTCAAGGATACAACTGATACAATACAAAGATCCAAATAACAACGGAAGAAACAACATAGTGTCCGACTACGGACAAGATACAAATTGGACTGAGAGTCCTGAAGATAACCGAGAGCGTCCAATCCCTGCCCAGGCCAAGCCGGAGGGATTCCCAAGCTAACATCGTCAGACTTCAAACCTGTTGACTTGTCGCACCCTGATTTCTAGGGGATACTCACCGTACGAACTGGATAGCAGATGCTTGGATTATGGGGCATAACTGCTCCCACGTCCCAGCTTCCTGGTAGGCCTGCGCTTATGCGCGACAACACAAGCCCTGCTATTCCATCGTCGATGTAAACTATCCACTAGAGATCAACGGCACTTCCGTCGACGTACTTCAAACCATACACACATGGTACGTCAACGGCGTTTAACAAGTGATACCACAACAGATCTCTACGACACAAAAGATTGAAATAACTTGCAAATGGCTCTCATTAGAGCAGAGATAGCAAATACAATCATTCAGAGGGCACATGCCCCAACAATACATCGTTACAATACAGCGGAAGCATTCAACATGTCTGAGTACAGACAAGAACCAAATAGGCCTAAGAGGCCGGAAACAAACAGACGGAGCCCATCCACGAAGTCTCGGATCCTACCCGGGTCCGCTATCTACTCGTCAGCAGTCTCGTCATACTCCACGTAGTTGCCATCATGTAGATCCTCGGAAACGTAGGTCTGCGGAAACCACAGCCCCAAAGGGGTCAGTACATAAACGTACTGGCAAGCAAGACTCACAGTTCACCAAAGTGTAACCCGTCAACACCAAGCACAGATGCCTTGGGTTCAACGGAAGAGAGGGGATATAAAAGATGCTGCAACTGTCTGCGCTAACCAATTACAGAGATTATACTACTTCCGGCTAACAGAAAGGAGATGAGATCGAGGATTGTAACCAACTGAAAGATAACTTCAAACAAACCCATCCTGGATCTCGCCCCTTATCCAAAGAAGCAATCCGAGGATAACTCACACAGTTGTAATAAAGGTGAATCAAGTTATTGTGTCATCAACCTATTACTAGTCAAGTTATTAATCATTGGGTGTAACATGTTTGATCGTTATGTTTAAGTTGTCCTGAGTACTTGTTAGCCAGTACTTTCACCAAGTAATCCATAACCGCGGAAAACACGGCTTCTCGAGAAGATTATCCCTGCAGGGTTGCACCAATTTGGCCGTACACTCATGAATAACCCGCCAGATGGAAAGGCCCTTCCACCAAGCGGGGTACTCAACACAACCAACCATTCTTCGCATCAAGCCCAAAGAACCTTGGGCGCACGGCTAATCAAGCCCAGAAGAAAATGGACCATCATAGCACTCTAAGACCGTGTCCCCCTATATGCCGACTACAAAAGTTCCACCCTGCGCTGGGCTCGCAAAAACATGCATGCGGCAAATGGAAAACACGAACTAAATGAGGCGATTTGGACGAGATGCGAATCAGGTCAAGTTGAGGGGGGCGCCCATACTCGCTTCCCAAATGCGGGTAGTGCGCTCATCATGGATCAGTAGACAAGACCCTTTTCCTATTAGGGTCGACACTAGCAGGCTCCAAAACCTCTCATGGGCCTCCTGCCGGTGCCTTATCATCAAGTTTATTATTAATAGTAACATTAGCATGATTGATTGATTAAACAACGAGCCCCCACAACGTAATGGAAATAGTAACAGAAAGTAACGGGTAACAGACTCGAGCAAAAGCAACCTAAGCATGCTAGTAAGACACGGGCTCAAACAATGGTTATAGGTATGGAGGTGAGGCAATATCAGGGTTAGAGGATACATGTGATGGGTTCGTAACAGAAACAACTACTACTAAGGCTAGCAGAAAAGAACAACGGAAAGTATCGGTAATCAATGTTGAAAGGAACACAGTGGTTCATGTGAGTGATAACTTGCCTGCAAAACCCAGTAGCCTGGTACTGAGCTAAATCCTTAGGAGGGATGTCGTAAGTATCGTCGGTCTCAACGTCGTCGTGTATCCGAGAAGAAGCAAACAGACATTGCAGAAAGATAAGCAATCATTATCATGGCATAGGTGCACGAACATGGGATGATGCATGTCATGTTAATAGGTGCATCAGAATAAACTACTTGACAAGTAACACAATTTAATTGGATCCATATGCAATGAGAATTGCATATGGATGCAAATGCTTTAGGTTGAAGCAATGATCTACATTTGATTAACAAGTGTAAGTAGTTAAACATGATGCATGCATGATGATAACAACATAATAACAACAAGAGGTGCAAGTGGAAAAGGAATTTAACAAGGTTTGGAAATCATTTGTTAAGTTTGGAAAATTTGGTTAATTAAAGATGTCACACAACAATTGTTGTTTTCATCAAGTTAAAGTGTTCAAAACAAATAACAAAGTTTATATTTGAAAAGAACACACAATTTTAGGTGGAAATTGGATTTAAAATGAGCAAGTTATTATTTTGGCAATTTTAAATGCAATAAACAAGAAACAGTTGTTTTCAGCAATTTAAATTATTCAAAACAGCAAACAAAATTTATATTTGGAAAGAACATGAAAAGTTGATTGGAAAACATATTTAGTTTGTGAAATTTGGAATTTTTATGAGCAAGTTATTAATTTTGCAAATTTAAGTGAATTTGACAAGTTTTCAAATTTTGCACCAATTTAAAATATTCAAAACAGTAAATAAATTTTATATTTGGATAGATCATTCAATTTGGTACAGAAAACATATAAAAAATGTTGAATTTGGTGTTAGGATGAATTTTTTATGCATTTTACCAAGTTGGGGTGCAATCTGCCATTTTAGTTACTAACCAGGGACTTAGAAATATTTTATATTGATCTAGAATTAATAGCAGGGACCTGTTGGTGATTTCTGGGGAGTTGCTATATCAAAACAAAGGGAAAATAAAAAGTTTGGTTTTATTGCGCAGGGGGGGACTCGAACCCACACCCTCCTGTTAGTGCGCGCGGGCTGCTGCCAAGTGGGCTGATGCTCTGGTTGGTGTTAGACTAGGCCTCGGGTTGGGTATATGCTGTGGTTTGCGGGTGGGTTTTCTGAATCTGAATCGGAACTGAAAACGCACGATGGCTTCCTCGACAGAGAGCGGCCAGCGGTGGTGTGATGTTCGCCGGAGACCAACCGCTGCGGGCTCGTGGTGGTGCGGGAGAGGACATAAGGGAGAGGAGGGAGGCGAGAGTAGGAGGGGAGCGGATCACCTTGAGGAGGGCGGACAGGAGGCGACCGTGCAGGTCGGTCGAGTCGATGCAGCAGGCAGGGGGGGCGACGGCCGGTTGGAGCGGACGGCGGCGGCGCCTCAGGCGCTCCCGGTCAGCGCCGCGGGGTGGAGGGGGAAGAGGGGGGTGCGGGGTTTCCATTCCCGCACCCGCCCTGGCCGGAGGGCACCTCCCGCGCCGGCGATCACCGGAGAGAAGTGGCCATTTTTCGGGTGGAGGTGATGTTCACGTTCAGATACAGAGATTCAGAGAGAGGGAGCAACAGAGAGAAGAGAGATGGGGAAGAGAGGAAGAAGGAGGCGGCTTGAGGGAGAAGGGCTAGCTAGGGTTAGGATTCGGTGGTTCAGGTCGAGATATAGGGGAGGAGGAGGTGTACGGCAGCAATCGTGGAGGGCATGGAGATGAACCTGTGGTTCTGATTGAGTTCGTACAGAGGATGAAAGTGACAGGAGGGAGAAGAGGGGTATTGGGCTAAGGAAGAGAAGTGGGCTTGGGGGTAGGAGAGAAAAAGGATGGGCCATGCCCCTCTCCTTTGCAATTTTATTTTCTTTTCCTGTTTTATATTTTTTTTTGTAGATTGCTTTTGAAAGAAAAAGTTAAGGTTTTTGTTAGTAAAAAAATACAGAAAAATTAGTTTAGACTTGTTATGTAATTAGAAACCATATTGTAAGATTGTATTTCAAAAATTAAGTTTTAAAATGGTAGTTGGTATGGAATTTCAAATGGAAAACAAATTGAATTTGAAAGGGTTTGATTATTGGATGCATTTTTTATAGAGATGAAACAATAGTTTGGAATCACACTTTAATGGAAACAAATAATGGTTTTATTTTGAAATATCTTTTTAGAAATTGTAACATCACAAGGATGAAACAAAAGGTTTGAATTTTGGTTTGAAATTCAAATAGAAAACAAAGGAAAACAAATGGAAAACAAACAAAACAAATGCAATCAACATGATGCCATGATGCAAAACATAAAATAACAGAGAGCAAACATTCTAATGGCTATTTTTCAGACTTGGGATGTTACAAAACGCCCCCCCTTGAAGGAATCGCGCCCCGAGATTCCTACTGAGAAAAGAAAAGGTCCGGAAACTTCTTGGGAAGATCTTCTTGAGCTGTGACACGTGAAACACATCGTGCACATTGGATAGACGTCAGGGAATTTGGAAACCACCGGAACATTTTGAAATAAAGGGAGAGGTTTTTTGTACCAAGGGTGTATAGCTGGGTAGAATTTGATTCATTTGGAGAATAGACTATCTGTAATAATGGTGGAACAGAGTTTTTGACATTAATGGAACACCAAGAATGAGATAAATGTCAGAATCATCAACATGAGAGTAACGAGGAATATGTGGCCTCCCATTAGAATTGGATTGTTCTTACTTATGTTGGAAGTCAACACTTGAGATTCCGGAGAGTGAACGGTGATTTGATTGCTTAGTGGAACCAGAATTAGGTTGTATGTTGTTGAAAAGATTGTTGACACAAAGGAATGTGATGCTCCGGTATGAAACAACACTTTAGCTGGAAAGAGTTTAGCAGATGAACGGGGAAACTTTGATTAGACGCCGGTAGAAGATTTGGAGTGGAAAACAACAACAAGATTTGAACGGACGAAAAGGAAATGTTTAGAAGAATAGGACATTGAAGCAACACCGAGGAAAACGAGAACAAAACTCCTAAGGTACTATGGAAAACCCAAAACTCGTGAAATCCTAACTTGAAAGTTTAGATGAGAAGGGAAAACAGCGTTACACTTCCTTACCAGAAAAGGGAGGGAGGGTGGGGAAAAGAAGAAAAAGAACAGAATTCCTACTCTCACGTTTCATTTTTCCTATATAGCTACAAAATAGTTTCTAGACTCAACTGCGACCAGTAAAAAAGGATCCTACAGGCAGACAGGCTCTGATACCATTTGTCGCACCCTGATTTCTAGGGGATACTCACCGTACGAACTGGATAGCAGATGCTTGGATTATGGGGCATAACTGCTCCCACGTCCCAGCTTCCTGGTAGGCCTGCGCTTATGCGCGACAACACAAGCCCTGCTATTCCATCGTCGATGTAAACTATCCACTAGAGATCAACGGCACTTCCGTCGACGTACTTCAAACCATACACACATGGTACGTCAACGGCGTTTAACAAGTGATACCACAACAGATCTCTACGACACAAAAGATTGAAATAACTTGCAAATGGCTCTCATTAGAGCAGAGATAGCAAATACAATCATTCAGAGGGCACATGCCCCAACAATACATCGTTACAATACAGCGGAAGCATTCAACATGTCTGAGTACAGACAAGAACCAAATAGGCCTAAGAGGCCGGAAACAAACAGACGGAGCCCATCCACGAAGTCTCGGATCCTACCCGGGTCCGCTATCTACTCGTCAGCAGTCTCGTCATACTCCACGTAGTTGCCATCATGTAGATCCTCGGAAACGTAGGTCTGCGGAAACCACAGCCCCAAAGGGGTCAGTACATAAACGTACTGGCAAGCAAGACTCACAGTTCACCAAAGTGTAACCCGTCAACACCAAGCACAGATGCCTTGGGTTCAACGGAAGAGAGGGGATATAAAAGATGCTGCAACTGTCTGCGCTAACCAATTACAGAGATTATACTACTTCCGGCTAACAGAAAGGAGATGAGATCGAGGATTGTAACCAACTGAAAGATAACTTCAAACAAACCCATCCTGGATCTCGCCCCTTATCCAAAGAAGCAATCCGAGGATAACTCACACAGTTGTAATAAAGGTGAATCAAGTTATTGTGTCATCAACCTATTACTAGTCAAGTTATTAATCATTGGGTGTAACATGTTTGATCGTTATGTTTAAGTTGTCCTGAGTACTTGTTAGCCAGTACTTTCACCAAGTAATCCATAACCGCGGAAAACACGGCTTCTCGAGAAGATTATCCCTGCAGGGTTGCACCAATTTGGCCGTACACTCATGAATAACCCGCCAGATGGAAAGGCCCTTCCACCAAGCGGGGTACTCAACACAACCAACCATTCTTCGCATCAAGCCCAAAGAACCTTGGGCGCACGGCTAATCAAGCCCAGAAGAAAATGGACCATCATAGCACTCTAAGACCGTGTCCCCCTATATGCCGACTACAAAAGTTCCACCCTGCGCTGGGCTCGCAAAAACATGCATGCGGCAAATGGAAAACACGAACTAAATGAGGCGATTTGGACGAGATGCGAATCAGGTCAAGTTGAGGGGGGCGCCCATACTCGCTTCCCAAATGCGGGTAGTGCGCTCATCATGGATCAGTAGACAAGACCCTTTTCCTATTAGGGTCGACACTAGCAGGCTCCAAAACCTCTCATGGGCCTCCTGCCGGTGCCTTATCATCAAGTTTATTATTAATAGTAACATTAGCATGATTGATTGATTAAACAACGAGCCCCCACAACGTAATGGAAATAGTAACAGAAAGTAACGGGTAACAGACTCGAGCAAAAGCAACCTAAGCATGCTAGTAAGACACGGGCTCAAACAATGGTTATAGGTATGGAGGTGAGGCAATATCAGGGTTAGAGGATACATGTGATGGGTTCGTAACAGAAACAACTACTACTAAGGCTAGCAGAAAAGAACAACGGAAAGTATCGGTAATCAATGTTGAAAGGAACACAGTGGTTCATGTGAGTGATAACTTGCCTGCAAAACCCAGTAGCCTGGTACTGAGCTAAATCCTTAGGAGGGATGTCGTAAGTATCGTCGGTCTCAACGTCGTCGTGTATCCGAGAAGAAGCAAACAGACATTGCAGAAAGATAAGCAATCATTATCATGGCATAGGTGCACGAACATGGGATGATGCATGTCATGTTAATAGGTGCATCAGAATAAACTACTTGACAAGTAACACAATTTAATTGGATCCATATGCAATGAGAATTGCATATGGATGCAAATGCTTTAGGTTGAAGCAATGATCTACATTTGATTAACAAGTGTAAGTAGTTAAACATGATGCATGCATGATGATAACAACATAATAACAACAAGAGGTGCAAGTGGAAAAGGAATTTAACAAGGTTTGGAAATCATTTGTTAAGTTTGGAAAATTTGGTTAATTAAAGATGTCACACAACAATTGTTGTTTTCATCAAGTTAAAGTGTTCAAAACAAATAACAAAGTTTATATTTGAAAAGAACACACAATTTTAGGTGGAAATTGGATTTAAAATGAGCAAGTTATTATTTTGGCAATTTTAAATGCAATAAACAAGAAACAGTTGTTTTCAGCAATTTAAATTATTCAAAACAGCAAACAAAATTTATATTTGGAAAGAACATGAAAAGTTGATTGGAAAACATATTTAGTTTGTGAAATTTGGAATTTTTATGAGCAAGTTATTAATTTTGCAAATTTAAGTGAATTTGACAAGTTTTCAAATTTTGCACCAATTTAAAATATTCAAAACAGTAAATAAATTTTATATTTGGATAGATCATTCAATTTGGTACAGAAAACATATAAAAAATGTTGAATTTGGTGTTAGGATGAATTTTTTATGCATTTTACCAAGTTGGGGTGCAATCTGCCATTTTAGTTACTAACCAGGGACTTAGAAATATTTTATATTGATCTAGAATTAATAGCAGGGACCTGTTGGTGATTTCTGGGGAGTTGCTATATCAAAACAAAGGGAAAATAAAAAGTTTGGTTTTATTGCGCAGGGGGGGACTCGAACCCACACCCTCCTGTTAGTGCGCGCGGGCTGCTGCCAAGTGGGCTGATGCTCTGGTTGGTGTTAGACTAGGCCTCGGGTTGGGTATATGCTGTGGTTTGCGGGTGGGTTTTCTGAATCTGAATCGGAACTGAAAACGCACGATGGCTTCCTCGACAGAGAGCGGCCAGCGGTGGTGTGATGTTCGCCGGAGACCAACCGCTGCGGGCTCGTGGTGGTGCGGGAGAGGACATAAGGGAGAGGAGGGAGGCGAGAGTAGGAGGGGAGCGGATCACCTTGAGGAGGGCGGACAGGAGGCGACCGTGCAGGTCGGTCGAGTCGATGCAGCAGGCAGGGGGGCGACGGCCGGTTGGAGCGGACGGCGGCGGCGCCTCAGGCGCTCCCGGTCAGCGCCGCGGGGTGGAGGGGGAAGAGGGGGGTGCGGGGTTTCCATTCCCGCACCCGCCCTGGCCGGAGGGCACCTCCCGCGCCGGCGATCACCGGAGAGAAGTGGCCATTTTTCGGGTGGAGGTGATGTTCACGTTCAGATACAGAGATTCAGAGAGAGGGAGCAACAGAGAGAAGAGAGATGGGGAAGAGAGGAAGAAGGAGGCGGCTTGAGGGAGAAGGGCTAGCTAGGGTTAGGATTCGGTGGTTCAGGTCGAGATATAGGGGAGGAGGAGGTGTACGGCAGCAATCGTGGAGGGCATGGAGATGAACCTGTGGTTCTGATTGAGTTCGTACAGAGGATGAAAGTGACAGGAGGGAGAAGAGGGGTATTGGGCTAAGGAAGAGAAGTGGGCTTGGGGGTAGGAGAGAAAAAGGATGGGCCATGCCCCTCTCCTTTGCAATTTTATTTTCTTTTCCTGTTTTATATTTTTTTTTGTAGATTGCTTTTGAAAGAAAAAGTTAAGGTTTTTGTTAGTAAAAAAATACAGAAAAATTAGTTTAGACTTGTTATGTAATTAGAAACCATATTGTAAGATTGTATTTCAAAAATTAAGTTTTAAAATGGTAGTTGGTATGGAATTTCAAATGGAAAACAAATTGAATTTGAAAGGGTTTGATTATTGGATGCATTTTTTATAGAGATGAAACAATAGTTTGGAATCACACTTTAATGGAAACAAATAATGGTTTTATTTTGAAATATCTTTTTAGAAATTGTAACATCACAAGGATGAAACAAAAGGTTTGAATTTTGGTTTGAAATTCAAATAGAAAACAAAGGAAAACAAATGGAAAACAAACAAAACAAATGCAATCAACATGATGCCATGATGCAAAACATAAAATAACAGAGAGCAAACATTCTAATGGCTATTTTTCAGACTTGGGATGTTACATGACTGCAATGTTGAATATGCAGCCACGAAAAAGGATTCGTGGGTCAGTACGGTTAAGTACTGGCAAGTGGATAACCCATACTCACAAGATACCGGCGTAACCAGTCATCAAAAGATACAAATACTTTGGGTTCAACGGAAAGGAAAGGATTATTGCAAAGAAGCGGCAGCGGGCTGCACTAACCAACTACAGAAAACACACTACAACTTCCGGCTAACAGAAAGAAGATAAGATAGCGTATCGGAACCAACTACAACTAACTTCAAACAAACCCATCCAATGTCACCCCCTTCTAAGGAAGCAACCCAAGGAAACTCACACTGTTGATTAAGGTGAAGTTCAGGTTATTGTGACAATATGCCTATTACTAGTCAAATTATTATTGATTAGGTGTAAGTTGTTCTGAGTACTTGTTAGCCAGTACTTTCACCAAGTCGTCACATAACCGCGGACAACACGGCTTCTCGAGAAGATTTATCCCTGCAGGGGGTGCTCCAGTACCCGTACACACTCAAGCCACCAACTAAAACTCAGGTTGGCTCGACACGATCCAAACCGTCTCTACAACCCATCCTAGGAGCCATGGAGCTATAAGGTCCCAGCCACGCAGCCGAATACTCAGCGCAGGTGTGCAAAACTCCCGTAGGACACAACACCCCGACACTACAGGCCTCACCCTATATGCATCATCATCATCATCATCAGTAACCATGGGGGATCAACCCATTATGCAAGGAGCAAATGGAACACCCGAACTAAGTGTGGCTCTTCGGACAAGCTGCAGATCAGGTCTAAGTCGAGGGGGGTTCCATACCACCACCCGGATGCGGTGAGCACGCTCATCATGGATCAGTAGACAAGACTCTTTTCCTAATTAAGTTCGACACTAGCAGGCTTCAAAACCCTAACCCGGGCCTCCTGCCGGTGCCTTAACATCAAATTATTATTACCCAAAACATTAACATGTTGTTGATTAAGTTGGAACCCAACTATCAACTAAACAGGTGATAAGACGGACAACAAGACTTGAGCGCAAACAACACTAAGCATGCAACTACGAAACGGGGCCAACAAGGTAAACAAACAACAGTTAATAGGAAGTGGAAGGAAGGCTATATCATGGCTGCAAGGTAAACATATAATAGGATCGAGACACAAGCATCGAATCAACAGGCTAGAATAAGAACAACGGAAAGAATCGGTAACAAGTGATGAAAGGCAGCCATTTGGCAGCAAGTGAGTATACTTTCCTGAGATCCAGCAAGTAGAGGTAGCAGAACTTGTCGTTGCTCACATCATCTCAACGTCCTATCCGCGAAGAAGCAACGAACCTCGAACAAACACCGGATGCAACAATTACTACTACGGCAAAAGATCCAGCATGATCAAGATATGGATGCATGACAATTTAATGGATGCATAGAAATAAACTAGTTGACATGATAACATGTTTAAATGGACCCATATGCAAGTTGAGTTGCATATGAAAAGCCCATGAATTATGGTTGAAACAATTGTTTTACAGCTAACCAACAGGTGAAAGTGGTTTAGTATGATGCATGGATGAGGAAAATAACAAAATAACAATAATAGAACCAATTGGAAATAAGGTTTACCAAGTTTGGGAAATTATTTATTAAGTTAGGAAATTTGGCTTCTTAAGGGAGTTACACAAGCATTTATTGTTTTCACCCATTTTAATTGTTCAAAACAGATAAAAAAATTTATATTTGGGTAGAGCATTTAATTTTAATTGGAAAACATATTTTATTTGTTGAAATTGCAATTAAGATGAATTAGTTATTAATTTGACAATTTTAAATGCATTAAATAAGAAACAGTTTTTTTCAGCAATTTAAAATATTCAAAACAGCAAACAAAGTTGATATTTGCAAAGTTCATGAAAAATGGGATGGAAAACATATTTGATTTGTTGGATTTGGAATTAAAATGAACAAGTTATGAATTTTGCAATTTAAAAGGTTTAATTAAAGCATTGAATTATTCCACCAATTTTAATTAGGAAAAACAGTAAACAAATTGCATTGAAAAAGTTGAAAACATGTAGAAAATGTTTCACTGAACATTTTGAGCTATTAAACATAATTTTTGGGTTATTAATGAATTTATTATGCAAGTTTTTATAATCATTCTTATTCTGCCCCTTTTTGTAAACAGAGGAAAACATGTTCAAAATTAATTCAATTGTGCCCAAATAAAATACCAATGTGTAGAGTTTGTTAAGAGAATTTTTTAGAGCCCAAGTTTGATTAAATTGGATGAGCAGAACTAAAGTTATGAAATTCCAAAGTTTCCAATTTTTATTGCATTTTCAGTAATTAATTATTTAGTGCCAAATTTGTTACAGAAACATATTGCAAACTTGACATTAACAGAAAGGGCTCAAGATTATGAATCTACAGGATTTTGAATCATTCAAATTGGGGCAAGATTCAATTTTATATGGATTTTAGAGTTAATGCCTCAGATCTGAGTTTCTGAAATTCGGGCAGAAAAAGAAAAGCAGAAATAAAAGGGTGGCTTTTCTGCCTGGGGGGGAATCGAACCCTGGACCTGGGGCTTGGGTGCAAGGGGGTTAACCAGTGGACTAGCTCGCTTGGTTGTGACGTGTTCTGTAACTGCAGTAATACAAACGATGCCGAGGCGCAGTTTCCTAACGAAACTGAAGGTGTACGCCTGCAGGGACGTGCGACAGACGAAAGCAACCAGGGTCGATCGCCGGCGGCCTGCAGCTCGATGGCGGGGTCCTCCGCGCGATGGCGGTTCACAGAGCAAGAGGGGAGGAGGAGGAAGCCCTAGGGCGGAGGGGGGCCCTCACCTCGGGCGCGTCGTCGTTGAAGGGAGAGGCGCAGGGCGTCGCTGTCCCTGCATCGAAGCAGGCAGATGGCCGCCACGCGCCGGGGAGGAAGAGGGCCACGGCGGCGCCTCCCCATGGCCTCCCGGAGCGGGGCGAGGAAGCGAGGCCGGAGAGGATGCAGCGGTGGTTCCATTCCCGTGCCTTGGAGGAGGGGACCACGACCCCAGCGGCCACCTTGGGAAGCTCCAAAATCGGCCATGGTTCTGGGTTCAGAGAAGAGATACAGAGGGAGGGGGCGATCGGAGGAGAAACAGGAGGGGACGGCGGCGCTAGGGAGGAAGAGGGAGAAGGGGACGACCTAGGGTTTCTGGGGGGATCCGGAGGGAGGGGTAGATAAGGGGGCAGTGCACATGGGGGGAGGCGCTCGGTGACAGCGACGTCTCCCCACCCTGTACAGACAGAGGTGGAAGATGGAGTTGTGGGCTGGGCTGTGTTAGGTGGGCTGGCCGTTGGGGCTTGGCCTGCCTCCCACAGCTCACCTCTTTTCTTTTTATTTATTTCTTCCTTTTTTTTTGTAAGAGAAATGGTGATGGAAAAGGAGGAATTTGAGGGAGTTAAAAGGACCAGAAAAATATGGCAACAAAATATTTGTGGATAGAAATGCCAAAGTACAAGGGCACCCTGTTGGATTTTTAAAATTTCAAATTTATTTTGAAATTGGAATTTGAGGTGACTTTGAACCAAATTTGAACTTGAGGGAGTTTTAAGATTCCAAAAATCATGGTTTTGGTTTCTTTGTACTTGGCATTCAAAATGCCCAAGTGTGGAAGTTTTTGTTTTTGAAAATTTAAAAGTTTGTTTGGGTTTTGAATTTAAATGACATTTGGGTGAGTTGGTTTGAGTTTTCAAGTTGGTATGCAAACAATGCAATGCATATGATGCATGTGATGCAAAAAAGAAAAAGAAAAACAACCAATTTCTAGTTAGGGTAACACCCCAGGTGTTACAGACGACACCACTAACAAGGGATTGCGCCTTCGCAATCCACCTGCTAACCCGGGCGGGGAAAGAAGTTAGACTATCGATTCTTCATGCTTCCAGTTGATCTCCTCGACACCACTAACAAGAGATTCTTGCTCGGAGTGACGACGATGTTCTCCCACCAGGAATCTTTCGATGATCGAACCTATTAGGTTAAAGGCTCAGAAAACGTCCACCCACGTAGGATCCTAACACTTTGAAAGATAGACAAGGGGGGAGACTCCAAAACAATTAAGATGGGAGGGGAAATAGAATAGAGATAAGGAGAAAACAAGAATCCTATTGAGATGTTTTCCAAAATAGTTTAGCATAAATAGTTTTTGACATTCTAGAAACAACGACCGTTAGCGAGGTTAACCTACAGGCTTTGCGGACCCGTTGCTTCGATAACCATTCGTGTCGAAACAATCTCGGGAATCGGAACCAAGGCTCTGATACCATTTGTGACGCCCCGTGATCGGGCACTATGCAGATTTCAGCATTTCCGCCAAATCCGCATAATAACCGATTCCAGGTTGCCACTTCTGATAACATTACAACAGTTCACGAATATTCCACAACAACAACAGAAAAGATATATACAAGAGGACTCAAACGAGTCAAGGATACAACTGATACAATACAAAGATCCAAATAACAGCGGAAGAAACAACATAGTGTCCGACTACGGACAAGATACAAATTGGACTGAGAGTCCTGAAGATAACCGAGAGCGTCCAATCCCTGCCCAGGCCAAGCCGGAGGGATTCCCAAGCTAACTTCGTCAGACTTCAAACCTGTTGACTGCAATGTTGAATATGCAGCCACGAAAAAGGATTCGTGGGTCAGTACGGTTAAGTACTGGCAAGTGGATAACCCATACTCACAAGATACCGGCGTAACCAGTCATCACAAGATACAAATACTTTGGGTTCAACGAAAAGGAAAGGATTATTGCAAAGAAGAGGCAGCGGGCTGCACTAACCAACTACAGAAAACACACTACAACTTCCGGCTAACAGAAAGAAGATAAGATAGCGTATCGGAACCAACTACAACTAACTTCAAACAAACCCATCCAATGTCACCCCCTTCTAAGGAAGCAACCCAAGGAAACTCACACTGTTGATTAAGGTGAAGTTCAGGTTATTGTGACAATATGCCTATTACTAGTCAAATTATTATTGATTAGGTGTAAGTTGTTCTGAGTACTTGTTAGCCAGTACTTTCACCAAGTCGTCACATAACCGCGGACAACACGGCTTCTCGAGAAGATTTATCCCTGCAGGGGGTGCTCCAGTACCCGTACACACTCAAGCCACCAACTAAAACTCAGGTTGGCTCGACACGACCCAAACCGTCTCTACAACCCATCCTAGGAGCCACGGAGCTATAAGGTCCCAGCCACGCAGCCGAATACTCAGCACAGGTGTGCAAAACTCCCGCAGGACACAACACCCCGGCCCTACAGGCCTCGCCCTATATGCATCATCATCATCATCATCAGTAACCATGGGGGATCAACCCATTATGCAAGGAGCAAATGGAACACCCGAACTAAGTGTGGCTCTTCGGACAAGCTGCAAATCAGGTCTAAGTCGAGGGGGGTTCCATACCACCACCCGGATGCGGTGAGCACGCTCATCATGGATCAGTAGACAAGACTCTTTTCCTAATTAAGTTCGACACTAGCAGGCTTCAAAACCCTAACCCGGGCCTCCTGCCGGTGCCTTAACATTAAATTATTATTACCCAAAACATTAACATGTTGTTGATTAAGTTGGAACCCAACTATCAACTAAACAGGTGATAAGACGGACAACAAGACTTGAGCGCAAACAACACTAAGCATGCAACTACGACACGGGGCCAACAAGGTAAACAAACAACAGTTAATAGGAAGTGGAAGGAAGGCTATATCATGGCTGCAAGGTAAACATATAATAGGATCAAGACACAAGCATCAAACCAACAGGCTAGAATAAGAACAACGGAAAGAATCGGTAACAAGTGATGAAAGGCAACCATTTGACAGCAAGTGAGTATACTTGCCTGAGATCCAGCAAGTAGAGGTAGCAGAACTTGTCGTTGCTCACATCATCTCAACGTCCTATCCGCGAAGAAGCAACGAACCTCGAACAAACACCGGATGCAACAATTACTACTACGGCAAAAGATCCAGCATGATCAAGATATGGATGCATGACAATTTAATGGATGCATAGAAATAAACTAGTTGACATGATAACATGTTTAAATGGACCCATATGCAAGTTGAGTTGCATATGAAAAGCCCATGAATTATGGTTGAAACAATTGTTTTACAGCTAACCAACAGGTGAAAGTGGTTTAGTATGATGCATGGATGAGGAAAACAACAAAATAACAACAATAGAACCAATTGGAAATAAGGTTTACCAAGTTTGGGAAATTATTTATTAAGTTAGGAAATTTGGCTTCTTAAGGGAGTTACACAATCATTTATTGTTTTCACCCATTTTAATTGTTCAAAACAGATAACAAAATTTATATTTGGGTAGAGCATTTAATTTTAATTGGAAAACATATTTTATTTGTTGAAATTGGAATTAAGATGAATTAGTTATTAATTTGACAATTTTAAATGCATTAAATAAGAAACAGTTGTTTTCAGCAATTTAAATTATTCAAAACAGCAAAAAAAGTTGATATTTGCAAAGTTCATGAAAAATGGGATGGAAAACATATTTGATTTGTTGGATTTGGAATTAAAATGAACAAGTTATGAATTTTGCAATTTAAAAGGTTTAATTAAAGCATTGAATTATTCCACCAATTTTAATTAGGAAAAACAGTAAACAAATAGCATTGAAAAGGTTGAAAACATGTAGCAAATGTTTCACTGAACATTTTGAGCTATTAAACATAATTTTTGGGTTATTAATGAATTTATTATGCAAGTTTTTATAATCATTCTTATTCTGCCCCTTTTTGTAAACAGAGGAAAACATGTTAAAAATTAATTTAATTGTGCCCAAATAAAATACCAATGTGTAGAGTTTGTTAAGACAAATTTTTAGAGCCCAAGTTTGATTAAATTGGATGAGCAGAACTAAAGTTATGAAATTCCAAAGTTTCCAATTTTTATTGCATTTTCAGTAATTAATTATTTAGTGCCAAAATTGTTACAGAAACATATTGCAAACTTGCCATTAACAGAAAGGGCTCAATATTATGAATCTACAGGATTTTGAATCATTCAAATTGGAGCAAGATTCAATTTTATATGGATTTTAGAGTTAATGCCTCAGATCTGAGTTTCTGAAATTCGGGCAGAAAAAGAAAAGCAGAAATAAAAGGGTGGCTTTTCTGCCTGGGGGGGAATCGAACCCTGGACCTGGGGCTTGGGCGCAAGGGGGTTAACAAGTGGACTAGCTCGCTTGGTTGTGATGTGTTCTGTAACTGCAGTAATACAAACGATGCCGAGGCGCAGTTTCCTGACAAAACTGAAGGTGTACGCCTGCAGGGACGTGCGACAGACGAAAGCAACCAGGGTCGATCGCCGGCGGCCTGCAGCTCGATGGCGGGGTCCTCCACGCGATGGCGGTTCACAGAGCAAGAGGGGAGGAGGAGGAAGCCCTATGGCGGAGGGGGGCCCTCACCTCGGGCGCGTCGTCGTTGAAGGGAGAGGCGCAGGGCGTCGCTGTCCCTGCATCGAAGCAGGAAGATGGCCGCCACGCGCCGGGGAGGAAGAGGGCCACGGCGGCGCCTCCCCGTGGCCTCCCGGAGCGGGGCGAGGAAGCGAGGCCGGAGAGGATGCAGCGGCGGTTCCATTCCCGCGCCTTGGAGGAGGGGACCACGACCCCAGCGGCCACCTTGGGAAGCTCCAAAATCGGCCATGGTTTTGGGTTCAGAGAAGAGATACAGAGGGAGGGGGGCGATCGGAGGAGAAACAGGAGGGGACGGCGGCGCTAGGGAGGAAGAGGGAGAAGGGGGCGGCCTAGGGTTTCTGGGGGGATCCGGAGGGAGGGGTAGATAAGGGGGCAGTGCACATGGGGGGAGGCGCTCGGTGACAGTGACGTCTCCCCACCCTGTATGGACAGAGGTGGAAGATGGAGTTGTGGGCTGGGCTGTGTTAGGTGGGCTGGCCGTGGGGGCTTGGCCTGCCTCCCACAGCTCACCTCTTTTCTTTTTATTTATTTCTTCCTTTTTTTTGTAAGAGAAATGGTGATGGAAAAGGAGGAATTTGAGGGAGTTAAAAGGACCAGAAAAATATGGCAACAAAATATTTGTGGATAGAAATGCCAAAGCACAAGGGCACCCTGTTGGATTTTTGAAATTTCAAATTTATTTTGAAATTGGAATTTGAGGTGACTTTGAACCAAATTTGAACTTGAGGGAGTTTTAAGATTCCAAAAATCATGGTTTTGGTTTCTTTGCACTTGGCATTCAAAATGCCCAAGTGTGGAAGTTTTTGTTTTTGAAAATTTAAAAGTTTGTTTGGGTTTTGAATTTAAATGACATTTGGGTGAGTTGGTTTGAGTTTTCAAGTTGGTATGCAAACAATGCAATGCATATGATGCATGTGATGCAAAAAAGAAAAACAAAAACAACCAATTTCTACTTAGGGTAACACCCCAGGTGTTACAATGATCTATGCACCTGGTGACAAAGCATATCTCCGTGTAACTCCCCTCAGAGGCACTCATCGTTTTGGTGTGAAAGGAAAGCTTGCACCAAGATACATTGGTCCTTTCAACATTCTCTCAAGGCGTGCGGAAAATGCCTATCGTCTTGAACTTCCAGAAAAACTATCCAAGGTGCACGATGTGTTTCACGTGTCACAACTCAAGAAGTGTTTCAAAGATCCAGATCGTGCAGTTGATCATGATTCCATTGAACTGCAAGATGATCTATCTTATGAGGAGCACCCGGTTCGAATTCTCGATGAGACCGAGCGTAAGACTCGCAACAAGAGCACCAAGTTCTTGAAAGTGCAGTGGTCGCATCATTCCGATAAAGAGGCAACGTGGGAGACCGAAGAGGATCTTCGCAAGAAGTATCCGGACCTTTTCTCTTCTCAGTAAGGAATCTCGGGGCGCGATTCCTTCAAGGGGGGCGTTTTGTAACATCCCAAGTATGAAACTTCCATTTAGAATGTTTGATTCTTGTTTAATTAAAGTTTTGCATCATGTCATCATACTCATTACCTTGTTTGCTTTTGTTTTCATTTGGTTTGCATCTGTTTTTCTTTGTTTTCACAATTCAAATTCAAACAACTTTCAAATGCTTTGTTTCATACTTGTTATGTTACAAATTTCCAATTAAAAGGTTCAATAAAAAACATCCATTTTGTTTCCATGAAAAATAACAAAAAGCTCAACTATTAAATTGTTCCTTAATAATCCACTTAATTCAAATTACTTTCAAATTCAAATAAGTTTACAACAGCACCCAATTTGAAAATTATGAAAATTACCAAAACCATTCTAATCATTTGTTTCTAATTAAACAATAAGATTCAAACTATTTAAAATCTTGTTTTCATTAATCACTTAATCTCAAAATGATTCAAATTTAAACCAATTTACAAACAGCAAATTAATTTTGATCATTTTGAAAAACAGAACTTGCTAGCTGTTCTATTACGTAAATAAGCAATCTAAAATTTTGGCCTAAATTTTCTAACCCCCAAAGCTCATCCATTTTCTTCCCTTTTCATTTTAGCAAAAAAAAAAGGAAGAAACAAAAAAATTAAAAAGAAAAACGAGGGGGAGAGAGGCAGTGGGATCTGCCCCACGCGAGCCGAGCCCATCTCCTTGGCCCGGTACCCCTTCACCCCCTCGCCCCTTTCTTCTCTGCGTACGGCAGAGCATCCACCGGCGCCACGTCGACGCCGTTGCGCGCCGACGGCCAGCAGCGCCCTGTAGCGCCTATAAAAACCTACCCCTAGGCCCCTGCGCTGCCCTAGACCTCTACCACCTACTCCCTCCCTCGCGCCGCCGTTGATCACCATCTCTCTGCCCCGATCCCCTCTCTGCAACCTCACCGGAAAACCCCACCTCTGAACCTATGGCAGCCGCCGCCGTTCCCGTGCCCCACCTTCCACACTAACCACAGGAACGAGTCCCCCTCACCTTCCTCGACGTCATCGACACCGCTGCGGGCCCCGAGGGAGTCTAGATCGCCGCCGCCGTCAACGTACTATCGCCGCCGGAGTCTTCCTCGGGCCTCTGCAACGACTACGGCGAGGGTGAGCAGTCGTATCCCTCTCCTCCTTCCTCTCTGGGGCGAGCACACGCACGCTGCACCACCCTAGCCCAGCAGCAGCATAAGCACGCCGTCCACGGCCACAGCTCGCCGCCGTTGCGCCACCGTCGTTCCTGTCAAGTTCAGAAAGTTTTCGTCAGATAAAATTTCAGTTACGAAACTGAACCTTAACCTAGTTGCATCCCCTATACTGACAAGAACGGTTCGAGCACCGCAGTGGTTGCACGCTGCGTACGCGAGCGCAAGGGCGCAGGATCGAGTCCTGCCCCGCGCGATTAAAATCCAACCTTTTTCTCTCTGGGCTGCTGACAGGTGTGGCCCACCTGTAAGTGCCTCTGTTGCCACCTGTGCTGCCATGCAGCCCTGGGGCCCTCTGTCAGTGGCTAGGGCTAGCCACTGCAGAGTAACAAATGTTTTCAACCTTTTCTTTTTCATTTTAAGTCCTATTTCATCACAGATTAGTCCCTAGTTTTAAATTGCTAATAACTTTTAAATTATAAACCCAAATAATAAAAGTAAAATATGTTTGTTGAACCAAATTTAATTCTCTACCTGTTTATAACATTTGTATTCTGTTTTGAATAATTCAAATGCATTCAAATTTCAAATTCAAACAATTCATTTGAAATTTAATTAATTGCATAACTATTTCATTCTTAATCCAAATAACACAAATAAAATATGTTTTCCATGCTATTTTAAACCACCTTTTCAAATATAAATTTTGTTTCATGTTTTGAATAATTAAAATTGCTTAAATAATTTAAACCTTGTTTAAATCATTTAAAATTGTTAAATTCATAACTTGCTCAAATTAAAATAATTTTGAACATGTAAAATATGTTTTCAAACTAGAAAAGTATAAAATTTTCAAATATGAATCTGAATTTATGTTTTGAACAAATAAAAATTAAATTAAATTCAAACTTGAATTAAATTCATTTAAAACTTGTTTAATTCATAATAAATCCATACTAATTCCTTTTTCAATAATGGAAACATGTAATCCACCTAAAATTGTGTGTTCTTTTCAAATATGAACTTTGTTATCTGTTTTGAACAATTTAAATTGCTGAAAACAACAAATGCTTGTGTGACACCTTTAAGAAACCAAAACTTTCTTAACTTAATAAATAATTTCCAAACTTGATTAAATTTCATTTCTAATTGCATCTATTATTGTTTTCTTATTGTTTTCATCATGCATGCGTCATACTAATCCAGTTTCACCTGTTGATTAGTTGTAAAACAATTATTCCAACCTTAATTCATGGGCTTTCCATATGCAATCCCAAATTGCATGTGTCCATTTAATTATGTTATGTTACCATGTCAACTAGTTTATTTTTGGTGCATCAATTAAATGGTCATGCATCATCCCATGATTGTGCATTATGCCATCTTATTGATTGTTGTCTCTTTGCGTTGTTTGTTTGCTTTTCTCGAATAGACGACGTCGTTGAGACAGACGATCTTTACGACACCCCTTCTGAGGATCTAGCCCAGTACCAGGTTGCTGAGCTTGCAGACTACTACTCCGAGGATTCACTTGGTGGCTACTACGTGGAGTACGACGAGATTGCTGACGAGTAGATAGCGGACCCGGGCAGGATCCGAGACAACGTGGATGGGCTCCGTCTTCTTTTCATTGTCGGCTTCTTGAGCCTATTTGGATTTGTCTGTACTCAGACCCTTTGAATGCTTCCGCTGAGTTGTAATGATGTTATGTTGGGACATGTATCCTCTGGATGATTGTATTTGCTATCTCTGCTCTAATGAGAGCCATTTGCAACTTATTTCCATCTTTTGTGTCTTAGAGATATGTTGTGCTATCATTCTGTTAAACGCCGTTGACGTACCATGTGTGTATGGTATGAAGTACGTCAATGGTAGTATCTTGATTTCTATGGGATAGTTTACATCGACGATGGATAGTAGAGTTTGGTTGTCGCACATAAGTGCTGGCCTACTCGTAAGAGGATGCGGGAGCAGATAAGCCCGTAATCCAATCATCTACTATTCAGTTCGGACGGTGAGTATCCTCTAGAAGTCAGGGTGCGACAAATTATCTCTTATAGCATGCTTGTGTGGATTCTCCATGAGTGATGATTGTGTTCTAGATTATCTTTATGATTTGATTCATTGGTTATTAGATACTGGTTGTTCGGTAAATTTTCATGATTGATGGATTCCATAACTTCAAGTAAACATTAATGTAGTAAATAAATAGTCTATTCCTCTGTGGTGTGTTTACCTGCTGTTTGGAAATTGTCTGAGTGTGTAACTTAGCATGAGTGTAATACTTGTGTTATTTGTTGTGCTAGTGTTGTTGTGGTGTTTAGGAGGATCTTGTGAACTAAACATCCAAATTAATCATAAACTTATTAAGTGAAAATTGCTTGTGTGTTGCTAATACCCACTACCATGGGTATTGTTCTGTCTGTTTGTTTTTACCTTAGTAACCTTACCCTTTGCACCCACAAGCTATATTTTTAGCTTCTTAGATATCTTATTAGGAGAGTGGTACACCACTCCATATATGGTATGTAAGATGTGGGATATGGTTTCCTAAACCATATGTTTGTCTGACAATAGATTTGAACCCTGAGAGTTATGTGCGGCAGTTTTCTCGATGACGTTTGTGAGTTTGCGCTATTGTACCTTTGCTTGCTGTATGTGTTGTTTAGTTTAGTTGTTTGGTCTTTAGATCTGAGAGTGTGTCTTTTATTCTTTTACGATGCTAGAAAACGAAGAAGAAGAAGTAGTTGTGGAGCTATGCGTCAAGTTCAAGTTACTTCAAGGCCAGGGACATTAAGAGATTAAAAGCAAGCCATCCTGATGCTTGCTGATATTACACTTATCATTATCTATCATGCATGTTTTAGTTCTGAAAAGTTTTACAAAACTTTGATTTCCAAAAATTATTTTTGAGTGAATGTCGGATATATACCCAATAGGGGTATATCAGATGGTAGTCAAAGTGCCGGATTACCAGGGTGGCCCAAGTGGTAGTGGGCTGTGGTCCATTGGGCGGCCCAGTAACCTGACGCACAGAAGCAGGATTCTAGAAGGACCCGGATCACGGCCCACGTGATCTGGCTTGGAGGAGAAGACGGATTCCTTACTTTCCAAGTTATAGTTATCGTAGTCTTCTAGGTTTCCTATTCTGTAAGCCCTAATCCGGCTATTATATAAAGCCGGACGGGAGATAAGTTTGATAACGAATAACAGAGAAGAAGCTATAGGCTAACTCGCCGGAGAAGTTGATCCTCAGCGAATAGCTAGGTCTAACCTCACATTGTAAATCTATACACAGGCTTCAGTCCTGAATAGTGAGATTGCACGAGTAGGCACGTCGTACTGTCGCGACGTACCGAACCTGGGTAAACCCTGTGTTCACTGTCCACCACGCGATCCCGTTACCCTATGTCTCTACCGTAGTCTCATGGCACCCCCGTCTATGAAAAGTACTACGATGTCTCGACAGTTGGCGCCCACCGTGGGGCAAACGACGTCAGGCGTGAAGTTCCGATCTGGGATACTCGGCGGAATCGGAAGATCAATTACTGTCGGAAGCTTGGAGTTCGACGACGACGTCGGGCGCTTCCTCGACAACGGATCATACATACCGGCGCAAAACCACCTGGTAAGTGCCTGCGTGTTACCGATCGGATCTGCTAACATCTTTATCGGACTAACTGCAGAAGCAATGGGGTTTTGCGGTGGAAGCAAATATTTCCCACCCGCCCAATACCCAGTCGAAGATGACTATGATACCGGATTCTGCTCAGATCGCCGACAAAAAAGTGATACACACTTTATCGGCATGGTGCAATCCGAAGTCGCCGAAAACACGGATGAAGGAAATCCCGTGCAAGAGGCAGATAACAACACACCCGTCACAGAGACGGAATATCCGACACCCGTCACAGAGGCGGAAGATCCGACATCCGTCAACATGACGATGAACTCAGAAGCCGAGTCCGTACTAGCCGCCATTGAGGCGAGATTACAGTCGGAAACCGGATCGGATAATTTCGACTCCGAAGATGAGGATGAGGATGCCTTCGAAAGAAAGGTAAAATATCTTCAAGAGGGATTCCACGAAGTGCTAATAGCAAAACCAGCGGAAACCGCAGATGCCGACAGCCAGGAAAGCCCAAAAACTCCTCCGCCAGAAGAAGAGAGAGAAGACGGAGAAGCTTCTCCGATATTTCCCAATGTCAAGGAAATGACAGAAGATGAGCCTGTCAAAAAACCTCCCTCTTCCAAGAAAAAGCATCGTGCTGCTAAGAAACTCCAATCGAAAATCCGGAAGAAAAAATCAGCCGATCTAGCTGATGAAAACCTGGAAATAGGAGATGCTAGCAGAACAAAGCCCGCGGAGAAGAAATCCAAAGAAATCCTTGCTCCGCCAATGACGGAACAGGAAGAACAGGAGCTGTTACAAACGCCAGTGGGACCAAATGAACCCCCTGAGATGCTGGAAGCCAGGAGAATAGCTTTCCAACGGCAACAACAACATCTGCTTAGATCTCGTGAACACCTCCAAAAAACCCAGGATGACATCAAGTTCATGAAGGAAGAAATAGAGGAGTACGAGAGAAAGCATAGATCTGCCTTAAAACCTACAAGGTTACCCGGAATTATAAGACCGGAAGTACTGCCGCCAAAAGAAAGGTTCCATAACCCATCTTGGCAAAAGCAGGTAAAAGGAAAAGATGCCAGAGGCGAACCAATATACAAAACCGCAGCAGAAAACGCGGAAGTAGCGTTCGCCATCCTCAACAATGATCTGTACTCCAATGGTGAAAAACTTCAAGGGGTGTATGCTTTCCTAGGAAAAGCATTGCAACAACAACAGCGGGGCCAAGATCGACCAGGGAGGCTGCACGATAACTCCGCCCTATGCAAAACAGCTACTTGCGCTGCTGGAGCACCTGGACCGGAAGAACCTGGAGATTCAGACAACTCAAAAGGCAAAAAAAAAAGGATCCGATAAAAGACAAGAAAAAACCCGACAATAGGGATGAAGCGTCTAGAACCGGATCCCATCTCCCGAAAGATGGACATAAACCCCACGATCGGGAAGAAAAATACCGGAATGACGGCAAAACAATGCCACCTCCGAGAAACCCAGCTGAGAAAGCCGGAAGATATGATGTACCTCACAGACGTGAGAGATCTCGGACACCTCCTAAGAATAAGGAAAGGCACAGGAGTAGAACTCCGCCTAATCCCAAAGGACGTGATCTAGGAAGAAACAGAAACGATCCCGAAAAAGCGCGTCCGCGCAACAATGGAAAAGAAAGGTGTAGATCCCCTTCTGTCCATTCAGCCGGAATATATTCCGCACACATTGATAGAGCGGAAAAGGATGATCTATACTTTGGTCCTAAGTGTTTCACTGACAGGATCCGAAGGATAACCCTGCATTCTGGTTTTGCCAAGGTCGGTCCAACGTACCAGAAATACACCGGCAGCACAAACCCGGATACCTGGCTCTCAGACTACTATACAGCCGTCCAGATCAACAATGGGACAGATCTGGAAGCTGTCAAGTTTCTTCCCCTAATGTTACTGGATGGAGCCGGAGATTGGATCAATGGATTACCATCAAGAACTGTCGACAGCTGGGATGATATGGCTAGAGTATTCACTCACCATTTCCGGGGAACGTACAAACGCCCTAACAGCATCAACCAGCTGAACCGTTGCACCCAATTTGAGGATGAACCATACGTGGATTTCATCTCCAGATGGACGGCAATGAAGAATAGTTTTTCTGGAGTAACTGACGTACAAGCAATGCATGCTTTCGTCAATGGCCTAAAACCCGGACTTGTACCGTTCGTGGTTGGTTCCAAACAGCACAAAGATCTCGGATCTATGCTTACAACCGCCAACGAACACGCTGCAGCCGAAGACGACATCAGAGCAAGAGGAGGCAACATTGAATCACTGATACTGGCCAAGAAAACTCCTCGTTCTGACAAAAAAGGAACTCCATAAACAACGACAAAACCCAAAGAGATCAACATAGCCTTTGGAAGTGAAAAAGGGAATAAGTGGAAAGGACGCAGTCCAGATCCAATCAACTACACTCCAGAGGAGTGGGAGAGGATTAAGTCGGAACCCTGTGTCCACCATACACAATTTGGGAAACCCACCCATACAAACGTGCAATGCCAGCTGAATAAGCACATGAAAGGCAGTGCAGGATCCGGAAATAAGGGGAAGGGTTCCAAAAGGAAACCCGCCAAACAAAAGCCAGAAGCTGACAAAGAAGACAGTGAATCGGACACTGACGAAAAAATCCAGGAACAACAGCGAAAGGGTGAACCCAAATTTCCAAGAGTTTATGGAGAAGCAATGCTAACATTCCTAGCAACTCCGTTAGCAAAGGTGGCCAAAAGAACACTTCGAGAAATAAACGCGGTTGTTCCGGCAACCCCGAAATTCTTGAAGTACTCCAACACACCAATTACCTGGGATCAGTCTAATCATCCCGGGAATATCCCTGAACCCGGCACACAAGCTCTTGTTGTAAGCCCTATTGTCCAGAACACTAGGCTAAGAAGAGTGCTGATGGACGGAGGATCCAGCATTAACATAATGTATCTGGATACGTTGAAGCATCTGAAGACTTCCGAGTCCCAGCTCAATTACAGCAACATACGCTTCCATGGCATTGTTCCTGGCAGACAAGCACGATCCCTAGGAGAAATTTCCCTAGATGTCACCTTCGGAGATAAAGATCACTTCCGGCAGGAAAAAGTATCCTTCGAAGTAGTGCCGTTCGAAAGCGTGTATCACGCAATACTCGGACGTCCGGCTTTCGCCAAATTCATGGCAAGATCCTGTTATATCTATAACAAGCTGAAGATGCCAGGACCCAAAGGAGGAGTAATCACCATAGCTGGTGATTTCAAGCTGGCAAACGAGTTGGAGAAAGAAAACGCCCTTTGCACTCAGAGAGTCATAGCAAAGGAAGAACTGAAGGAATTAGCCAAGGAGGTATCGCCGACAGAAATGCCGGCAGGAAAAGAAACCCGGAAGCCAACAGACAACTTCAAGGCGTCCGAGAATACAAGACAGGTAATCCTAGATCCCAAAGATCTGACAAAATTTGTCGTCGTAGGGACTGGGATGACCGACAAATAGGAAGGCGAGTTCATCAAGTTCCTCCGTGAGAACTGGGATATTTTTGCCTGGTGTCCAGCTGACATGCCAGGCGTACCCAGGGAACTTGCTGAGCACCAACTCAAGGTTATTCCAGGATCAAAACCCGTCAAACAAGGTCTCCGTCGATGGGGAACAGCGGCAGTGTTTGAGAAAGGTGGAACCCCGATGGCCTCTTTTGGGAAAGGCACAACGGGATGGTAGAAGAAGGAACCCGTCCAAAATTTGACGGATTCTGATGTCTTGATCTTGGGGAACCAATCTTCCCTAAGTCTCCTAAGAGTAAAGGAGATGGTTCCGCAAGTCGGGAGTGCACCCTCCGAAGAGTTCCACTTAACCCCGAAACAGTACATCCAGAAATCTAACCTAGGTTCTATACCTAAGAAACCCTCGAATAGAGCCTGAAACCCGTCCATATAGTGAATGGAGTTGGGTGGCAGGTTATGAGGCTGGATGTTATAGTGGGAGAGGACTTGGAGGAAGAAGGCAGAAGGCGGTAATCCCATACCTCTTAAGAGATGGGAGGAGAGAAGAACCCGCTCGCCATCGTTCGGCATAGGTTCGTTCTCGTCCTCAGGGAGCCGCCATTTCCCTTTCAGAATCAATCCCTCCTTTTCCAGGTTTGGAAGGAGGGCTGGCGGAATGCTGTAGGCAATCCAGTTGCCTGCAGTTTCCACCTCTTCATCCGCTCCGGCAGCGGCAGACGCGGCGGCTTCCGCAGCGACGAGCTGGTCGCCGAGAAGCCGCGATCTTTTCCGGCTCGCCGCCGGCGCTCTTCGGGGATCCTAGCCGTGGATCTAGGTCGTTGATGATGTCGTCGATTGTGTGCGCGGCGGAGCGAGCGAGCAAAGACGGCGAGGATGCCATTAGGTGGCGGCGCGTTCGTCTCTGGTGATGCCCTGGGTGCGGTGTGCGCTCGGGAATGGTTCTTCGCTCGAGTGCTTGTGCGCAGCAATGGCGTAGAGAGTGAGAGAGCGAAAGGATTTCAGCGAGGACGAAGACAACTATTTATAGCCGGAAATCCGTCAAGATACGTGCCAACGGCTATTTTGACCGTTGGATGATCAACGCGTGTCACTCGCCGGAAAATCCGGGAAATGAAACGACAGGGTAATGATGGCTATCTCAAGCGCTGACGTAGGAAGTTCCTTCTCCGCGAACGATCGCGAGAGAAAAGCCGGATTTTCAGGATTCCGAGTTTCACGTTACCATCTCTTTTTAAAGAAGAATAAGAATAATCAAGACTGCTGATCGAAATTTCTCGGACAAAGTTCATTTGGCGAAAGACGGCGAATCAGAGTTTTAATCCTTCTTGGGGGCTACTGTCGGATATATACCCAATAGTGGTATATCAGATGGTAGTCAAAGTGCCGGATTACTAGGGTGGCCCAAGTGGTAGTGGGCTGTGGTCCATTGGGCGGCCCAGTAACCTGACGCGCAGAAGCCGGATTCTAGAAGGACCCGGATCACGACCCACGTGATCTGGCTTGGAGGAGAAGACGGATTCCTTACTTTCCAAGTTATAGTTACCGTAGTATTCTAGGTTTCCTATTCTGTAAGCCCTAATCCGGCTATTATATAAAGCCGGACGGGAGATAAGTTTGATAACGAATAACAGAGAAGAAGCTATAGGCTAACTCGCCGAGAAGTTGATCCTCAGCGAATAGCTAGATCTAACCTCACATTGTAAATCTATACACATGCTTGAGTCCTGAATAGTGAGATTGCAGGAGTAGGCAGGTCGTACTATCGCGACGTACCGAACCTGGGTAAACCCTGTGTTCACTGTCCACCACGCGATCCCGTTACCCCACGTCTCTACCGTAGTCTCATGGCACCCCCGTCTATGAAAACTACTACGATGTCTCGACAGTGAATACTACTACTATTATATATTCTATTACTATGCCATTAGTTAATACTTGGTGTTACCAAGCCCATAAGCCACCATATGGTATTTGTTACCATCACAAATATTAGTCCCTAAGTGGACACCCTAAAAATGTGTTTTTACAAAACAAAGGCTTTATGGAAAAACCCGAAGAAAAGGCAGAGCCTTATTCACCGGAGGAATGTGGAAGTGGTCATTTTTGGGAAAATGGTGTTTTTCAAAAATGTCACATAACCTAGTCTTCGCCGAACAACCTTTACCGTACTGCCACCCTACCCCAACATGGGCATGGGGCTTAACTGGAAGTTTGTTCTTGTTAGTGTGTGTTCTATCTCAATTTCTATAAGGGACGTCGTACCCTCGAACCGATTGTCGTCAAAACTCCCAATGTTGAGACATAAAAAGTGTGGGATTAAGTTCTCCTCCGTTCGCATCAGTTGGGGCATCCTGGCTGGCGGGGAATAGCTCGGTGTCGGGGATGACGGTAAAACTCAACTTAGAGATAGAAACATTCTAGCTTGAACATAGTGGAAGGTTATGGTCAGTTATCTGATGTTCTACATACTGTTGTTACAGTCCGTGGTTGTTCACGGCAGGTGTACTGTATCTGGTGGATGTGTACACCTCTGCAGAGTACAACTTTTTCTAAGAAGTCGCTTCCTCGGATATGGACAGTTGAATGGCCATGTAGCTAGCATTGTGTCAATGTTTTCAAAAAGATGTTTTCAAAAAGGTGTTGAACTCGGGAAGTTCGGAAAGGAAGAAATCTTGTACCGTGGTGGTACCAATGATGGAAAGCCAGAAGTTGTTTTACAATCCAAAAAGTTTTGCAAAGCAAAACTTTTCTCCTCTAAGCAATATTCTGGAAATTGATTACAAGAAGTTTTGCAAAGAGAAAATTCTCTTTAAACAAAAGTTTAACAAAACCTCTTGTACATGTGATATCTACAAGAGAGAGAAAAACTATATTATTTTCTTATGAAGTATCTTCTTCAACGAAGATACAGATTAACTGGACTGCAACTGTGGTGTCATCCTATATGAACACCATTGATAGTGAACCCTATTTATAGCCTACCTATTACACCATATAAGCATACTTGCATCTTTGGTAAGCTACATAATGGATGTCTTGCTGAGTACATTCAAATGTACTCATTATGGTTTCACCCCTGGTATCTACTTGCCAGACTTTGAGAAGGAGTCTCAGAAGAAGATCTATGAAGAGGGGTACGGAGCTCATGGCTTTGCGAACTAGGATCGTCTCCCGGTCAGCAGCCTGTAGGTTGAAGGCGCGACTTGGGCTCTACCGCGTTATGAGTGTGTTTAGTCTTCCGATGTGTGTGTTGTGTGTTGCCCTGCGTGGAAGCCTTTCAGTCTTGGTCAAGTGACCAAGTCCCTTTTGTATGTGTTTGTGTAGCCATGTAATGGATATTGTATCTGTGTACCAACTTGATATGTTGTTCACGACTGAATTCCTGGGATCGTGAATGTATGCATATCGGGGGTGTCCTTGAACAGTGTTTCGAAGGAAGGACCCTACAGAGTTGGTATAAGAGCTATCCTGACCCTAGGAGACCTTAGTTAGCATGGACGTTAGCTAGTACTCTAATAATAAAAGTTAATCACCCCAGGTCACTAAGATGACTATTTTCCAAAAAGAAATTCTATACCCCATCTCCTATGTGTTTCAAAAACTCTATTTACACTAAAGATAAAAAGAAGCATCCTAAAATTTTGCACACTGTTACCTAACTTAATCTACTTTAAAATTTTGTGTAGATGGCAGTTGTCTTCACCCATTCCTTCCGGCTAGGATCACAAGCACCCTCCTACCGCCGCTTTGAGGAGGATTTGGTCAAGATGACTCGCCTGATCGGTCGTCCCCTACCTGAGTTGAAGGGAGCCCAGTTTCACAAGGATGGACGAGAAATGTCCTGGTTGGTTGTCTGCACCATCCGTGCACCGTTGCTAGCACCGTCAACCCCAGAGATCACTTGGGAAGTGGTGGAGAACAGCTGGGAAAATGGTATCCTTAGAGTGATGCAGCTGACCATCGCCAAGCTCGCGAACTTCTTCCATCGCAAGTTTGCAGGAACTCCCTACAGCTACTTTGGAAGAGGCGACCAGGACGACAAGCCAATAGAAGTCACTGGAGACTTTGTGTTTGCACGTCACTTCCAGCACCTGGAAAGACAGCTGTACAACACCCAGCTCTCCCTGGACAGAGTTAGAGCAGATTATGACATCCGAGGCAGAGAGATAGACCAGCTAGAAGTCAGTCTCGGTGCATCTTCGGCTACCGAGCGTCGTCTCAAGGAACTAAAGAAGACCATGAAGTACACTGACCCCCAGCACCGCACTCGAGTGGTAGCGCTTCAACTTCAGCTTGCAGCCAGCAAGACCAGAGTTGAAGAGTTGGAAGAACAGCTACGCGCTTCCACGAGCACTTAGGATTACCGCAGGATGTTAGGAGTTATGATATTCCCACCCCAGACGCTTGTTGTGTTTATGTCCGTGTCGTGTGAGCTTCTTTGTTAGAGTGTTGCGTGTGCCAGTTGTGTTGAAAGCCTTATGCTTTAGCCTTGTGAACCCTTAAGTTAAGTTGCGATGTTAAAGACTTAGTTTCACGTGCGTGTTAATCCTGGTTTGAGTTGGTTTTGCTCTTCGACCATTTGTTTGTTTTTGAGTGCCGATGGTTAGGATCTGTGTGTGATGTTCTTTTTTCCTTGTTCTGTCTTGGTGGAGTAGTTTTCCTTTCTCTGCTTACCAGTGTGAAAAACTTGTTACACTAGTGTTTCATCATCGTAACAAAACTAGTACTACCACATCGTTTTGTTGCCCAAAGCACCCTAGGAGGTTTTGAGCTATCTCTCATTAACCTTCCCAAAAAGGACAAAATCCTCTAAAAATACTACTGGGAGTAAAACCTTTCCATGCCTGCCCTGGTGTGACCACACTCTGCACTTTGTTTTGCCACAAAACCCCACAAACGGAAGAATGGTCTTGAAGAACTACAAATATTTCAGGAAATTCAAAGGGATACATTACTCCAGAAATAACATTACACCCAATAGATAAAAGTTTCAGAAAAATAAGATGCAAGTCTGTTTTCCAACACAGACCACTACACCTACTTTGTTTTAGACCCTAACATTGCCGAGCTCTCACTAAGTGCGAGCCTAGTTTGAAGGTGAGCCACTCTCACCTGATGCAGAACCCCGAGTCAGTCGACGACGAAGTCCATCCAGTCCTCCAGGCCTAGTGCCACCAACGTGAGTCTCCCCTGGCGCAACCACCGACACCATCGCTCGTCCTTCTTCCACCACGGTCTTGTTCCTGGTACCATACCACCAGTCATGGATGTCCCAGAATGCGCAGATCATGGCCACCAGGATCACTGTGACCGATCCCACCAGGCAACAGCTGAAGAGTAGCACGATGCGGAAGTGCTCCAAGGGATTTGCTCGCTCCAGCAGGGTGACGTACTCCTTGAAGAAGTCATCGATTAACTGGGAAATGAAGCTCATCGTGTGGTGAGATTTAGAGAACCTCGGCTACCCTTTTTTATAGCAGCGAGAGAAAAGCCCTCTCCTTCATCAAGCACTACGCGGGAAGAGCCGAAGAATCCAGCTGCAGTGCTCACAAATGGCGCGAAACCACCGACGCACCTCTTCCCAAGTGGCCAAAGAATCTACCTGTCACACTCGCAGCAGTCCCACAGCAAGGTGTCAGCCAACCATGGACTCACAATGGGCGGGACACCCTGATGCTGAAGATGTGCGCACTAGATGAGAAGGAAAGGCAATAAGGAGAAGAAGAAGAGAGAAAGGCATCGACTACCAAGTGGGCCTAGTCCCACACGTCAGCAAAACACTCGAGAAAAATCTGGGTGCACCTAGCTTCTGTACTTTCTTTCAAATCATGGAAAGACTACTAGCTGTTTATAGCCTCTACCCCTGCAAAACTAGGTTTCTGTGACCACTTATGGGTGGCCAGAATTTTCCTATAAATCTTAGAAAAGTGGAATTTCTTATTTTGGGGTACGAGAGAAAAACAACTTTTCTGGAACAAGTTGGCCTGCTAACCCTGGTTTGACAGCATGGTTTTTGAGGAACCAAAAGTTCGAGGTTTAGAACATGGCACCCAAACCTTTGAAAAGGAAACAAACATACTAGTGAATTCTGGTAAGATAAATCAAAGGGGAGAAGCCCCTGTAAATAATGTTGCAAATCACCAACACATGTTTTGTAAACAAATCATGTAACATTGTTTTGACCATACCCTCTTCTCGCTTGCCTGCGAATCTCGGGACGAGATTCTTTTAAGGGGGCAAGGTCTGTCACACCCCGGTTTTTGGATTCTTGGACTGTGCTCAAGAAGACAAAGATTAGGGCCAACAATTTTTTTATAACAACATGGTTGTTTGAACTAACATATGTTTATGATCTAAAACATATTTGCAACACAAGTTTTGTTCCTTGATAAAACCAATACCAAGTGTTTCTGAAAACATTCCTATTATTTTTCCCGATGTTTCTTATTATTACTTAAGTGGGTTCTTATTCCAAGACTTGGATCATTCTTGTGTTCATCTTAGAACAAACTTTTAACTTTGTTGGATCCAAGAAAACAAAAATTCAAAATGATTTAAGAAAGTTTTCTATAGAAAACAATTCCTGAAAACAAACCCAAGTACATGTTTTCTACACTTGTTTTCACTAAGCTATAAATTGTTTTTATTTTATGATTTCTTGACTTTTAATTAATCCTTGGTATATGTACTACAAAACCATAAGCTTAGTTTTATTTTTGAACAAATAAAAATTATCTTTTGCTTGTTGGTTTTGTGGTATAAAATTAAGACCGAAAAAGGCAATTTTGAGAAACAGATAAAAACAGAAAGTATACATTTTTTCACTTTGTTTTCATGGCCTTAAACTATTTGAAAATTGTTTTCAAAAGTTGTTTCTGAAAGTATATAACATGGTTAACAAATCCATACTTTGAAAACCAATTTTGGAAAGCAATTGAACCCTGAAAACAAACTTAACTTTTTCAACTTTGATCTGTTTTCAACACTTAGAAAAATTCTAAGTCGTAAGACTGAATTTTCTGAATTTTTCAGTGAACAGTTAAGGATACACTTTTGCACATTAGTTTTCTTGTTGTTTCCTTGATCTTTTGAAAGAGTGACCTTGCCTATTGTGTTGACCTTAATTTCTACTCGAGCCATACTGCTTTGGATAGCTTCTAGAAGCCTTAGGCAGGAAGAAAAAGGAGAGAGAGAATGGTGACTAGGATAGGTATGGGCACACTCATGTCATTGACTTTTGACCTGGCCACTTTCCCACTTGCACCCATGGTTCACCCCTGGCTTGCTTCACTCGTGACCTTGTCCTAGGATACCCAAGGCACCATTGTGGAATGACCAAATGCCCTAGGTTTTGCTCTATGCCATTGTTGGCATCCATCCGAGATGCCTCTTTTTCCCTTGCCCTTGTTCCCTCTTCTATAAATGGCCAGAGGCCACACCCTTGCGCCCTGCACCTCCCACACTCCCTCACTGCCTCTCCTAGTCGAGATCCACCCCTACCCTAGCCCCTAGAGCGCGCACAGGCCGAGTCCTGGCCGCCGGTGACCACCACGGCCACGGCGAGGCCCTGTCCGTTACACACCAACCCAAACCCTCCCGCTACCCTAGAACAAACCCCCACGATCCCCTGAACCCCCCAGACAAGGTCCCCTTACCTCTACCCGCCGGAGGCGCCGCCGCCGTCCGTGGGCGCCGCCACAGACGTCTGCCGCGTACCGCCGCGTGAGGCTGCGCCGGTAGCAGCCGTCACCGCCCCTCGGTGCCATCGACCTCTCACATCCTCCCCCGAGCCCGCTCATCCCTCCCCGAGCCCCCCCAAGGTGAGCTACGGCTGTCGCCTTTTGTTCCCATACGCGCTAGAGAGAGAGTGGGTCGGGAGGAGGAAGACAGCCCAGCGCCGTTGGATCGTTGATCCACGGTCGCCTTCGAACGCCCCCTTTCCCGCGCCCGCTCGCGCGCCCGAAGCGCAGCTGGGCTGAGCACCGCTTGCTGGGCCGCGCCCACTCAGATCCAGCTCGTGTGCTGTTTTCTTTTAATCATTTAATTTTTGAGAGAAACTGATGCAATCACTTTAGACGTTGTAAAAATACTAAAATTGTGAAATTAAATCTGGAAAAATTCATGGACCCTAAGATATAAAATCTAAGCATACAAAATTTACTGATCCATATTTGGACCATTATTTTGGGCACAAGAACTATTTTACCACAGACAGTCAATGGAAGCGATTTGAACATAACTTTGAAAATACATAACCAAATGGAGAAAACTAAAATGTTCTGGATAGGTATTGAAAATATCTATCCAATGAAGTTAACCTCACATCAATGTGAGTTATAATATGAAAACACCCTCCAGTTTAGTAAGAGACCAGTAGGCTCTTCTATGATTTTTAGGATGAGTTTAAAAAAGATTTTTGGAGAAAATCCAATTGGATGAGTTTGGTATTGACTAGATCTATTCTTTCCTAGATTAGATAATTTTTTGAAGCCCTCGATTTATTTTTGTGGACAGATCTAGAAACAGCAGCTTTTCTGTGTTTGTATTCTTTGCATGTTTTTGTTTGAAATGAAATTGATGTTTGTTTCTATTTTGTTCCTAACTTGTTTAGAGTTGTTAGGACTTTCTTTTGAGATGTTTTATTGCAGAACATCTACTTTAGAAAATGTGTGCATGATTGGAAAACTCGAATGAAAATGGAACTTGCATTGGTTGCTTTCTAGTTTGATTATTTGAAAATTTTATGTGAGCTAGACCTTTGTGTGCTTACTTTAGTAAATTTTGTGCTTTCTTTACTTTGAGTCCAGTACCAGTTTGGTACTGTTATTTTGAAGTTAATATCTCTGTTAGCTTGCATGTCTTTTATAGTAAAGCATGTGTAAGCTTTGCTATTTATATACACTAGTATTGTTTTCACTAGATTAAATAGCCTTATGTTATATATATTGTATGCAAAGTTTGTCATGAGTAACCAGAGGCTTAGTACCTCTCTTGCCTTGGTATTAGTGGTCCCATAACCCACTGGTCCCATTGCATCTTGGTTGAGGATGAAAATCCCCAACCATACACATGTGAGAAATTAACATGTTTTAATTATATGATTGATTTCTATTTTCCACCATGGAAAATATGTTTGTTTGTTTTCACTTATGCAAGTGAGAAGTTTATTTCTTATCAGCAGATACTAGTATGTTAGATGTGATCCATTTTTAGCATAATATTCCTCAGGGATATCATATTAAGAAATGATTCACTATTGAGTGCTAAATTAAATTGTGTGCAAATAAAATAAATTCCTTTTGATTGATAGATTGTGTAACATCCCAAGTATGAAAATACCCCTAGCTTGTTTGATTTCTTGCTTTATTAAAGTATTGCATCATGTCATCATATTCATTTCTTTGTTGCACTTGTTTACTATTTGTTTTGCATCTGTTTTTATTCTGTTTTCATAAAGGAAATCCAAACAATGTTCAACCTTGTTTTCATACTTGTCATGTTACAATCTTTTGCAAATAAAGAGTTCAAATAAAAACCTTATTTGTTTCCATATTGCTCAACTACTAAAATGATGGTTTTAATCAATCATTAATTCCAAATCACATTTAAAAACTCAAATTCAAATCATCAAACAGCACCCAACTTGAATAT
Source organism: Alopecurus myosuroides (assembly GCA_028641055.1). NCBI lineage: Eukaryota > Viridiplantae > Streptophyta > Magnoliopsida > Poales > Poaceae > Alopecurus > Alopecurus myosuroides. The sequence goes on along the minus strand of CM054061.1, from coordinate 211,426,864 downwards.
ATGAAAATTACCAAACAATTATAAGCATTTAATCTACTTAAACATAGGGTTCACCCTATTAAAAAAAGTTGGTTTCATTAATAGTCATTTAATAAGCAATTTCTCCCAAATTTTGAATTAAATACAAACAGCAAATTAAATTTGAAAATTTTGGAAAATAAAAGTTAGCATTCAGTTGCTATGGTAAAAACTAACCTAACCATAATTTTTCTAAATTTTTCCTACCCCTAAAACCTATCCAATCCTTCCCTTTTTATTTCTACAAAAAAAAAACAGAAGAAAAAAATTAAAAAAGGAAAAGAAAACGAGCACCAGGGTCGTTGGGCTGCGCCCAGCCCACTTTCTCCTCTCTCCCCGCGCAGCCCGGCCTTTTTCTCCCCTCTCCAGCCCGCGTACCGGTTCGCCCATCTGTTGCTCCTTCGTCATCACGTACGACAGCTCATCCGTGGTGCCACGGCGGCAACAGTATCGCCCCGATGGCCAGGAGCCACCGTACCCCCCTATATAGCTGCCTAGGACCTCTCCGAGGGCTAGCCCTAACACTAGGATCCCCTGTCCCCTCGCGCCGCCACTGATCTCTCTCTCTCCCGGCGCAATTCGCCCTTTGAACCGCACCGCTGTACCTCACCGTAGCCCCCTTCTCTGAAACCACGATGATCACCGGTGTTACGCTCCTCCTCCCTCTGGATAGTCACGGGAATCAAGCCTCCGTACTTTCCTCGACGTCCTCGACATCTTCTCGGGTGCTGGGACCACTCACGTCGACGCCGCCGTCTTCGACATCTCCGGCAGCCGCACTGCATCGAGCCGCGGCGACGACGACATCGGCAGTGAGCACACCTCCAACTCCTCGCTGTCCTCTCTACTCGCAAGCACTGGCACGCGCACACGCAACACAGCACACCCCCCCAGCTCAGCAGCAGAGCAGCGCAGCCACGGCACGCCGCCGTTCGCCGCCGGCGTCGTTAACTCTGTCAAAGTTCAGTTGACAGCGCGCGCAAAAATTCAGTTAACCACGGCGTGTAACCTTAACCTGTTTGCGCTGCTTATACTGTCAGAAGCGAATTGCACACCGCAGTGGCAGCACTGCTCCCTATCACGCGCCGGGTCGTGGGTTCGAGCCCCCGCGGCGCCAATCTTTTTGGGGATTTTTCCCTAAGCCCGTGGCCCACCCGTCTGTGGCCGTGGTGGCCACCTGGTTGTCACGCAAGCCACGCTGGCCCAGGGCCCGCTGGCAGTGCCCTGGGTAGGTTACTGTGCGGTGTAAATAGAATTCCAGCGTTTTCTTTTTAAATCTAAGCCCTTTTAATTTACAGATTGGTCCTCAAAATGGAATTGCTAATAACTTTCAAATTATAACTCCAAATAATAAAAGTAAAATATGTCTGTTGATCTAAATTAAAGTGTCTATCCATTTAAACCAATTGTGTACTGTTTTGAATTTTCCAAATGCATCCAAAATTTGAATTCAAATAATTCATTTGTAAATTGCTAAAATCCATAACTAATTCATTCTTAATCCAAATAATGCAAATAAAATATGTTTTCCATGCTATTTCAAACCACCTATTCAAATATAATTTTTGTTTCATGTTTTGAATAATTTAAATTGCCTAAATAATTTAAACCTTGTTTAAATCATTTAAAATTGCTAAAATCATAACTTGCTCAATTTAAATTATTCTTGAACATATAAAATATGTTTTCAAACCAGAAAAACATAACCTCTCCAAATATGAATTATAATTAATGTTTTGAACAAATAAAATTCAATTAATATTCATACTTGAATTAATTCCACTTTAATTCTTGTTTAACTTGTTTAATTCCAATTAAATCATTGTAATTCCTTTGCTAATAATTGAAACATGTAATCCACCTAAAATTCCGTTCTTTTCAAATATTAAGTTTGTCATCTGTTTTGCACAAGTTAACTTGATGAAAACAACCAATTGCTTGTGTAACATCATTAAGAATCCAAACTCTTAAATTGTTAAATAAAATTCCACACTTGTTCCATTTCTTTTCCACTTGCATCTAATGTTGTTGCCTTATTGTTTTCATAATGCATGCATCATACTAAGCAAACTTTCACATGATAACTAATTGTAGATCATTTGTTTCCACCTTAATTCATGGACTCTTTCCATATGCAATTCAATTGCATATGGGTCCATTTAAATTGTGTTACCATGTCAAGTATTTTATTCTGATGCAACCATTAACTTGACATGCATCATCCCATGATTGTGCACTATGCCATGATATTGATTGTCTATCTTTCTGCATTGTCTGTTTGCTTCTTCTCGGATAGACGACGACGTTGAGACCGACGATCCTTACGACACCCCTTCTGAGGATCTAGCTCAGTACCAGGCTACTGGGTTTGCAGGCAAGTTATCACTCACATGAACCACTGTGTTCCTTTCAACATTGGTTACCGATACTTTCCGTTGTCTATTTTGCTAGCCCTATGTATAGTTGTTTCTGTTACGAACCTATCACATGAATCCCTTAACCCTGATATTGCCTCACCTCCACTCCTACAACCCCATTGCTTGAGCCAGTGTCTTACTAGCATGCTTAGGTTGTTTTGCTCGAGTCTGTTACCCGTTACTTTCTGTTACTATACTTCTATTATGTTCTGGGGGCTCGATGTTAATCAATCAACCTGTTAATAATAATATGCTGATAAGGCACCGGCAGGAGGCCCTGTGTGGTTTTGAAGCCTGCTAGTGTCGACCCTAATAGGAAAAGGGTCTTGTCTACTGATCCATGATGAGCGCACTAACCGCATGTGGGAAGCGAGTATGGGCGCCCCCCTCAATTTGATTCGATTCGCATCTCGTCCAAATCGCCTCATTTAGTTCGTGTTTTCCATTTGCCGCATGCATGTTTTTTGCGAGCCCAGCGCAGGGTGGAACTTTTGTAGTCGGCATATAGGGGGACACGGTATTAGAGTGCTATGAGGGTCCCTTTTCTTCGGGGCTCGATGAGCTGTGCGCCCAAGGTGCTTTGGGCTTGATGCGAAGAAGAGTTGGGTTGTGTTGAGTACCCCGCTTGGTGGGAGGCATCCCATCTGGCGGGTTATTCTTACGTGTACAGCCAAATTGGTGCACCCCTGCAGGGATAAATCTTCTCGAGAAGCCGTGTTTTCCGCGGTTATGGTTGACTTGGTGAAAGTACTGGCTAACAAGTACTCAGAACAACTTACACCTAACTAATGATAACTTGACTAGTAATAGACTTATTGACATAACAACTTGATCCATTATTCATTAATCCAACTGTGTGAGTTATCCTCGGATTGCTTCTTTGGATAAGGGCGAGATCCAGGATGGGTTTGTTTGATGGTAAACAACAGTTGGTTACTATACGCTATCTTATCTCCTTTCTGTTAGCTGGAAGTTGTAGTGTTTCTGTAGTTGGTTAGCGCAGCCAGTTGCAGCATCTTTTATATCCCCTTTCTTCCGTTGAACCCAAGGCATCTGTGCTTGGTGTTGACGGGTTACACTTTGGTGAACTGTGAGTCTTGCTTGCCAGTACGTTGTTGTACTGACCCCTTTGGGGCTGTGGTTTCCGCAGACTACGCTTACGAGGATCCAGGTGACGGCTACTACGTGGAGTTTGACGAGGCTGCCGACGAGTAGATAGCGGACCCGGGCAGGATCCGAGACCTACGTGGATGGGCTCCGTCTTTCTTTCATTTCCAGGCTTCTTAAGCCTATTTGGATTTGTCTGTACTCAGACCCCTTTGAATGCTTCCGCTGAGATGTAATGATGCTATGTTGGGACATGTGTCCTCTGGATGATTGTATTTGCTATCTCTGCTCTAGTGAGAGCCATTTGCAACTTATTTCGATCTTTTGTGTCTTAGAGATATGTTGTGTTATCCTTTTGTTCAACGCCGTTGACGTACCATGTGTGTATGGTATGAAGTACGTCAAAGGTAGTACCTTCGATTTCTATGGGATAGTTTACATCGACGGTGGATAGTAGAGTTTGGTTGTCGCACATAAGTGCTGGCCTACTCGTAAGAGGATGCGGGAGCAGTTAAGCCCCGTAATCCATTCATCTACTATTCAGTTCGGACCGGTGAGTATCCTCTAGAAGTCAGGGTGCGACAAATGGTATCAGAGCATGTCTGCCTGTAGGATCCCTTTTACTGGTCGCAGTTTGAGTCTAGAAACTATTTTGTAGCTATATAGGAAAAAAATGAAACGTGAGAGTAGGAATTCTGCCATTTTTCTTCTTTCCCCACCCACCCACCCTTTTCTGGTAAGGAAGTGCAACGTTGTTTTCTCTTCTCACCCAAACTTTCAAGTTAGGATTTCACGTGTTTTGGGTTCTCCGTAGTACCTCAGGAGTTTTGGTCTCATTTTCCCGATGTTGCTTCGATATCCTGTTCTTCTAAAGAACCTTTCGTCCGTTGAAACCTTGTTGTTGTTTTCCACTTCAATTCTTCTACTGGTGTCTAATCAAAACCTCCCAAATCATCTGCAGATGGATCTCAGGTTCTACCCGCAGGTGGTTCGGATGACTCGCTGCGAGAGCACCGCCGGTTATCCGGAGATGCTGAGGGGCATGGTCACGTATCTGGGGTTCCATTGGGCACCAGAGTACCAGGTCTACGAGCAGCAGCGAGAGTTTGACCAGACCTACTACCAGGCTATCGTCTATATTCTGTCAGATGATGGCAGGAGCGTAGTCCACCGCTACGAGGCAGTAGTTTCCACAGTGGATATGGCCGTGCAGCAGGCAGCTTACGTGAGTCTGACCGTCCTTCGTGCTGACTACTGGGGGTTTGATGATTCTATCTATCGCCACATCCCCCGTGGTTACATCAACGCAGAGGGAGCTCACTTCACTCTCTACGACAACCTGGATGTCTACGAGCATGATAGCTCCAGGCTGCACACCACCGCTCAGTTCGTGAGGTACAGTGACGCAGTTGCCACCACACTTGCTCAGGAGTTGGCCTCATTCAGAGAGCAGCTCTACCTTGCTCTGACTCGTCTGGCGACGTACACCACAGACATTGTTGGAGATGAGCGCTTTGCCCGTTTCCATCAGACAGTTGGACATACTCTGCCAGATGCTGGAGGTTACGAGCCGATCAGAGGTCCACTCCTCCATCTCGGTGCTGGTTACACTGGGATTCCCCGCTTTGGAGCACAGGGAGACGACGCTTTCTACTTCACCACTCCGAGAGTCGCTCTCAGAGCAGTTTCGCTCTACGTGGATCGTCGTTCTACTTACTTTCGTGAGCGTGCTCCTTCCCGTACCTCTCGCCGTACTACTCACCGCCGTCCTGCGTGATGAGCATGGGAGTACCGATGTATCCGTTCCTAGCTATGTTTAGTTATCCTTTGGCATTCGAACCATTTATGGTGTGTTGGATATTCTGATGTAATGAATCATGTTATGATGTACCTGTTGGTTATCTATTCATGCGTCGGAATAATCTCTTTTTTCGGTTACCAAGTCTATCCTTTCTGTTGTTGTGCTAAAATGCATTTCCATTCAGGATGCCGCCAACAAGGAACACCCCGCCTGAGCCACCGCCGATAACGGAGCTGTTGACTCAGATGACTCGAGTCGTGGCGCAGATGGCCCAATTCCAGGCTAATCAGCAAATCAACCAGAATGCTCCACGGGTCAACATCAAGGAGTTCCTCAGTCTGGGCCCAAAAGCTTTCGTGGCAACACGCGAGCCTCTGGATGCTGATGACTGGATCCGTGACATAGCCAGGACTCTGGAGATTGCACATGTAGCTGAGGAAGACAAGGTCAAGTATGCCACCTACCTGCTGAAGGGTCAGGCAACTTCTTGGTGGGAGAACTTCCAGACCATGAGAGCTGGCTATCCAATCACCTGGGGCTGTTTCAAGGAAGCCTTCCTGAAGCACCACATTCCAGATGGTCTTATGGAAAGGATGCGTGAAGAGTTCTGCTCTCTTAAGCAGGGCAAGCTGGACGTTATCAGCTATCAGACTGAGTTCAATCGCCTCGCTCGATACGATGGTGACGAAGTGTCCAGTGAGGCCAAGAAGATGGCAAGGTTCCGCAGAGGTTTTAACCCGGAACTGAAGTACGCTCTCACAAATGTCAAGTTCAAAGACTTCGAGGAGCTCGTGAACACCGCGCTCAATGAGGAAAATGGGCGCAAGGCGTTCGAGGATTCTCGCAAGCATTCGCGTGAGGGTGGTTCCTCCTCCAACATGACCACCCCTCCGCAGAAGCGCCGCATCTGAGTGCCAAATGGTGCTGTCACTCGGGCTCCATATGCCCAAGCTTCTCCAGGCTTTGCTCCCCGCCCACCCAACCCATCTCAGATGCATGGTCAGAGGGTTCCAATGGGGCAGCCAAGGCCAGGTCCTCCTCGTGTCGTCACTTGCTACAAGTGCAAGGAGACCGGACACTACGCTGATAAGTGCACTCAGAGGCAGCTACCTCCACCTCCTCGCCCCAACACCAACCAGGCAATGGTGCGTGCTCCTCCGGCTAAAGCCTTCAACTCCAACAACAGGCCTGTCGGGAGGACCGCGAGGGTGAATCATATCAAGGCCGACAAAGCTGAGGAAGCTGCTGACGTCGTTCTCGGTATATTACCCGTAAACTCATTTCCAGCTAAAGTGTTGTTTGATACCGGAGCATCGCATTCTTTTGTGTCAAAGATCTTTGCAAAAGCATACAACCTAGTTCTGGTTCCACTAAGCAATCAAATCTCTGTTCACTCTCCGGGATCTAAAATGTTGACTTACAAGATAAGTATGGACAATCAGATCCTAATTGGAGGTCGCATATTCCTTGCTTCACTCATGTTGCTGGGAAATTCTGACATTGATGTCATTCTGGGCATGGATTGGTTGAAGGCCAACGAAGCTAAAATTGACTGTGGTGAGAAGTCAATAACTCTCTCCCATCCGTCTGGCCAGATAGTCTATTCTCCATATGGATCAAGTTTTGTTCAGCTGTTCAACCTCGATGCAAAACCTCTTCCTGCAATTGAGAATGTTCCGGTGGTTTGTGAATTCCCTGACGTCTTTCCAAACGAGTTGACAGGGATGCCTCCGGACAGAGCAGTTGAGTTCGTGATCGAGCTTGAGCCAGGTACTGCTCCAATCTCTAAGCATCCGTACAAGATAGCTCCTCCTGAACTGAAATTGTTAAAGGAGCAAATTGATATGTACATGGACAAAGGTTACATTCAGCCTAGTTCCTCCGCTTGGGGTTGCCCAACTCTGTTCGTAGCCAAGAAGGATCAAACAAAGAGACTCGTGGTTGACTATCGTCCTCTCAACGAGAAAACCATCAAAAACAAGTATCCAATTCCTCGTATCGATGATCTTTTTGATCAACTTGCTGGAGCCTCAATATTCTCAAAGTTGGACTTGAGGATGGGTTACCATCAGATAAAGATCAGAAAGGAAGATATTCCAAAAACAGCGTTCACCACTCGGTACGGTCTGTATGAATACACCGTCATGTCCTTTGGTCTCACCAATGCACCGGCGACCTTCTCTCGACTCATGAATTCTGTCTTCCATGAATACCTCGACAAGTTCGTTGTGGTGTATCTTGATGATATCCTTGTCTACTCAAAATCTGAGGAAGAGCATGAAGAACATCTTCGTCTCACTCTCATGAAACTTCGCGAGCATCGTCTATATGCCAAGTTCTCCAAATGTGAGTTCTGGATTTCAGAAGTTGCTTATCTTGGTCATATCATCTCTGCCAAGGGCATAGCCATTGACCCAGAAAAGGTTAAGGCAATTGTTGATTGGAAACCTCCTAAGACGATGAAGCAAGTAAGAAGTTTTCTTGGCTTGGCTAGCTATTGCCGTCGTTTCGTCCAAAACTTCTCCAAGATTGCTAAACCTCTCACTGATCTCACAAAGAAGGACAAGAAGTTCGTTTGGTCTCCACAGTGTGATGAGAGTTTCAATCTCCTGAAGACCAAACTCACTTCTACACCAGTTCTGGTTGGCCCAGATACTACCAAACCTTTCCAGATATTCTGCGATGCATCTCTCCAAGGTCTAGGAGCAGTTCTTATGCAAGAACGTCAAGTTGTGGCTTATGCTTCACGTCAATTGAATGCAAATGAGCAAAACTATCCCACTCATGACCTAGAACTTGCAGCAGTTGTGTTTGCCCTCAAGAAATGGAGGCAATACTTGTTGGGTAACCGCACTGAAATCTTTTCCGATCATAAGAGTCTGGAATACATCTTCACTCAACCAGATCTAAACCTCAGGCAAAGGAGATGGATTAAAAAGATTAAAGACTTTGATCTCACCATTTCTTACACTCCAGGCAAGGCTAATGTTATGGCCGATGCTCTCAGTCGCAAGTCCTATTGCAATAATCTCATGATCATGGAAAGCCAACCTCCACTTCATGAAGAATTCCAGAAGCTGAACCTTGGTCTTGTTCCTCAAGGTTATCTTGCTAGCTTGACAGCTAGTCCAACTCTCGAGGATAAGATTCGTTCTGAACAATTTCGTGATGCTGAAATCAAGAAGATTGTAGAGCACATCAAAGAAGGCAACGAGAAATTCAAGTCCTTCTCAATTGATGACAAAGGAACTGTGTTCTTCGAAGGACGCATTGCAGTTCCTAAGATTCAAAGTCTCAAAGATGTCATTCTCAAGGAGGATCATGAAACTCCTCTCTCCATCCACCCTGGAAGTACAAAGATGTACCAGGATCTCAAGACTCTGTACTGGTGGTCTGGCATGAAACGTGAAATTTCTCAATACGTTTCTGAATGCGACGTTTGTCAACGTGTTAAGGCAGTTCATCAGAAAACAGCCGGTCTTCTCCAACCTCTCAAAATTCTTGAGTGGAAGTGGGACATGATTGAAATGGACTTCGTTACTGGTTTTCCAAAGTCCAAGAAGGGCAACGATGCAATCTTCGTTGTTATTGATCGTCTCACTAAAGTAGCTCACTTCTTTGCTGTCAAGGAAACTATCTCAGCTAGCCAGTTAGCAGAGCTCTACACAGCAAAGATTGTTCCTCTTCATGGTGTTCCATTGGAAATAAGTTCAGACCGTGGAAGTATCTTCACTTCTCATTTCTGGAAGAGTTTTCAAGAAGCTTTGGACACCAAACTTCTGTTCAGCACAGCATATCACCCTCAGTCTCAGGGGCAAGTCGAAAGAGTCAATCAGATTCTCGAGGATATGCAGAGCATGTGGTCTCTCCTTTGGCATGAAATGGGAGGATTGCCTTCCATATGCTGAATTCTCCTACAACAACAGTTTCCAGGCAAGCCTAGGCATGGCACCATTTGAGGCACTGTATGGCCGCAGATGCAGGAGTCCAATCAATTGGTCTGGAGCTGGTGAACGTTCACTCTTAGGCCCTGGCATTGTTAAGGAAGCCGAAGAGAAAGTTCGCATAATTCGTGACAATCTCAAGATTGCTCAGTCTCGTCAGAAGAGTTACTATGACAGCAAGCACCGGGACATGGTCTATGCACCTGGTGACAAGGCATATCTCCGTGTAACTCCCCTCAGAGGCACTCATCGTTTTGGTGTGAAAGGAAATCTAGCACCAAGATACATTGGTCCTTTCAACATTCTCTCAAGGCGTGCGGAAAATGCCTATCGTCTTGAACTTCCAGAAAAACTATCCAAGGTGCACGATGTGTTTCACGTGTCACAGCTCAAGAAGTGTTTCAAAGATCCAGATCGTGGAGTTGATCATGATTCCATTGAACTGCAAGATGATCTCTCTTATGAGGAGCACCCTATTCAAATTCTCGATGAGACCGTTCGTAAGACTCGCAACAAGAGCACCAAGTTCTTGAAAGTGCAGTGGTCCCATCATTCCGATAAAGAGGCAACGTGGGAGACCGAAGAGGATCTTCGCAAGAAGTATCCGGACCTTTTCATTTCTCAGTAGGAATCTCGGGGCGCGATTGCTTCAAGGGGGGGCGTTTTGTAACATCCCAAGTATGAAAATACCCCTAGAATGTTTGATTTCTTGCTTTATTAAAGTATTGCATCATGTCATCATATTCATTTCTTTGTTGCACTTGTTTACTATTTGTTTTGCATCTGTTTTTATTCTGTTTTCATAAAGGAAATCCAAACAATGTTCAACCTTGTTTTCATACTTGTCATGTTACAATCTTTTGCAAATAAAGAGTTCAAATCAAAACTTTATTTGTTTCCATATTGCTCAACTATTAAAATGATGGTTTTAATCAATCAATTAATTCCAAATCACATTTAAAAACTCAAATTCAAATCATCAAACAGCACCCAACTTGAATATATGAAAATTATCAAACATTTATAAGCATTTAATCTACTTAAACATAGGGTTCACTCTATTAAAAAAAGTTGGTTTCATTAATAGTCATTTAATAAGCAATTTCTCCCAAATTTTGAATTAAATACAAACAGCAAATTAAATTTGAAAATTTTGGAAAATAAAAGTTAGCATTCAGTTGCTATGGTAAAAACTAACCTAACCATAATTTTTCTAAATTTTTCCTAGCCCTAAAACCTATCCAATGCTTCCCTTTTTATTTCTACAAAAAAAACAGAAGAAAAAAATTAAAAAAGGAAAAGAAAACGAGCACCAGGGTCGTTGGCTGCGCCCAGCCCACTTTCTCCTCTCTCCCCACGCAGCCCGGCCTTTTTGTCCCCTCTCCAGCCCGCGTACCGGTTCGCCCATCTGTTTCTCCTTCGTCATCGCGTACGGCAGCTCATCCGTGGTGCCACGGCGGCAACAGTATCGCCCCGACAGCCAGGAGCCACCGTACCCCCCTATATAGCTGCCTAGGACCTCTCCGAGGGCTAGCCCTAACCCTAGGATCCCCTGTCCCCTCGCGCCGCCGCTGATCTCTCTCTCTCTCCCGGCGCAATTCGCCCTCTGAACCTCACCGCTGTACCTCACCGTAGCCCCCTTCTCTGAAACCACGATGATCGCCGGCGTTACGCTCCTCCTCCCCTCTGGATAGTCACGGGAATCAAGCCTCTGTACTTTCCTCGACGTCCTTGACATCTTCTCGGGTGCTGGGACCACTCACGTCGACGCCGCCGTCTTCGACATCTCCGGCAGCTGCACTGCACCGAGCCGCGGCGACGACGACATCGGCAGTGAGCACACCTCCAACCCCTCGATGTCCTCTCTACTCGCAAGCACTGGCACGCGCACACGCTACACAGCACACCCCCCAGCTCAGCAGCAGAGCAGCGCAGCCACGGCACGCCGCCGTTCGCCGCCGGCGTCGTTAACTCTGTCAAAGTTCAGTCGACAGCGCGCGCAAAAATTCAGTTAACCACGGCGTGTAACCTTAACCTGTTTGCGCTGCTTATACAGTCAAAAGCGAATTGCACACCGCAGTGGCAACACTGCTCCCTATCACGCGCCGGGTCGTGGGTTCGAGCCCCCGCGGCGCCAATCTTTTTGGGGATTTTTCCCTAAGCCCGTGGCCTACCCGTCTGTGGCCGTGGTGGCCACCTGGTTGCCACGCAAGCCACGCTGGCCCAGGGCCCGCTGTCAGTGCCCTGGGTAGGTTACTGTGCGGTGTAAATAGAATTCCAGCGTTTTCTTTTTAAATCTAAGCCCTTTTAATTTACAGATTGGTCCTCAAAATGGAATTGCTAATAACTTTCAAATTATAACTCCAAATAATAAAAGTAAAATATGTTTGTTGATCTAAATTAAAGTGTCTATCCATTTAAACCAATTGTGTACTGTTTTGAATTTTCCAAATGCATCCAAAATTTGAATTCAAATAATTCATTTGTAAATTGCTAAAATCCATAACTAATTCATTCTTAATCCAAATAATGCAAATAAAATATGTTTTCCATGCTATTTCAAACCACCTATTCAAATATAATTTTTGTTTCATGTTTTGAATAATTTAAATTGCCTAAATAATTTAAACCTTGTTTAAATCATTTAAAATTGCTAAAATCATAACTTGCTCAATTTAAATTATTCTTGAACATATAAAATATGTTTTCAAACCAAAAAAACATAACCTCTCCAAATATGAATTCTAATTAATGTTTTGAACAAATAAAATTCAATTAATATTCATACTTGAATTAATTCCACTTTAATTCTTGTTTAACTTGTTTAATTCCAATTAAATCATTGTAATTCCTTTGCTAATAATTGAAACATGTAATCCACCTAAAATTCCGTTCTTTTCAAATATTAAGTTTGTCATCTGTTTTGCACAAGTTAACTTGATGAAAACAACCAATTGCTTGTGTAACATCATTAAGAATCCAAACTCTTAAATTGTTAAATAAAATTCCACACTTGTTCCATTTCTTTTCCACTTGCATCTAATGTTGTTGCCTTATTGTTTTCATAATGCATGCATCATACTAAGCAAACTTTCACATGATAACTAATTGTAGATCATTTGTTTCCACCTTAATTCATGGACTCTTTCCATATGCAATTCAATTGCATATGGGTCCATTTAAATTGTGTTACCATGTCAAGTATTTTATTCTGATGCAACCATTAACTTGACATGCATCATCCCATGATTGTGCACTATGCCATGATATTGATTGTCTATCTTTCTGCATTGTCTGTTTGCTTCTTCTCGGATAGACGACGACGTTGAGACCGACGATCCTTACGACACCCCTTCTGAGGATCTAGCTCAGTACCAGGCTACTGGGTTTGCAGGCAAGTTATCACTCACATGAACCACTGTGTTCCTTTCAACATTGGTTACCGATACTTTCCGTTGTCTATTTTGCTAGCCCTATGTATAGTTGTTTCTGTTACGAACCTATCACATGAATCCCTTAACCCTGATATTGCCTCACCTCCACTCCTACAACCCCATTGCTTGAGCCAGTGTCTTACTAGCATGCTTAGGTTGTTTTGCTCGAGTCTGTTACCCGTTACTTTCTGTTACTATACTTCTATTATGTTCTGGGGGCTCGATGTTAATCAATCAACCTGTTAATAATAATATGCTGATAAGGCACCGGCAGGAGGCCCTGTGTGGTTTTGAAGCCTGCTAGTGTCGACCCTAATAGGAAAAGGGTCTTGTCTACTGATCCATGATGAGCGCACTAACCGCATGTGGGAAGCGAGTATGGGCGCCCCCCTCAATTTGATTCGATTCGCATCTCGTCCAAATCGCCTCATTTAGTTCGTGTTTTCCATTTGCCGCATGCATGTTTTTTGCGAGCCCAGCGCAGGGTGGAACTTTTGTAGTCGGCATATAGGGGGACACAGTCTTAGAGTGCTATGAGGGTCCCTTTTCTTCAGGGCTCGATTAGCCGTGCGCCCAAGGTGCTTTGGGCTTGATGCGAAGAAGAGTTGGGTTGTGTTGAGTACCCCGCTTGGTGGGAGGCATCCCATCTGGCGGGTTATTCTTACGTGTACGGCCAAATTGGTGCACCCCTGCAGGGATAAATCTTCTCGAGAAGCCGTGTTTTCCGCGGTTATGGTTGACTTGGTGAAAGTACTGGCTAACAAGTACTCAGAACAACTTACACCTAACTAATGATAACTTGACTAGTAATAGACTTATTGACATAACAACTTGATCCATTATTCATTAATCCAACTGTGTGAGTTATCCTCGGATTTCTTCTTTGGATAAGGGGCGAGATCCAGGATGGGTTTGTTTGATGGTAAAGAACAGTTGGTTACTATACGCTATCTTATCTCCTTTCTGTTAGCTGGAAGTTGTAGTGTTTCTGTAGTTGGTTAGCGCAGCCAGTTGCAGCATCTTTTATATCCCCTTTCTTCCGTTGAACCCAAGGCATCTGTGCTTGGTGTTGACGGGTTACACTTTGGTGAACTGTGAGTCTTGCTTGCCAGTACGTTGTTGTACTGACCCCTTTGGGGCTGTGGTTTCCGCAGACTACGCTTACGAGGATCCAGGTGACGGCTACTACGTGGAGTTTGACGAGGCTGCCGACGAGTAGATAGCGGACCCGGGCAGGATCCGAGACCTACGTGGATGGGTTCCGTCTTTCTTTCATTTCCCGGCTTCTTAAGCCTATTTGGATTTGTCTGTACTCAGACCCCTTTGAATGCTTCCGCTGAGATGTAATGATGCTATGTTGGGACATGTGTCCTCTGGATGATTGTATTTGCTATCTCTGCTCTAGTGAGAGCCATTTGCAACTTATTTCGATCTTTTGTGTCTTAGAGATATGTTGTGTTATCCTTTTGTTCAACGCCGTTGACGTACCATGTGTGTTTGGTATGAAGTACGTCAAAGGTAGTACCTTCGATTTCTATGGGATAGTTTACATCGACAGTGGATAGTAGAGTTTGGTTGTCGCACATAAGTGCTGGCCTACTCGTAAGAGGATGCGGGAGCAGTTAAGCCCCGTAATCCATTCATCTACTATTCAGTTCGGACCGGTGAGTATCCTCTAGAAGTCAGGGTGCGACAGATTGTTTGTGAATGATTTTAAATTGAGTGTTTGGATTTTTGAGAAGGTTTAGATAAATTTTCATTAAGTGCATAGCTACTGGTTGTGTAATTTATACCTTGCTTGCTTGCTAGTAATTGATTTAGGAAAACATAAATTGCTAGAATTAATTTATGCATGCTTAATAGTTGTTTTATGGAACTATTTTGTTGTTTGTGCTTACTAGCATGAGTAAGATTTGTGTACTGTTATTAGGTATATTTATGATCATGACTTGCTTGTTTAGATTTAAGCATCATGGTAGCATTGTTTGCTTCTCTAGTGATGAACTAGTGTCACCAGTGGAAAATGGTGATTTTTGCTCTAGTATTGCCATCTTTCATTTTATAAGTGTATGGGTTTATTATAGCATATTTAGGAAGTTATTACTTCTGTTATGATGCCATGAATTATTGAGTTGCTTGTACTATATTTATAGAATATAATTATCTCTTATAGCATGCTTGTGTGGATTCTCCATACTAGTTTGTTATTAATGCATTCCTGTTTTTATGCTTTTGATAGGGGTATTTTCTTGAGTGATGATTGTGTTCTAGATTATCTTTATCATTTGATTCATTGGTTATTAGATATTGGTTGTTTGGTAAATTTTCATGATTGATGGATTCCATAACTTCAAGTAAACATTAATGTAGTAAATAAATAGTCTATTCCTCTATGGTGTGTTTACCTGCTGTTTGGAAATTGTCTGAGTGTGTAACTTAGCATGAGTGTCATACTTGTGTTATTTGTTGTGCTAGTGTTGTTGTGGTGTTTAGGAGGATCTTGTGAACTAAACATCCAAATTAATCATAAACTTATTAAGTGAAAATTGCTTGTGTGTTGCTAATACCCACTGCCATGGGTATTGTTCTGTCTGTTTGTTTTTACCCTTCGTAACCTAACCCTTTGCACACATGTCGCACCCTGATTTCTAGGGGATACTCACCGTACGAACTGGATAGCAGAGGCTTGGATTATGGGGCATAACTGCTCCCACGTCCCAGCTTCCTGGTAGGCCTGTGCTTATGCGCGACAACACAAACCCTGCTATTCCACCGTCGATGTAAACTATCCACTAGAGATCAAAGGCACTTCCGTCGACGTACTTCAAACCATACACACATGGTACGTCAACGGCGTTGAACAACTGATATCACAACAGATCTCTACGACACAAAAGATTGAAATAAGGTGCAAATGGCTCTCATTAGAGCAGAGATAGCGAATACAATCATTCAGAGGGCACATGCCCCAACAATACATCATTACATCACAGCGGAAGCATTCAACATGTCTGAGTACAGACAAGAACCAAATAGGCCTAAGAGGCCGGAAACAACAGACGGAGCCCATCCACGAAGTCTCGGATCCTGCCCGGGTCTGCTATCTACTCGTCAGCAGTCTCGTCATACTCCACGTAGTTGCCACCATATAGATCCTCGGAAACGTCGTCTGCGTAAACCACAGCCCCAAAGGGGTCAGTACATAAACGTACTGGCAAGCAAGACTCACAGTTCACCAAAGTGTAGCCCGTCAACACCAAGCACAGATGCTTTGGGTTCAACGGAAGGAAGGGTATATAAAAGGTGCTGCAACTGGCTGCGCTAACCAACTACAGAGATTCTACCACTTCCGGCTAACAGAAAGGAGATAAGATCGAGTATTGTAACCAACTGAAAGATAACTTCAAACAAACCCATCCTGGATCTCGCCCCTTATCCAAAGAAGCAATCCGAGGATAACTCACACAGTTGTATTAAAGGTGAATCAAGTTATGGTGTCATCAACCTATTACTAGTCAAGTTATTAATCATTGGGTGTAACATGTTTGATCATTATGTTTAAGTTGTCCTGAGTACTTGTTAGCCAGTACTTTCACCAAGTAATCCATAACCGCGGAAAACACGGCTTCTCGAGAAGATTATCCCTGCAGGGTTGCACCAATTTGGCCGTACACTCATGAATATCCCGCCAGATGGGATGCCTCCTACCAAGCGGGGCACTCAACACAACCAACCATTCTTCGCATCAAGCCCAAAGAACCTTGGGCGCACGGCTAATCGAGCCCAGAAGAAAATGGACCCTCATAGCACTCTAAGAACGTGTCCCCCTATATGCCGACTACAAAAGTTCCACCCTGGCCTGGGCTCGCAAAAACATGCATGCGGCAAATGGAAAACACGAACTAAATGAGGCGATTTGGACGAGATGCGAATCAGGTCAAGTTGAGGGGGGCGCCCATACTCGCTTCCCAAATGCGGGTAGTGCGCTCATCATGGATCAGTAGACAAGACCCTTTTCCTATTAGGGTCGACACTAGCAGGCTTCAAAACCTCTCATGGGCCTCCTGCCGGTGCCTTATCATCAAATTTATTATTAATAGTAACATTAGCATGATTGATTGATTAAACATCGAGCCCCCACAACGTAATAGAAGTAGTAACAGTAAGTAACGGGTAACAGACTCGAGCAAAACAACCTAAGCATGCTAGTAAGACACTGGCTCAACAATGGTTGTAGGAAGGGAGATGAGGCAATATCAGGTTTTAAGGGATTCATGTGATAGGTTCGTAACAGAACAACTACTACTAAGGCTAGCAGAAAAGAACAACGGAAAGTATCGGTAACCAATGTTGAAAGGAACACAGTGGTTCATGTGAGTGATAACTTGCCTGTAAACCCAGTAGCCTGGTACTGAGCTAACTCCTTAGAAGGGGTGTCGTAAGTATCGTCGGTCTCAACGTCGTCGTTTATCCGAGAAGAAGCAAACAGACAATGCAGAAAAGGTAGACAATCAATATCATGGCATAGTGCACAATCATGGGATGATGCATGTCAAGTTGATGCATCAAAATAGACTACTTGACAAGATAACACAATTTAATTGGACCCATATGCAATGTGAATTGCATATGGATGCAAATGGTTAAGGTGGAAGCAATGATCTACATTGATTAACAAGTGTAAGTGGTTAAACATGATGCATGCATGATGATAACAACAAAATAACAACAAATAACAATGATATAAGCAAGTGGAAAAAGAGTTTAACAAGGTTTGGAAATCATTTGTTAAGTTTGGAAATTTTGGTTACTTAAAGATGTCACACAAACAATTGTTGTTTTCATCAAGTTAAAGTGTTCAAAACAAATAACAAAGTTTATAGTTGAAAAGAACATCAAATTTTAGTTGGATTACATGTTTCAGATATTGAAATTGGAATTAGGATGAATTTATTATGACTTAAACAATATTAAACAAGTTTTAATTGAATTTAAAACAAGTTTGAATTTAATTGAATTTTTATTTGTTCAAAGCATAAATTCAAGTTCACATTTGAAAAGTTCACACTTTGATGGTTTGAAAACATATTTTGCATGTTTAGAAATATTTTATGTTGAACAAGTTATGATTTTAGCAAATTTTAAATGAATTAAACAAGGATTAAATGGTTTAGGCAATTTTAATTATTCAAAACAGAAAACAAAAATTATATTTGAAAAGGTGAGATGAAATGGTATGGAAAACATATTTTATTTGCATTATTTGGAATTGGGATGAATTATTTATGAATTATTACAAATTGCATTTGAATTATTTAAATTTGAATTTTAAATGCATTTGAAGTTTTCAAAACAGTACACAAATAGGTTATTTGGAAAGATTAGGAAATTTGGAACAATAAACATATAAAGTTTTTATTTATTGGATACATGGATTTAAAGTTATGGATTTTTGAAGTTAGGTGTTTATTCTGCCAATTTAAAAAGAATTAGAAATTAACAGATTTGCTTTAAACTTTTGTTACCGCACGGGATCTACACCCCAGCCACTGCCCCGTGGGCCGGGGGGACAGCGTGGCGCTGTGGTGCTGGTGTGGCAGCGAAGGTGGATGACATGATGCAATACCTTAATAACAAGAAATCAAACATTCTAAATGGTAGGTTTTCATACTTGGGATGTTACAAAACGCCCCCCCTTGAAGGAATCGCGCCCCGAGATTCCCACTGAGAAAATAGAAGGTCCGGAAACTTCTTGGGAAGATCCTCTTGAGCTGTTACACGTGAAACACATCGTGCACATTGGATAGTTTAACTGGAAGTTGAAAACAATAGGAATTCCTGGCAACTCTTCTGGAAAGATGTCAGGGAATTTGGAAACCACCGGAACATTTTCAAGTAAAGGGAGAGGTTTTGCATCGAGGGTGTATAGCTGAACAGAATTTGAATCATTTGGAGAATAGCTTATCTGGCTAGAATGGTGGAACAGAGTTATTGACATCAATGCAACACCAAGAATGACATTATTGTCAGAATCAGCAACATGAGAGTAACGAGGAATATGTGGCCTCCCATTAGAATTGGATTGTATGTTGTGGAAAAGATTGTTGACACAAAGGAATGTGATGCTCCGGTATCAAATAACACTTTAACTGGATAAGAGTTTACGAGGAAGTTTTGATTAGACGCCAGTAGAAGATTTGAAGTGGAAAACAACAACAAGATTTCAACGGACGAAAAGGATGTTGAGAAGAACAGGATAACAACAT
Organism: Alopecurus myosuroides; assembly: GCA_028641055.1. Classification (NCBI taxonomy): domain Eukaryota; kingdom Viridiplantae; phylum Streptophyta; class Magnoliopsida; order Poales; family Poaceae; genus Alopecurus; species Alopecurus myosuroides. Next base: position 211,407,877 of record CM054061.1, on the reverse strand, counting down.
CGGGGAAAACGAGAACAAAACTCCTGAGGTACTACGGAAAACCCATCCGGGCTTCTAAAGGATCAATATCTACTGCTTAAGGGATAGAGGATTTGCTTCCGGGGCTTACACGCCTCCGTTCTCAATCATGAGTAGGCAACATGATAAATCATGTCACAACCACCTCCATTCCTATGGTCTAGTAGATATAACCATCCTAGAGAAACCAGAATTCGTGAAATCCTAACTTGAAAGTTTAGATGAGAAGGGAAAAATCAACGTTGCACTTCCTTACCAGAAAAGGGAGGGAGGGTGGGGAAAGAATAAAAATGGCAGAATTCCTACTCTCACGTTTCCTTTTTCCTATATAGCTACAAAATAGTTTCTAGACTCAACTGCGACCAGTAAAAAGGGATCCTACAGGCAGACAGGCTCTGATACCATTTGTCGCACCCTGATTTCTAGGGGATACTCACCGTACGAACTGGATAGCAGAGGCTTGGATTATGGGGCATAACTGCTCCCACGTCCCAGCTTCCTGGTAGGCCTGCGCTTATGCGCGACAACACAAACCCTGCTATTCCACCGTCGATGTAAACTATCCACTAGAGATCAAAGGCACTTCCGTCGACGTACTTCAAACCATACACACATGGTACGTCAACGGCGTTGAACAACTGATATCACAACAGATCTCTACGACACAAAAGATTGAAATAAGGTGCAAATGGCTCTCATTAGAGCAGAGATAGCGAATACAATCATTCAGAGGGCACATGCCCCAACAATACATCATTACATCACAGCGGAAGCATTCAACATGTCTGAGTACAGACAAGAACCAAATAGGCCTAAGAGGCCGGAAACAACAGACGGAGCCCATCCACGAAGTCTCGGATCCTGCCCGGGTCCGCTATCTACTCGTCAGCAGTCTCGTCATACTCCACGTAGTTGCCACCATGTAGATCCTCGGAAACGTCGTCTGCGTAAACCACAGCCCCAAAGGGGTCAGTACATAAACGTACTGGCAAGCAAGACTCACAGTTCACCAAAGTGTAGCCCGTCAACACCAAGCACAGATGCTTTGGGTTCAACGGAAGGAAGGGTATATAAAAGGTGCTGCAACTGGCTGCGCTAACCAACTACAGAGATTCTACCACTTCCGGCTAACAGAAAGGAGATAAGATCGAGTATTGTAACCAACTGAAAGATAACTTCAAACAAACCCATCCTGGATCTCGCCCCTTATCCAAAGAAGCAATCCGAGGATAACTCACACAGTTGTATTAAAGGTGAATCAAGTTATGGTGTCATCAACCTATTACTAGTCAAGTTATCAATCATTGGGTGTAACATGTTTGATCATTATGTTTAAGTTGTCCTGAGTACTTGTTAGCCAGTACTTTCACCAAGTAATCCATAACCGCGGAAAACACGGCTTCTCGAGAAGATTATCCCTGCAGGGTTGCACCAATTTGGCCGTACACTCATGAATATCCCGCCAGATGGGATGCCTCCCACCAAGCGGGGCACTCAACACAACCAACCATTCTTCGCATCAAGCCCAAAGAACCTTGGGCGCACGGCTAATCGAGCCCAGAAGAAAATGGACCCTCATAGCACTCTAAGAACGTGTCCCCCTATATGCCGACTACAAAAGTTCCACCCTGGCCTGGGCTCGCAAAAACATGCATGCGGCAAATGGAAAACACGAACTAAATGAGGCGATTTGGACGAGATGCGAATCAGGTCAAGTTGAGGGGGGGCGCCCATACTCGCTTCCCAAATGCGGGTAGTGCGCTCATCATGGATCAGTAGACAAGACCCTTTTCCTATTAGGGTCGACACTAGCAGGCTTCAAAACCTCTCATGGGCCTCCTGCCGGTGCCTTATCATCAAATTTATTATTAATAGTAACATTAGCATGATTGATTGATTAAACATCGAGCCCCCACAATGTAATAGAAGTAGTAACAGTAAGTAACGGGTAACAGACTCGAGCAAAACAACCTAACAATGCTAGTAAGACACTGGCTCAACAATGGTTGTAGGAAGGGAGATGAGGCAATATGAGGTTTTAAGGGATTCATGTGATAGGTTCGTAACAGAACAACTACTACTAAGGCTAGCAGAAAAGAACAACGGAAAGTATCGGTAACCAATGTTGAAAGGAACACAGTGGTTCATGTGAGTGATAACTTGCCTGCAAACCCAGTAGCATGGTACTGAGCTAACTCCTTAGAAGGGGTGTCGTAAGTATCGTCGGTCTCAACATCGTCGTTTATCCGAGAAGAAGCAAACAGACAATGCAGAAAAGGTAGACAATCAATATCATGGCATAGTGCACAATCATGGGATGATGCATGTCAAGTTGATGCATCAAAATAGACTACTTGACAAGATAACACAATTTAATTGGACCCATATGCAATGTGAATTGCATATGGATGCAAATGGTTAAGGTGGAAGCAATGATCTACATTGATTAACAAGTGTAAGTGGTTAAACATGATGCATGCATGATGATAACAACAAAATAACAACAAATAACAATGATAGAAGCAAGTGGAAAAAGAGTTTAACAAGGTTTGGAAATCATTTGTTAAGTTTGGAAATTTTGGTTACTTAAAGATGTCACACGAACAATTGTTGTTTTCATCAAGTTAAAGTGTTCAAAACAAATAACAAAGTTTATAGTTGAAAAGAACATCAAATTTTAGTTGGATTACATGTTTCAGATATTGAAATTGGAATTAGGATGAATTTATTATGACTTAAACAATATTAAACAAGTTTTAATTGAATTTAAAACAAGTTTGAATTTAATTGAATTTTTATTTGTTCAAAGCATAAATTCAAGTTCACATTTGAAAAGTTCACACTTTGATGGTTTGAAAACATATTTTGCATGTTTAGAAATATTTTATGTTGAACAAGTTATGATTTTAGCAAATTTTAAATGAATTAAACAAGGATTAAATGGTTTAGGCAATTTTAATTATTCAAAACAGAAAACAAAAATTATATTTGAAAAGGTGAGATGAAATGGTATGGAAAACATATTTTATTTGCATTATTTGGAATTGGGATGAATTATTTATGAATTATTACAAATTGCATTTGAATTATTTAAATTTGAATTTTAAATGCATTTGAAGTTTTCAAAACAGTACACAAATAGGTTATTTGGAAAGATTAGGAAATTTGGAACAATAAACATATAAAGTTTTTATTTATTGGATACATGGATTTAAAGTTATGGATTTTTGAAGTTAGGTGTTTATTCTGCCAATTTAAAAAGAATTAGAAATTAACAGATTTGCTTTAAACTTTTGTTACCGCACGGGATCTACACCCCAGCCACTGCCCCGTGGGCCAGGGGGACAGCGTGGCGCTGTGGTGCTGGTGTGGCAGCGAAGGTGGATGACATGATGCAATACCTTAATAACAAGAAATCAAACATTCTAAATGGTAGGTTTTCATACTTGGGATGTTACAACACACAAGCTATATTTTTAGCTTCTTAGATATCTTATTAGGAGAGTGGTGCACCACTCCATATATGGTATGTAAGATGTGGGATATGGTTTCCTAGACCATATGTTTGTCTGACGATAGTTTTGAATCCTGAGAGTTATGTGCGGCAGTTTTCTCGATAACGTTTGTGAGTTTGCGCTATTGTACCTTTGCTTGCTGTATGTGTTGTTAAGCTTAGTTGTTTGGTCTTTAGACCTGAGAGTGTGTCTTTTATTGATTTACGACGCTAAAAAACGAAGAAGAAGAAGAAGAAGAAGAAGCAGTTGTGGAGCTGTGCGTCAAGTTCAAGTTACTACAAGGCCAGGGACATTAAGAGATTTAAGGCAAGCCATCCTGATGCTTGTTGATATTACACTTATCATTATCTATCATGCATGTTTTACTTCTGAAAAGTTTTACAAAACTTTGATTTCCAAAAATTATTTTTGAGTGAATACTACTACTATTATATATTCTATTACTGTGCCATTAGTTAATACTTGGTGATACCAAGCCCATAAGCCACCATATGGTATTTGTTACCATCACAAATATTAGTCCCTAAGTGGACACCCTAAAAATGTGTTTTTACAAAACAAAGGCTTTATGGAAAAACCCGGAGAAAAGGCAAAGCCTTATTCACCGGAGGAATGTGGAAGTGGTTATTTTTGGGAAAATGGTGTTTTAAAAAAATGACACATAACCTAGTCTTCGACGGACAACCTTTACCATACTGCCACCCTACCCCAACATGGGCGTGGGGCTTAACTGGAAGTTTGTTCTTGTTATTGTGTGTTCTATCTCAATTTCTATAAGGGACGTCGTACCCTAGAACCGATTGTCGTCAAAACTCCCAATGTCGAGACATAAAAAGTGTGGGATTAAGTTCTCCTCCGGTCGCATCAGTTGGCGCATCCTGGCTGCGGGGAATAGCTCGGTGCCGGGGATGACGGTAAAACTCAACTGAGAGATAGACACATTCTAGCTTGAACATAGTGGAAGCTTATGCTCAGTTATCTTATGTTCTACATACTGCTGTTACAGTCCGTGGTTGTTCACGGCAGGTGTACTGTATCTGGTGGCTATGTACACCTCTGCAGAGTACAAATTTTTCGAAGAAGCCGCGTCCTCGGATATGGACAGTTGAATGGCCATGTAGCTAGCATTGTGTCAATGTTTTCAAAAAGATGTTTTCAAAAAGGTGTTGAACTCGGAAGTTCGGAAAGGAAGAAATCTTTTACCGTGGAGGTACCAATGATGGAAAGCCAGAAGTTGTTTTACAAACCAAAAAGTTTTGCAAAACAAAACTTTTCTCCTCTAAGCAAGATTCTGGAAATTGATTACAAGAAGTTTTGCAAAGAGAAAATTCTCTTTAAACAAAAGTTTAACAAAACCTCTTGTACATGTGATATCTACAAGAGAGAGAAAAACTATATTATTTTCTTCTGAAGTATCTTCTTCCACGAAGATACAGATTAACTAGATTGCAACTGTGGTGTCATCCTATATGAACACCATTGATAGTGAACCCTATTTATAGCCTACCTATTACACCATATAAGCATACTTGCATCTTTGGTAAGTTACATGATGGATGTCTTGCTGAGTACATTCAAATGTACTCATTATGGTTTCGCCCCTGGTATCTACTTGCCATACTTTGAGAAGGCGTCTCAGAAGAAGATCTATGTAGAGGAGTACGGAGCTGATGGCTTTGCGAACTAGGATCGTCTCCGGGTCAGCAGCCTGTAGGTTGAAGGCGTGACATGGGCACTACCGCGTTATGAGTGTGTTTAGTCTTCCGATGTGTGTGTTGGGTGTTGCCCTGCGTGGCAGCCTTTCAGGCTTGGTCAAGTGACCAAGTCCCTTTTGTAAGTGTTTGTGCAACCGTGTAATGGATATTGTATCTGTGTACCAACTTGATATGTTGTTCACGACTGAATTCCTGGGATCGTGAATGTATGCATATCGGGGGTGTCCTTGAACAGTGGTTGTCGGGGGGTTACCCCCGAGTAGGGGTAAGGCAAGTGCTAAAATAAAGGTCAAGGTGATGTTGACCGGGTAGACGGCTACCCGGGTACTTGCTACCCGATAGGTTTCATCCGGCCGTATGCACCGAAGGCCAAGAGAAGATATCAAGGAAGTTATGATCGTCCGAGTAAAGAAGTTGGTTTGAGTAGATGGATGGCAATCCTACTCGGGCCAGAAGTTAATGGAGCCGTTCTGACAAGAGATCCCGCGTATCCTGCGTCCGTACCAGCGTGCGGTTCAACTTACTAGATTCGTGATCATCCTTGACGTAGGGTTAGGCAGCTGTCTGGTCTTGTCAAGTACAGAGGGGACAGGACGGGATGGAGGTTTACGCTGTGAGGCTGACAGAGTGGACAAGAAGTGTCAGCCGTACGGCGCGGTGGCTTCTCCGCGCGAGATCTCGGAAGCGTGCCAACGTCACAGTGGTCAAGTCACATCACCGTACCTTTTAGTCTTTGTTTATTCGGCTGGGCACCAGTATATAAGGTGCCCTGTCCCCTCCTGCGCGAGGGACGTTGCTTGACTTTGCATTTATTGCTAGAACTTACAGTAGATCAAGAGAGAACAGCCGAGTGACTACTCGGCCATGAGATATACTTTGTACTGTGGCTACTCGGAGAACACACATATAGAGAGATAGGCAGGAGTAGGGGTGTTACCTCCACACGAGGGCCCTGAACCTGGGTAGATCTTGTTGTTTGAAGTGCTAGAGATACCTTATCGCGGCTACTCGCCGTGCGATCCCTCCCCGGATACCTCCAGCGTCCATCGGCCCCAACACTTTAGCCATCCTATGGCATCTGCCGTGATACCACCACGACAGTTGGCGCCAACCGTGGGGCCAGCAGCAGCGCTGGCTGGAGTTCTTCGGACGGGACCGATTTCAGCTTCAGGGGAGCGTGTGGTCTGTGGCCTTGTCCACAGATTCGGCTCCTTCGATTTCGTCACCGACAACGCCGGAGATTTCGGCGGCAGGCCCATGCCTGCACGTGGCTCGGTGCTCTCCTTCGGCACGCACCTGGTCTACGTCGCCACCACCGTCATCCGCGAGTTCCCATAGGTGGTGCTCGTCGTGGAAGATCCTCCTGCTGTACTCGCTGCCCGCGAGAAGCCAACTGGCTGCTCTGCGGACAGCGTGGAGGTGATGATGACAGGCCCGGCTATCGATGCCGGGAAGGGCGCGGCCGCTGCCGCTGGCGTCATCGAGGAACCTGTGGGTCCTACGATCCACAAGCCCTACGAGAAACCCCAGAACATTCCGGGCTACGTGGATCCTTCCACGTCCACGGCGATACCAGCTGCTCGCGGAGGCGCAACCGTGCAGCTGGGCATGACGCAACCCAACGAGGCGGAACTCGCCGCCATGAGGGCGCAAATCGAGCAGCAGTGTCAAGCGCTACTCGCAGAGTCCCAGGAGCTGGAGAAGGTTAGGCTTGAGCTCAACCTTGCACAAAATGAGTACAATGCAGCGCATGGCTTTACTCCTGTTTCTAGGCTGCCTAGCAAGATAGGCGTTACTCGTCGCGACTTAGGCGCTGAGCTAGCTAGAGATGGTAGGGCTGCTAGCCAATCCGTTAGCTTGGACACTGTTGGTAGGCCTAAATACAGCACCCCCGCCAAAACTCTTAGGGCTCCAGAGGTAGTGGCTGCTGATTTGCCGCATCTCACTGGCGACGCGCGTGCTAGGCAGCAGGAGAGACTCAACGAGCTAGTGCTAGAGGCTGGCAGGCAGAACGAGGAGTTCCGGAAAGCCAATCCGGGTGCTGGCGCTTCTCAGATTGTGCACTCGCGTGCGGTCAGATCTATTGATCAGGCCTCATCGCCGCTTCCTGGCAATGAGAGGGACCAGAGTGTGCACTCTGGGAAGAGTAGACAGATGCAGATGTACGACCCGGCTGTCGCTGCAAAACAGCACGCTGTGCCGCGGCAGCCCGGTCAGAAACACAACTCTGCAGGAGCAGGCTATCAAGCCACTAAAGCTCACAGTAAGGAGCAAGGAGGAAACCATGCAGGGCCTTCTCGGCGTCATGCTGCCCAGCCTACTCGGCAGAGGACTCAGCAACCAGCGGCAGTACAGCCGCGTGCAGCTGTGCCAGCAGCCAATCCGGTTGTGCAACCTGCAGCGGTGCAGCAAGACCGCTATGATGATGGGTACTCGACAATGGGGCTAGCCGGGTACGCTGACCCGAGAGATGTCACTGATCGCGTGGGTGACCGCATGTTGGAGCCCAGTGATGCAAGGTACAAGCTGGACCGGATCAATCGGTCCGCGCAGCTCAAGAACAAGGGGCCACCCGGCCCAGACTGCTTTGGTCGCCGCATCATGGAGGAGCCCTCCGTGAACCATTTCCATCTGGCCAGGGGGACCAAGTGCTACAATGGCAGCATCAAGCTGGAAGTCTGGCTGAACGACTATGTTACAGTTGTGCACATTGCAGGCGGCAATCGGAGATGGGCTGTGCGGTATGTTCCGCAAATGCTAGAGGGTCCGGCTCGAACTTGGCTCAATAACCTGCCCAAGTACAGTATCAACTGCTGGCTAGACTTCTCGGAAGCCTTCATCAGCAACTTCACCAGCACCTACAAGAGGCCGAATAGGCCGCAGCAACTGTCTGCTTGCAAGCAGCGAGAAGAGGAAACTGACCGAGAGTACCTTACTCGGTGGAGCACTTTGGGGAACACCTGTGAAGGTGTGAATGAGGCTCAGGCCATTACTTGGTTTGCTCAGGGCTGCAGGCATGGCAACATGTTGTGGCAGAAAGTGCAAAGAGAGATGCCGAGTACTCTCGCAGGGACAATCAAGATTGCAGATATGTATGCACTCGGCGATCCTACTCAGCCTCTGCTTGATTCTCCTGAGCCGAGAAGGAAGTATCAGCACGGCAACAGGCGCAATGACTTCCGCAACAAGCACAGAGGTGACCGCATTGATACTCGGTATGATCCTGAGGAGGTGAATGCTGTAACCAAGGCTGCTGGGAGTAGCCAAAGGCAAAAAAACTGCTGGAGCCCAATACGGGCAAAACCAGAATCAAGGCCAAGGCATCAAGAAGCCTTACAATGCTCTCCAGCAGAGTAGCGGCAACCCGGATTCAGCTCCGAGTTTTATCTTTGGGAACATGAAGGATGGGCCATGCAGCTGCCACACTCGGCATCCGAGTAGGCCAGCCAACCACACTACCCGGCAGTGCAGCTGGTGGGACCGCATCAAGAATGAAGACATGCCCCCTCCTCCTCCTCTGCTGGCTGCGAATGCCAATGTGCAGCCGATTCGGGCAGCTGCTCCTAGGCCTGCAGTGTTTCCGAGAAGGGAGAATGTGAATCAAGTGGCTCAGGGAGCCAACCGCAACTACAACTACGACAACCGCAACAACCGCAACCGCAACTACTACACCCGCAACAACAACAGGAACAACAACAACAACAACAACAACAACAACAACAACAACAACAACAACAACCAAGGAAACAACAACAACGGCGACAATGGTGGTGGAGACCGCAACCAGTACCAGGAAAACCATGAGAGCTACATGATCTTCACCATCGAGCCAGACGACAAGCAGTCGCAGCGCAAGCGCGCGATGGAGGTAAATGCCGTGATCCCGGCTGTGCCCCACTATCTGCACTGGTGCGACCAAGAGATCACTTGGTCCAAGGCGGATCACCCCAAGGTGATGCCTAATCCGGGTACATATGCATTAGTGGTGAACCCCACTTTCTTGGGAACTCAGAAGAACGTCCGGTTCAGCAAAGTGCTGATTGATAACGGCAGCAGCATCAACATCATGTACCGGGATACACTAGAGAAGCTCGGCCTTGCCGAGAACATGCTGCTACCCAGCAGGACCACATTCCACGGAGAGGAAAAGAGAAGAGAAAGGAGAAGCAGCAACTCGGAAAATGCAAGAAGAAGAGAAAAGACTTACAACATAACTCTGCTCGATGTCCTCGGCAGCCTTGCGCATGACAAATAGCTTCCCGGCCAAGGTAAAGGTGGGGCTGGCGATCGTCATGGGAACAGATTCGGCATCGGCCTTGTTCCAGTCAGTGCGGTAGTGGTCGATCTGGCCCAACTGAAGACCATTCCATTTTGGGTTGCCGTGTGCCTTTCTATTCCAGGCTGGGTCAACAAACCCTACTCGGTCCAGGATCGCAGTAAGGCCTTCCGCTTCGATCTCGCTATATTCTTCGCCATGCGAGAAGAGCTCAGGAACTGGTGCTGCCTCCTTTCCCTTGAACTTGGTGTTCGCCACGGCTTGGCCTTATTTCATAGCAGCCATTTTCCTCTCTACCTTTGCCAGTGCAATCTCGTGGCGCTGGTACAGAGTCATCATGTATTCCGGATAGCTGGGTTGCGCGCGGCCGCCAGCGCCTGCGCTCTGATTCTCGTCGGGGCCAGTAGACCCAGAAGCAGCTGGGTTGGTGCTGGAGGTGGGCGCAGAGAGTGCTAGCTGCTTTCTCTTCACCTGCTTCGCGGCTTGCCCGCCTTATGTGTAACACCTGGGGTGTTACCCTTAGTAGAAAGTGTTTGTTTCCTTTTGCTTTGCATCACATGCATCACATGAGCATTGCATTCTGTTTTCAAAACAAACCAAAATTCAAAACAATTTAAACTTTCACACCTTGCTCAAAATTTCCAATTTCAGAATTGCAAACTATACCACTCCATTGTTTTCAATAGTTTGAAGTTGATGTAAATTGCTTGTGAATAACATTCCTTTTATCAACACCCTAATGGCAATTTAAATTTCAAATCAATTCATAATGGGCATGTTTCAAATTGTGGGTTTAAAAATCAAATTCTTGCACACTATTAAATCCATTAATGTTTGCATAATTGCTTGAACCTATTAAATAAAATTTGTTATTTCCAAAAATTCCAAATCAAACCTTATTGAAATTCAACTACCCATTTAAACATTCAAACTAATAAATTCAAAGTTTTGAATCAAGGCTAAGTTTTGCTTTGACATTCTGTTTTGGAAAAGAAACTCATAAAATATTTCATAAGTTAAACCCTAACATTTTTCTTTTCCCTCTCTCACTCTTCCCTACAAAAAAAAAGAAAAGGAGCAAAAGAATAAAAGCAAAGCAAGGGAGAGAGAGAGCACAGCAGCCAGGCCCAGCTTTTTCCCTTTGGCCCAACTCTTTCTGGCCCAGTACTCTTCCCCCTTGTCGTCTTCCTCCTCCCTCTGTACGATCAACTCTCCTCCACCCGATCTCTCCCTCCCCTCTCCGATGGCATGCCGTACTACCTCCTCTTCCCCATAAAGCATCCACACCCACCTACCCTCTGCCTCACCTAAACCCTAGGAGCCTCTCCTTCCTCCTCCAGCCGCCTCCACCTCTTCTACCACCTCCATCCCTCTTCTCTCTGTCCCCTTCCTTCAGTTACTGAACCTGTACCTCACCCGAAGCCCCACCTTCCTCCGGCGAGCGCCGCCGCCCTGGTCACCGTCGGACCGTGCCGAGGCCGGGAATGGAACTAGGGAGGTTCCCTCTCCGTCCTCGCTGCCTCAGCCGGCCCGGAGGAGCCCCGGATGCGCCGCCACCATCGACCCATGTCGCCACCGTCGCCCTCTGTTCCTGCTGCATCGCCCGCCTCCTTCCTGCTCGAGGTACGCCTCCTCGACCGCCTCCTTCCCTCGCTTCCCCTCCTTCCATCTCGCCTCACTCCTCCTCTCTACTCCCCACGGCGCCTTCCCGCAGCGGCCGGCGAGCATCGCTGCCCCTCCGTGGAAGACAGCGATCGTGGACCTGCAGGTTCAGATACGCACATGGTTCAGTTAGATTCAGAAACATACAGCGCTCAACCATAGCTTAACCCCCCCGCACCCTTCTGTTACAAAACAGCCGCACTAGCCCACTGGTATCAGCACCCCTTGGAGCAGCAGGAGGTGGGAGGATCGAATCCCACCCCCTGCATAATAACACATCTTTTTTATTTCGATTCTCCAGATCCATAAACTTCCTGGTAATCACCAATAGGCCCTTGCAAGTTATTCTAGCCCCTGTAATAATTTTTTTCTAAGTCCCTAGCAGCTTAAAAATGGCAGATTTGCACCTTATCTTGTAAATTGCATAACTATTTCATCCCAACTCCAATTTCAACATTTTTAATATGTTTTCTGTCCCAAATTAAATGTTCTATCCAAATATAAAATTTGTTTACTGTTTTGAATATTTTAAATTGGTGCAATATTTGAAAACTTGTCAAATTCACTTAAACTTGCAAAATTCATAACTTGGGCATAAAAATTCCAATTTCCACAAACTAAATATGTTTTCCAATCAACTTTTCATGTAATTTTCAAATATAAATTTTGTTTGCTGTTTTGAATAATTTAAATTGCTGAAAACAACTGTTTCCTATTTATTGCATTTAAAATTTCCAAAATAATAACTAATTCATTTTAATTCCAAATCCAACAAATAAAATATGTTTTCCAATCAGTTTCATGTCATTAACATGTTCATGCCATCCATATCTCTGTTTGCATCCTATCTTGTGCATTTTAGATCTTGTTATGCATGTTCATCTATATGACAACATATGGAATGTGTGGGCTAATTAATTCCAACTCTTGCCCATTCCATTTAAATTGCCTAACTCATCTACTTTATTGTTTTCCATGCTAAACAACATTTAACTTGATGGTTAGCTAAACAACTTGAACCAATTCCTACTTCTCCGGACTCCGGTTCCGATTAAATTGCTTAAGTTGTTTCCCCTGTTGCATCTTGCCATGCCATGCATATAAAATAGGATCATGGTGGAATTTTTGCCGTAGAAGTAATTGTTGCATCCGGTGTTGTTTGAGGTTCGTTGCTTCTTCGCGGATAGGACGTGAGATGATGTGAGAAACGACAAGTTCTGCTACCTTGCGGGATCTCAGGCAAGTATACTCACTTGCTGCCATATGGCTACCTTTCATCACTTGTTACCGATTCTTTCCGTTGCTCTTATTCTAGCCTGTTGTTTCGATTCTTGTGTCTCGATCCTATTATATGTTTACCTTGCAGCCATGATATAGCCTTCCTACCACTTTCTATTAACTGTTGTTTGTTTACCTTGTTGGCCCTCGTGTCGTAGTTGCATGCTTAGATTTGTTTGCGCTCAAGTTCTGTTGTCCGTCTTCTCACCTGTTTAGTTGATAGTTGGGTTTCAATTCAATCAACAACATGTTAATATTTTGGGTAATAATAATTTGATGATAAGGCACCGGCAGGAGGCCCGGGTTAGGGTTTTGGAGCCTGCTAGTGTCGAACTTAATTAGGAAAAGAGTCTTGTCTACTGATCCATGATGAGCGTGCTCACCGCATCCGGGTGGTAGTATGGGACCCCCCTCGACTTAGATCTGAATCTGCAGCTTGTCCGAAGAGCCACACTTAGTTCGGGTGTTCCATTTGCTCCTTGCATAATGGGTTGATCACCCATGGTTACTGATGATGATGATGATGCATATAGGGCGAGGCCTGTGGTGCCGGAGGGTGTGGTTTTGACCCTTGCGCTTAGGTTAGGCGGACTGGCCGGGACCTTATAGCTCTGTGGCTCCTAGGATGGGTTGTAGAGATGATTTGGGTCGTGTCGAGACAACCTGAGTTTTAGTTGGTGGCTTGAGTGTGTACGGGTACTGGAGCACACCCTGCAGGGATAAATCTTCTCGAGAAGCCGTGTTTTCCGCGGTTATGGATTACTTGGTGAAAGTACTGGCTAACAAGTACTCAGACAACTTACACCTAACGATAATAACTTGACTAGTAATAGTCTTATTGACACAATAACTTGATCCATCATTAATCAACCGTGTGAGTTATCCTTGGGTTGCTTCCTTAGTAGGGGGTGACGTTGGATGGGTTTGTTTTGGTGGTTAGTTGTAGTTGGTTCCGATACGCTATCTTATCCCCCTCTTTTAGCCGGATGTTGTAGTGAGTTTCTGTAGTTGGTTAGTGCAGCCCGCTGTCACTTATTTGCAGTAATCCTTTCCTTTCCGTTGATCCCAAAGTATTTGTATCTTGTGATGACTGGCTACGCCGGTATCTTGTGAGTATGGGTTATCCACTTGCCAGTACTTAACCGTACTGACCCACGAATCTCTTTCGTGGCTGCATATTCAACATTGCAGTCAACAGGTTTGAAGTCTGACGACGTTAGCTTGGGAATCCCTCCGGCTTGGCCTGGGCAGGGATTGGACGCTCTCGGTTATCTTCAGGACTCTTAGTCCAATTTGTATCTTGTCCGTAGACGGACGATATGTTGTTTCTTCCGCTGTTATTTGGATCTTTGTATTGTATCAGTTGTATCCCTGACTCGTTTGAGTCATCTTGTAAATCTCTTTTCTGTTGTTGTTGTGGATTATTCGTGAACTGATGTAATGTTATCACAAGTGGCAACCTGGAATCGGTTATTATGTGGAATTTGGCGGGAATGCTGAAATCTGCATAGTGCCCGATCTCGGGGCGTCACAAATGGTATCAGAGCCAAGTTCCGATTCCCGAGATTGTTTCGATACGAATGGTTATCGAAGCAACGGGTCCGCAAAGCCTGTAGGTTAACCTAGCTAACGGTCGTTGTTTCTAGAGTGTCAAAAACTATTTCTGCTAAACTATTTTGGAAACATCTCTATAGGATTCTTGTTTTATCCTTATCTCTATTCTATTTCCCCTCCCATCTTATTTGTTTTGGAGTCTCTCCCCCCTTGTCTATCTTTCAAAGTGTTAGGATCCTACGTGGGTGGACGTTTTCTGAGCCTTTAACCTAATAGGTTCGATCATCGGAAGATTCCTGGTGGAAAAACATCGTCGTCACTCCGAGCAAGAATCTCTTGTTAGTGGTGTCGAGGAGATCAGCTGGAAGCATGAAGAATCGATAGTTGAACTTCTTTCCCCTCCCGGGTTAGCAGGTGGATTGCGAGGGCGCAATCCCTTGTTAGTGGTGTCGTCTGTAACACCTGGGGTGTTACCCATAGTAGAAAGTGTTTGTTTCCTTTTGCTTTGCATCACATGCATCACATGAGCATTGCATTCTGTTTTCAAAACAAACCAAAATTCAAAACAATTTAAACTTTCACACCTTGCTCAAAATTTCCAATTTCAAAATTGCAAACTATACCACTCCATTGTTTTCAATAGTTTGAATTTGATGTAAATTGCTTGTGAATAACATTCCTTTTATCAACACCCTAATGGCAATTTAAATTTCAAATCAATTCACAATGGGCATGTTTCAAATTGTGGGTTTAAAAATCAAATTCTTGCACACTATTAAATCCATTAATGTTTGCATAATTGCTTGAACCTATTAAATAAAATTTGTTATTTCCAAAAATTCCAAATCAAACCTTATTGAAATTCAACTACCCATTTAAACATTCAAACTAATAAATTCAAAGTTTTGAATCAAGGCTAAGTTTTGCTTTGACATTCTGTTTTGGAAAAGAAACTCATAAAATATTTCATAAGTTAAACCCTAACATTTTTCTTTTCCCTCTCTCACTCTTCCCTAGAAAAAAAAGAAAAGGAGCAAAAGAATAAAAGCCAAGCAAGGGAGAGAGAGAGCACAGCAGCCAGGCCCAGCTTTTTCCCTTTGGCCCAACTCTTTCTGGCCCAGTACCCTTCCCCCTTGTCGTCTTCCTCCTCCCTCTGTACGATCAACTCTCCTCCACCCGATCTCTCCCTCCCCTCTCCGATGGCATGCCGTACTACCTCCTCTTCCCCATAAAGCATCCACACCCACCTACCCTCTGCCTCACCTAAACCCTAGGAGCCTCTCCTTCCTCCTCCAGCCGCCTCCACCTCTTCTACCACCTCCATCCCTCTTCTCTCTGTCCCCTTCCTTCAGTTACTGAACCTGTACCTCACCCGAAGCCCCACCTTCCTCCGGCGAGCGCCGCCGCCCTGGTCACCGTCGGACCGTGCCGAGGCCGGGAATGGAACTAGGGAGGTTCCCTCTCCGTCCTCGCTGCCTCAGCCGGCCCGGAGGAGCCCCGGATGCGCCGCCACCATCGACCCATGTCGCCACCGTCGCCCTCTGTTCCTGCTGCATCGCCCGCCTCCTTCCTGCTCGAGGTACGCCTCCTCGACCGCCTCCTTCCCTCGCTTCCCCTCCTTCCATCTCGCCTCACTCCTCCTCTCTACTCCCCACGGCGCCTTCCCGCAGCGGTCGGCGAGCATCGTTGCCCCTCCGTGGAAGACAGCGATCGTGGACCTGCAGGTTCAGATACGCACATGGTTCAGTTAGATTCAGAAACATACAACGCTCAACCACAGCTTAACCCGCCCCCCCGCACCCTTCTGTTACAAAACAGCCGCACTAGCCCACTGGTATCAGCACCCCTTGGAGCAGCAGGAGGTGGGGGGGATCGAATCCCACCCCCTGCATAATAACACATCTTTTTTATTTCGATTCTCCAGATCCATAAACTTCCTGGTAATCACCAATAGGCCCTTCCAAGTTATTCTAGCCCCTGTAATAATTTTTTTCTAAGTCCCTAGCAGCTTAAAAATGGCAGATTTGCACCTTATCTTGTAAATTGCATAACTATTTCATCCCAACTCCAATTTCAACATTTTTAATATGTTTTCTGTCCCAAATTAAATGTTCTATCCAAATATAAAATTTGTTTACTGTTTTGAATATTTTAAATTGGTGCAATATTTGAAAACTTGTCAAATTCACTTAAACTTGCAAAATTCATAACTTGGGCATAAAAATTCCAATTTCCACAAACTAAATATGTTTTCCAATCAACTTTTCATGTACTTTTCAAATATAAATTTTGTTTGCTGTTTTGAATAATTTAAATTGCTGAAAACAACTGTTTCCTATTTATTGCATTTAAAATTGCCAAAATAATAACTAATTCATTTTAATTCCAAATCCAACAAATAAAATATGTTTTCCAATCAGTTTCATGTCATTAACATGTTCATGCCATCCATATCTCTGTTTGCATCCTATCTTGTGCATTTTAGATCTTGTTATGCATGTTCATCTATATGACAACATATGGAATGTGTGGGCTAATTAATTCCAACTCTTGCCCATTCCATTTAAATTGCCTAACTCATCTACTTTATTGTTTTCCATGCTAAACAACATTTAACTTGATGGTTAGCTAAACAACTTGAACCAATTCCTACTTCTCCGGACTCCGGTTCCGATTAAATTGCTTAAGTTGTTTCCCCTGTTGCATCTTGCCATGCCATGCATATAAAATAGGATCATGCTGGATTTTTTGCCGTAGAAGTAATTTTTGCATCCGGTGTTGTTCGAGGTTCGTTGCTTCTTCGCGGATAGGACGTGAGATGATGTGAGCAACGACAAGTTCTGCTACCTTGCGGGATCTCAGGCAAGTATACTCACTTGCTGCCATATGGCTACCTTTCATCACTTGTTACCGATTCTTTCCGTTGCTCTTATTCTAGCCTGTTGTTTCGATGCTTGTGTCTCGATCCTATTATATGTTTACCTTGCAGCCATGATATAGCCTTCCTACCACTTCCTATTAACTGTTGTTTGTTTACCTTGTTGGCCCTCGTGTCGTAGTTGCATGCTTAGATTTGTTTGCGCTCAAGTTCTGTTGTCCGTCTTATCACCTGTTTAGTTGATAGTTGGGTTTCAATTCAATCAACAACCTGTTAATGTTTTGGGTAATAATAATTTGATGATAAGGCACCGGCAGGAGGCCCGGGTTAGGGTTTTGGAGCCTGCTAGTGTCGAACTTAATTAGGAAAAGAGTCTTGTCTACTGATCCATGATGAGCGTGCTCACCGCATCCGGGTGGTAGTATGGGACCCCCCTCGACTTAGATCTGAATCTACAGCTTGTCCGAAGAGCCACACTTAGTTCGGGTGTTCCATTTGCTCCTTGTATAATGGGTTGATCACCCATGGTTACTGATGATGATGATGATGCATATAGGGCGAGGCCTGTGGTGCCGGGGGGTGTGGTTTTCACCCTTGCGCTTAGGTTAGGCGGACTGGCCAGGACCTTATAGCTCCGTGGCTCCTAGGATGGGTTGTAGAGATGGTTTGGGTCGTGTCGAGCCAACCTGAGTTTTAGTTGGTGGCTTGAGTGTGTACGGGTACTGGAGCACACCCTGCAGGGATAAATCTTCTCGAGAAGCCGTGTTTTCCGCGGTTATGGATTACTTGGTGAAAGTACTGGCTAACAAGTACTCAGACAACTTACACCTAACGATAATAACTTGACTAGTAATAGTCTTATTGACACAATAACTTGATCCATCATTAATCAACCGTGTGAGTTATCCTTGGGTTGCTTCCTTAGTAGGGGGTGACGTTGGATGGGTTTGTTTTGGTGGTTAGTTGTAGTTGGTTCCGATACGCTATCTTATCCCCCTCTTTTAGCCGGATGTTGTAGTGAGTTTCTGTAGTTGGTTAGTGCAGCCCCTGTCTCTTATTTGCAGTAATCCTTTCCTTTCCGTTGATCCCAAAGTATTTGTATCTTGTGATGACTGGCTACGCCGATATCTTGTGAGTATGGGTTATCCACTTGCCAGTACTTAACCGTACTGACCCACGAATCTCTTTCGTGGCTGCATATTCAACATTGCAGTCAACAGGTTTGAAGTCTGACGATGTTAGCTTGGGAATCCCTCCGGCTTGGCCTGGGCAGGGATTGGACGCTCTCGGTTATCTTCAGGACTCTTAGTCCAATTTGTATCTTGTCCGTAGACGGACGATATGTTGTTTCTTCCGCTGTTATTTGGATCTTTGTATTGTATCAGTTGTATCCCTGACTCGTTTGAGTCATCTTGTAAATCTCTTTTCTGTTGTTGTTGTGGATTATTCGTGAACTGATGTAATGTAATCACAAGTGGCAACCTGGAATCGGTTATTATGTGGAATTTGGCGGGAATGCTGAAATCTGCATAGTGCCCGATCTCGGGGCATCACATTGTGGCTTTGGGGATGGCATTTGCTGTCCGGCTTGCGCAGCGTTCCGCTTTGGCTGATGCCGGGTAGGCTCGGTTCTAGACTTAACGATCTTCTTGGTGCTAGGAGCAATGTCTGGCCGAGGAGCAGCTGGTGGCGCTTGGCGAGTAGACCGAGTTGGTGGTGGTGACTGTGCTGTTTGAGTTGGTGGAGGAATCGGTGCGCCGGTGGAGTCATCTGCTGGGTTGGCGGCGCTGGAGGCCGGCTACCCGATGCAGCGTCGGGCTGCACTTGGTCCTGGCGGATGGGCTCCACCACGTCTTCTTCTACCCGCTGCTCTGCAGCGGGATCGGGCCTTGTATCAACAACATCTTCCGCGGATCATCTTGGGCTGCAGCATTGGTGTCTTGCTGCTCGGGAGTGGCGTCTGGCTGCTCCAGGGTGGCATCATTGTCTTGCTGCCCAGCAGCATCTTCAGTATTTTTCCCAGCTGATGCAGCTGGGGGAGCTGGCGGCGTCTCGTCATTGGCAGCATCCTGTGTAGCTTGCTGCGTGTCAGGTTTCTGCCGCTCGGAGAGGGGATCAATGTCATCACCGGCGCTAGTATTCTTGATGCCGAGATCTTCTTCTACGTCGTCAGGGGAGGACGCACGCGTCCTTTCCTGTTGGTCTTGCTCTTCATCGTCGTCCGAGAGATCTACGAGCTGATCTCGGGACACAGCTGCTTTCCTTTTGGGGCGAGTGGGGGCTGCAGCAGCATCAGCGTCGAGAGGGGCGCTAGAAGAACACAAAAGTTCAGAGAGGCAGAAGGAGAAAAGCGCAACAGGAAGCGGCAACAAAGTGTTATTCAGATGGAACACTTACCCTTTCCTGGTAGGGGGTTTTCTCCTAGAAGCGACGGCTTTCTTTCCTCCTTTCTTCCTGGCTTTCTTTGGGACGGTGGGTTCCTGGGCATCACTGCCAACTCTCTTCCGAGTGCTGGGAGCCGCCACGGACAGAGGATCAACCTCCATAGGTTCCTCCTCGTCATCCACGTCAGGATCCTCTGGAGAGTAGAGAAAGGAAGGAATTTAGAAACAGAGAAGGAAAGCAAAGGATGCTACTAAGGAGCAGAGAGATGAACTTGGTCACCTTCTTAATTTTCGGACCAATCCCGAATAGAGGGACCAGCTCGTGACTTACCGGGGTGGATGGCATTAGGGATACAAAGGGTATCCTGGGTGTCGTAGGCGGTCTCGTCGTCATCGTCTCGGTCTTTGGTACAGTTGGCGGTGAAGACTTCATTGTCCTCTTCTCGCTGGCGTGGGATGTGCTGTGATTGCAAACAGATAGCACAGGGAGTTGAGTTCTCAGCTAAGGAGTTCTACTCGGGATAGCATGCAAACACAAAGCATATTAAGTTAAGGAGTTCTACTCGGGATAGCATGAAAACACAAAGCATATTAAGCTAAGGAGTTCTACTCGGGATACCATGCAAACACAAAGCATATTAAGCTAAGGAGTTCTACTCGGGATAGCATGCAAACGCAAAGCATATTAAGCTAAGGAGTTCTACTCGGGATAGCATGCAAACACAAAGCATATTAAGCTAAGGAGTTCTACTCGGGATAGCATGAAAACACATAGCATATTAAGCTAAGGAATTCTATTCGGTATCAGAATGCAAACACAAGGTATAGTGTACTAACCTGCTCGATGGGCTTGGTGCGGCTATACGGCTTGAAGCCGTACGCCCAGTTCTCGGTGAGGGATGTCTGCATGATGGACCGGGCCTAGATGGCCACCTCCACCTTGCTCAGCTCGAACGTAGTCGTCCGAGTACAAACCTGAGCACCGCTCATGTAGCTCATTTTGTGCCCTCGGTGTTGTAGCGGGAGCACTCGGCGCGAGATCCAGCAGGCGATGGGGTCGTCCTGCATCAGCCCTGCCTTCACCAGCTCGATGAGGCGCTTCTCAACAGAGTCGACATCTGGGACATTCTTCTTCGGGTCATAACCCAAATTCTGCCCGGAGGGCGGTTAGTTCACGAATGGTGGAAGCCCTATCCTGTTTTCTATGGGCTTTTCTTCCTCGGAGGCTACGTTCTTGACGTAGAGAAACACGCGCTGCCATTTGCGCACGGTGTCCAATCCCTTCACTCTTGGGTGATGACCAATCGATTGTTGGAGCATCATCGCGCCACCGGTTTTGGTCATCTCGCGAGGGCCAGTGGTACCGCCAGGCTTTGG
Organism: Alopecurus myosuroides; assembly: GCA_028641055.1. Taxonomy (NCBI): domain Eukaryota; kingdom Viridiplantae; phylum Streptophyta; class Magnoliopsida; order Poales; family Poaceae; genus Alopecurus; species Alopecurus myosuroides. The sequence continues at coordinate 211,387,220 of CM054061.1, read as the reverse complement.
AAACTTTTGGCGGCGAAGGAAAAAGTATCGGGCCCAGGTGTGGATTGTGGGGTAAACTCCCAGGAAAGCTTCACACACGGCGGCGTGTGTGGAAAGCATGACAATGGCGTTGGGAGGTAGATGGTGAGGTTGGACGCCAAAGTGGCGGAGGAAATCAGCGAGGAAATCGGAGATGGGAAGGCCAAATCCACGTTTGAAGTGGGATAAGAAGATGACATACTCACCTTCTTGTGGTTCTGGCTCGATATCGTTGCCAGGATGACGGCAGAAGACGGGGGGAGGAATGCGACGCGTATTGACGAGCCATTGACAGTCCTCCGCCGTCACGTCCGAGCCTTCCCAGCCGTCTCGGGCGGCAGTAGCGGGATTTCTGGGAGCCATGGAGGCGGATATGCTCGGAGAAGGTGGAGATCTCAACGAAGTTGCGCAGATGCGCTTCTCTCTCTCTCTCTCTCTCTCTCTCTCTCTCTCTCTCTCTCTCTCTCTCTCGCGGCGGCGCAGCGAGTATTCGCGGTGGCGGAGTGCTCGACAGAGGCGAAAGAGGCGAGGAGCGAGAGATTGGAACGAGCAGGAAAGAGGAAAAGTGGGCGGCGCGGGGGTATTTATCTCTCCCCTGCGGATTGCAGTTACTGGCGGATTGAACGTGGCATTGATCGTGGGCAATGATCGTGCGGCGTGGGTTAATCGACCATTCGAAACGCACACAGCGCAAAACGCGCGCGTAACGGGCGTAGTTAATCCCACGTCCGGATCATGGGCTCTCGAGTACGGTTGAGGTGACCTAACGGGCGTGGGCCCTGCTCGCATAGGCTGGCGCGTGGCCTGCGGTTGAACCGAGGCGTCTCGGTCTCTGTGCGTGCCACGTGCCCCTTAGTCACACGAGTAGTTGGATTTGGTCTGATCCCGCGAGATCGTGGGCAGGAATTTCGCTAAGTCTTTTTACTCGACATCACAGAAGAAAGGAATTTCTACTCAGAGAAGAAGGGATTCAAGCAAGAGATAAAGGGCCAAGTAGAGGTGTTACTCGGCCTCTTTCAGTTATGAAGACAAGTTTGGTTTTAAGCTGGCAGGGCCCAGCGAACAAGTTCAGTGGACTCTACCAGCTTCGGGGACTAATGTCGGGGGGTTACCCCCGAGTAGGGGTAAAGCAAGTGCTAAAGTAAAGGTCAAGGTGCTGTTGACCGGGTAGACGGCTACCCGGGTACTTGCTACCCGACAGGTTTCTATCCGGCCGTATCCACCGAAGGCCAAGAGAAGATATCAAGGAAGTTATGATCGTCCGAGTAAAGAAGTTGGTCTGACTAGACGGATGGCAATCCTACTCGGGCCAGAAGTCAATGGAGCCGTTCTGACAACAGATCCCGCGTATCCTGCGTCCGTACCAGCGTGCGGTTCAACTTACTAGGTTCGTGATCATCCGTGACGCAGGGTTAGGCAGCCGTCTGGTCTTGTCAAGTACAGAGGGGACAGGACGGGATGGAGGTCTACACTGTGAGGCTGACAGAGTGGACAGGAGCTATCAGCCGTACAGCGTGGCGGCTTCTCCGCGCGAGATCTCGAAAGCGTGCCACCGTCACAGTGGTCAAGTCACATCACCGTACCTTTTAGTCTTTGTTTATTCGGCAGGGCACCAGTATATAAGGTGCCCTGCCCCCTACTGCGCGAGGGACGTTGCTTGACTTTGCATTTATTGCTAGAACTTACAGTAGAGCAAGAGAGAACAACCGAGTGGCTACTCGGCCAGGACATATACTTTGTACTGTGGCTACTCGGAGAACACACATATAGAGAGATAGGCAGGAGTAGGGGTGTTACCTCCACACGAGGGCCCTGAACCTTGGTAGATCTTGTTGTTTGCAGTGCTAGAGATACCTTAGCGCGGCTACTCGCTGTGCGATCCCTCCCCGGATACCTCCAGCGTCCATCGGCCGCAACACTTTAGCCATCCTATGACATCTGCCGTGATACCACCATGAGAGTGGTTCGAAGGGCGGACCCTACAGTTCTGTCATTTTGTTCTCCACATCCGGAATGAACTTTTGGCAGAGCAAAAGCTCCTTATTGGATCTCTCCAGGTCCTTCGCAAGGCGAGATTCTCATCGCGCAGCCCTTGGGCATTGCTGGCGCTTGAGAGAGCCTCCTTGGCAGCCTCAATAATGGCTAGAAAAAGGGGAAGAGTAAAAAACTTGGATTCCAAAGAAAAGCCGAAAGACAAAAATGTAAAGGAAAAAGCCAAACGCACGACTCACCTTGGTCATTTGCAATTTCCTGCTGAAGATTGGAATACTGCTCGTACTTGTATTTCATCAGGCTTATCATCTTCCGTATCTTCTTGTTACTTCCCTTCAAAGAGGAAATAACTTCTGCGTTTGCTTGCTCCGTCGTCTTCTAGGACGTTGGGCAAAAAGGAAGGGACAAAGACAATCAAAATCATATATGGAACTAAGAGTAATCATCCGACAAAAGTTAGAAAAATTAATTGGTGGCTAGTGATAAGGATATTACTGTGTTCATATTATGGACGCGTCCCAGCACCTGCAAGAAATCCTTGTTGTCGCGTTGGATTTGGTTTCCAACAAGGAGAACCCCTTGTCCATCATCTCTTTTGGGAGGAAGGTGAATCCCTCCCGATAGAAGTATGGTCTGGTAGGAATCTTCCTGGATGAAGGAAGTGGGGCGGGCACATACTTGTGCTCAAACCCTGGAATCAGCATGTCGTTCTCGTCGAGGCACTCTTTTTTGGTCTTTGGGTATTGGGTTTCCCCAGAATATAGAAGATCCGTTATCTTTTTGATTTGACGGATAGGCTCTTCTTTGTTTTGGCCGCCCTTGCCAAGCCCTCTGCATCAGAGACCTCCGGCTGCCTGGGCTCAGCATCATGTGGATCGACAAACGGCCCCTTTTCGAGGATAACAGGGACCTCGTCGGAAGCTGGCGCGCTGCACCCATGGCGAGTAGAAACCTTCTTCTTCCTCCCTTTCAGAGAAACGGGCTGAAGACTAAGAAGAAGAGGGAAAAAACATAAGACGAATGGCAAAAAAGAACAAACAAGAAAACGATGAGTGATGAAAGAAACGAAAGACGAGTGGAAATCAAAACTTACTAGGAGGCCCCAACGCTCGCTCCTTCCAGGTTTATAAGCTAGGCGTCTTCCGGGATCGTGCGTGCCCGCTTCCGGGTATCCCTGGGGGCTCCGGGACGTCGGACGTCGCCTTCTTCTGCTTCTTCCTTGCCACCAAATCTTCTTGAGAGGAAAGGTGCTCGTCTAGGAGGTCGACAAACTGCGAATAAAGTAGCACTATATGTAAAACACGGGAGTAGCCGATCAAACTGCCAAGGGAAAAGAAAGATGAAAAAGGAGAAAGGTACTTACAACGGGTGGCGGATTCCCTGCTATTTACATGGGCACCAACTCGCTGTATTGTCCCCGAACACTAATCATGAGATTGACAGACTGCTTGAGCTCCGTCACTTCCAGTTGCTTCGGCATGCAGCAAAGGGGATCCGACGTGCCCGCGTATTGGCACATCAATTTGCCCTACCGATGGGCGAGGGGCTGGATCCTGCGACGGAACCAGCGGAGCACAATGTCTGCTCCCCTAAGTCCGGGTTCCGTCATAGTGAGCTTGTTGATCTGCCATTTGACCTTCTCCAGATTCACCGGCAGCGTCCGGACGTCATCCTCCTTCCAGCTGTCCTGGGGCAGCCGCGCCATTGACGAATGGCGTAAGCCCTGTTCTTTTCTTAGGGAAGGGCGCGTCTTTCACGTAAAAGAACATGGGTGGCCAATACTTAACATATTCGTATTTTTGAACTTTAGGTAACCAAAATTCCCTCTTCCGACGAAGGTTGAGGTTGATGGTTCCACATACCTTCAACCCCCCTTTTCCGCCCGACTCTCTCCTCATATAGAAGCAATATTTAAAGAAATGTAGGTTGGGGGATATTCCTAAGTAGCCCTCTAAGAGGGCCTGGAAGGAGGATATGTATAAAATGGCATTTGGCATCAAGTTGTGAGGTAGAACGCCATAATAATCTAGGAGGGAGAGGAAGAAAGGGGACGGCAGAAATCCTAACCCGCGTTGCCGATGCGATAGGAGAATAATGTGTTCATCGTCCCGGTGCTTGGGTTCCGTGTCGCCTTCCTCGCTCAACCATTTATTCCTCGGGAGGAATCTGTCATCCTCTTACCTCTGAAGCTCCACCGTTGTGACGGAGCTAGGGATCCGGTACCCATTGACACTTTCTTCCTCGGCTCAGCCATCGTCATGAACACCGACGTCAATCTTAGGGGCGATGATCTCATCTGCCGCCTTTGCCTTCCTCTTTGCCGCCACAGATGTCGCGGATGCGGGCGCAAAATCCGCCCCCGCCCCCGACCACACGATATGCTGTGGGCGATGAAGGAGGGAGAGGTGCGCTGCACCTGATGCATCCGACGCCGCGCAGCTGCCATGGAGGATCCCTCCCCCGCTGCCATTCCGTCACCCCCATCTCCAGAGACCATTGTGCTACTCACGCCGTCGATGTTGGTCGCTGAGATGGTGTTTTTCTTGTTATCTATGTGAAGTAGGAAGCTCGAGCGCAATGGAGATGGGAGAGAGTGGAGGTGAGTGAGGAGGAAGAAGAAAAGGAGTAAGGCCTGGGGAGCTTTTAAAGCTCCGGATGGGTTGCCTTGACCTCAACAGTCGCACGCTTGGATGCGATCCACGTGGCACGGTTTGACTGCGTGTCACGCGTGTGACCGTTTTCACTTGGGGTGTCTCCTCGATTCGTACGCAAAAATTGGTGGAGTGATCATTACCTGATGTTTTTGTCAAGGTCAATGCCCCGATAATGGTGCCACGTGCACTATGGCAGTCAATTCGCTCTACCCAGAAAAAATGCCTGCATGAAAGAAACTTGAGTGTGAAGATCCGCCTTTTTTACTGGATGGCGGACCACATCGAAAATCAACGTGGTTAAAGGGGAAAGACTCAGGAACCAACTTCCTCCATTCAGCTTTGACGAAAATCAATGGCGAAGAGAAGTTCCTTAGACTTCCCGTGGGCTAGTATCGGAGATATCCGAAAGGGGGTATCTACCGGCATCCAGAATCTGGACCAGAGGGGCAGGCCCAAAGCCAGAAGGCCCAAAAGGGACGAAGCGCAGGACTGTATCCGGAACAACGGCCGAAAGCCCATCTGGCTCTTAGGATCCAGATGACCGTAGATTGTAGTGCTAGTCGATGTACACCTGATATTCCTGTAAGATCCGATCCGGCTCTCTATATAAAGTCGGACGGGAGAAACCCTAAGGGAGATTTAGTCTCATACTCAATCTGCCTAGGTACTTGTAACTTGTGTCCGGGGATAGCCGTCATAGTTGATTTGCAGGAAGTAGGAAACCTCTGTGGCTAACCTAAACCTGGGTAAACACCGTGTCCTCGCCCCAAAGCACACCCCCACGTTAACCTCCCCGCTGTTATTCCCCTTGAGATGGCTACCCGTTCCGGGAAACCTGATCATGGAACACTTCAGGCATTAACATTGTCGGTGAAGTCTGTAAGATATTCTCATGTGCAAGCCTGCAGCTGAGAATGTCATCGATTCCCTCATCAAGGACCACACGTGTAATCCCTTTTGTGGTATCCACAAATCCACTTGTTTCAACCTGTCAGTGCTATGTCGTCCAACACTCAGTATTAACGAAGAGAGATAGTCTTTCGGAGTACCTTTGGTGGTAGATCCAATCAACTATATTAGATCTATATGAGATGAGGGTTTCTCAACGCATGAGAGAGAGGGAGAGGCAATTAGATCTCTTCTATATGGAGAGGACACCTCAAAACCCCGTAGAGAAATATCCAATATCAATTTTGTGTGTTTTTTCATGGGGGCGAGGGTCTTTATAGAGTGGGAAGAAGGAGTGAGTTGCCTTGGGGAGAGGAACTTGGTGCGCCGGCCCTAGGCTTGGCTGCACCCTCTCCCCTAGTCCGACTCGGATTGGACTCCTCCAATTAGGAGTTCTTTCCTTTTACTCCTACATTTCTTTTTTCCTCTTTCCCTTTAATTTGTACTTTCCATAAATCTCCATATACAAACAAGGAAGGACCTAGGGGTGTGGAGCACCTTCCCTAGTGGGCATGGGGCCCATGCGGCAACAACACACTATGCGGTTTTGTCCGAAACTCTTCCGGAACCATGTGACCTCTATAGATAAAATTATAGACCTTATTCACTGATGTCAGAAACATATTGCTCATATCTAGGGACATCTCATGTCCTACTATTTATTTTCGAAATAATTTTTCCTTTCAGCTGCATTATTTATCTCTTATGATAACTTCACTGGAACACCTCCGATTGACATTTGAGTTGTTCATGTAACATTTGAATGACTCCTACCATTCTCATAAACTACAATAACTACAGAACACACTTAATTAAAGATTGACACACTTTAAGCATGTGACCAGGGTAGGGTGGTCACACACAGTCATGTTCGGGTACTTACCAAAAAATAACCAAAAGCGGACCATGACGTCCATGATGGCTATTGTGCATTCACGAATGACGAGAGAACCTTTTAGTTACTCATTACGCTTATCTCTTAACTTCACAATACCAATGATATTACAAGGTGAGACAGTGTGTTCTAGTGTGATCAAACTCTTTGATCATAACACATATAAAACTCGTACCAATATCATTCTCTTTTCTCATTCATATCCTTGTTGTTTGTGTCATAAATCACATTGTGTATGGTCAGATGATGGGTTGACATTGGTGTTACTGAGAGAGCCTAGAGGATGTCTCTCTCCATAGTTTGGAGGAGTTAAGTACCACTCTTGAACGATCTCAGTTCCATTACACACTCTAGGTCATATCTGGATATCAATGTTATAATCTCGTGTTATGGTAGACGGTTGATTATATCCAAAGTATAACTGTCAAGTGTGCGGTCAGTAGATATTCTCATAGTATAGGCACTACCTAATGAAAACTTCACACCCACTTTGCTAAATCATTAAAATATTAGTTTGTCTTAGCAAGATCATATGCTTGGGTCGGTTGTGTACTATTGTTATCCCAATAATATAGTTGCTCGACTTATAAAAAGTCCATGATCAGGAAAACATGATCATCTCATGACATACAAGCTAATCTTACAGACAAGATTAGGAACACTTGTTTCTTAATATCTCTACACCTACTTGTAGGTTCTCCTTTGCATACTCACTATGCAGGTACCACAACAATTATAACACAAAGATATAAACTTAATAATGAACATGGAGATAAATAATAACTTAATATTATTGTCTCTAGGGCATATCTCCAACAGTCTCTGATATCTGCTAGTGCACATGGTTGTTATAGCTAGTTTCGAAGTAAGAGTATTGAACCAAGGTGGATCTATGGAAATGTTCTCATGTGTTTAGCTTTGATCGTTTGTCCTCGTTTGTACGTGTAAATTATCTTTAAATACAAACATTCAAGAAAGTGTTGAAAATATTGATGGTAGTGATTGTGAATAAATAGTAAATAAATAAAATACTAAATTAAATAAGATCATACCGATGGATGGTGACGTGATTGGAACTACAATAGGGATACAAGCGCTCTCAGCGAGTATGGTTATACCACTAGCATATTTCTATATTGATTAGGAATGCATCTTGTTTACATATGTAAGTTTTTTTAGGGCAGAGCTATTGGGACACGTAACAGAATTTAAAATTTTCTGTCCTGCGTGACACACAGAATCAACTACAAACATGGGGGTGAGGATAGATCTGATCATTACCAAGATGAAGCGCGGAACGAGTGTCGGTGATGCATGAGGAAGAGTCTCGCGGCTAAGCCTAGGGTTGGGACTGTTGTCGTCTCCTTGTATCATGCCTTATGGATCCAACCTTCCGATCCAGCATTCCAGATCCAGCTGAGTGAGGGTCTGACATGTTATACCTCTCAGATTTGACACACATATGTACGTTATAGTCTTGCAGCGCTTCGCCGTCCAGGGCTAATCGCTAAAGGTTCACAATTGAGCTAGAGAGATCCCAACATATGAGGAAGAGAGAGAGAGAGAGAGAGAGAGAGATTAGAGCTTGATCTAATCGGGAGAGGACACCTCAAACCTCAAGTAGAACAAGATCTAATCAAATAAGAAGGGTTCTAATTAGATGCTCTAATGAGACCCTCTAATCAATGAGAGAGAGGCCTGGAAGCCAATTGTGTGTCTCCAATGAAGGAGGGGTGGTTTTATATACTGGGAGGGGGAGGGGGCTTGGCTTGGGGGCTAAGTCGGTTGGAGGGAGCCCTCCTTGGCCACACCCCTCCCCCGTGTCCAATTCAGATTGGACTCTCCCAATTGGGAGAGACCTTTCCCTTTATGACTCCCCCCTTTTCCTTTTTTCCATTTTAATTTTCAGATTTTTATTTCTTTTGCCAAAAATCAGTGATGGAAAGTTCCAAGGATGGTCTTGCATCATGCTTAGTGGCCCTAGGGCTAACTTGTAAGCCAAACAATTGTGTGCAACCCTGGGAAATTTCTTCCCCCTCTGACACATTCCCTCTGAAACTCTTCCGGAACCCTGTAAACTCTTAAGATAAAATCATAGAACTTATCCACTAATGTAAAAAACATATTCCATACATCACCGGACATCTCATTTCCTCGGAAATCTCTCTAAATATTAATTCTATCACGTGGGAACCATTCGGATGATACCCGCTCTTTGTCCGGACCATCCAATGTGAACAACTGACTTTTACGCCTTAAGTGTGTGACCCGTAAAAGTTTGATAACTAGTAGATATGACTGGAAAACCATTTTACTAATCAATAATCAACATCAGGAACGTGGATGTCTGTATTGATTCCTACAAGTTATAAGAAGAAAACTGCTGAACATGTTGGTTGTTAAGTAAGTTCCTATTACTTCGCGATACCAATCAATACATCGAGACGATGCGGTGACCCAGCACACCACTACATGTGTAGTGCGCAAGTCCTTGACTTAATACTCACAAAATGACTTATTCGTGAATATTACATCCCTTAGAGTGGCACAACAGAAACATAGAAGGCCCAAGTAAAGCTCTAGGATACAAACATTGTTCGTTACAAAATCTTGAGAATCTCCTTATGATGAATCAAAGAAGATCTCATGCAAATGAAACATCAGAGGAAGCATGTCACACCCGGACTTCTAGGGGATACTCACAGTCCGTTAAACAGTAGATAAATGGCTTACGGGGCATACCGGCACCCGCATCTCAATATGAGCAGGACAACACGTAAACGTGTGACAACCATTCTCTTACTATTCATCGTCTGCACAAACCATCCCGTAGAAATCCAGATACTTCCGTTGACGTACTTCAAAACATACACACATGGTACGTCAACGGCATTGGAACAAGTGATATCACAACAGATCTCTACGACACAAAAGATGGAAATAAGTGGCAAACAGCTCTCATTAGAGCAGAGATAGCAGATACAATCATCCAGAGGACACATGTCCCAACATATCATCATTACAACACAGCGGAAGCATTCAAAATGTCTGAGTACAGACAAGATCCAAATAGGCCTAAGAGGCCGGAAACAAAAAGACGGAGCCCATCCACGAAGTCTCGGATCCTGCCCGGGTCCGCTATCTACTCGTCAGCAGCTTCGTCATACTCCACGTAGTAGCCACCATGTAGATCCTCGGAAACGTCGTCTGCGGAAACCACAGCCCCAAAGGGGTCAGTACATAAACGTACTGGCAAGCAAGACTCACAGTTCACCAAAGTGTAACCCGTCAACACCAAGCACAGATGCTTTGGGTTCAACGGAAGGGAAGGGATGTAAAGGATGCTGCAACTGGCTGCTCTAAACAACTACAGAGTTTCTACCACTTCCGGCTAAACAGAAAGAAGATAAGATAACGTATCGTAACCAACTATAACTAACCACCAAACAAACCCATCCTGGATCTCGCCCCTTATCCAAAGAAGCAATCCGAGGATAAACTCACACAGTTGAATTAATGATGGTTCAAGTTATTGTGTCAATAAGACTATTACTAGTCAAGTTGTTAATCATTAGGTGTAAGTTGTTCTGAGTACTTGTTAGCCAGTACTTTCACCAAGTAATCCATAACCGCGGAAAACACGGCTTCTCGAGAAGATTTATCCCTGCAGGGTTGCACCAATTTGGCCGTACACGCAAGAGTAACCCGCCAGATGGGATGCCTCCCACCAAGCGGGGCACTCTACACAACTCAACCCTTCTTCGCATCAAGCACAAAGCACCACGTGCTGTGCGTGCGCGGCTAATCGAGCCCCACGAAGAAAAGGGGACCCTCATAGCACTGGAAGACCACGCCGCCCTAAATGCCGACTACAAAAGTTCTACCCTGGCGCCAAGGGTTCGTACCTGCATATGCGTGCATCAAATGGAAAGCCCGAACTAAGTGTGGTGATTTGGACGAGATGCGAATCGAGTCAAATTGAGGGGGGCGCCCATACTCGCTTCCCACATGCGGTTAGTGCGCTCATCATGGATCAGTAGACAAGACCCTTTTCCTAATTAGGGTCGACACTAGCAGGCCTCAAAACCACGCCGGGCCTCCTGCCGGTGCCTTATGAGCAAGTTATTATTACCTCAAAATTAACAGGTTGTTGCTTAACATCGAGCCCCAGAACATAATAGAAATATGATAACAGAAAGTAACTGATAACAGACTCGAGCAAAACAACCCTAAGCATGCTAGTAAGACACGAGCAACAAGCAAAAGGTTATAGGTGTGGAGGTGAGGCAATATCAGGGTTAAAGGATACATGTGATAGGATCGAACAGAAGCAACGATTCATAGGTCTAGCAGAAATAGACAACGGAAAGTATCGGTATCCAATGTTGAAAGGAACACAATGGTTCATGTGAGTGAATACTTGCATGCAAACTCAGCAGCCTGGTACTGAGCTAGATCCTTAGAAGGGGTGTCGTAAGTATCGTCGGTCTCAACGTCGTCGTTTATCCGAGAAGAAGCAAACAAACAACGCAGAGAGAAACAATCAATAACATGGCATAATGCACAAACATGGGATGACGCATGACCATTTAATTGTTGCATCAAAATAAACTAGTTGACAAGATAACATAACATGATTAAATGGACCCACATGCAATTTGGATTGCACATGAAAAGCCCATGAATTATGGTTGAATTAATTGTTTTACAACTAACCATCATGTGTAAGTGAATTAGCATGATGCATGGATGAGGAAAACAGCAAAATAACAACAATAGAAACAATTTGAAATAGGGTTTACCAAGTTTGGAAATTTGTTTATTAAGTTAAGAATTTTTGGTTACTTAAAGGTGTCACACAAGCATTTGTTGTTTTCACCAAGTTAAATTGTTCAAAACAGAATACAAAGGTCATATTTGAAAAGAACACAAGATTTTGGGTGGATTACATGTTTCACTTGTTGGAAAAGGATTTCAAATAAATTATTTATGAATTAAACAAGTGTAAGCAAGAATTAAATGAATTTAATTCAAACATGAACTTATTTGAGTTTTTATTTGTTCAAAACATTAAACCAAACTCATATTTGAAAAGTTTATACTTTGATGGTTTGAAAACATATTTTATATGTCCCCAAAAGAATTTAAGTTGATCAAGTTATGAATTTAACAATATTAAATGATTTAAACAAGGTTTAAATCATTTAACCAATTTTAATTATTCAAAACATGAAACAAATTTATATTTGAAAAGGTGGTTTAATTTTGCATGGAAAACATATTTCATTTGTTGAAATTGGATTTAAAATGAGCAAGTTATTATTTTGGCAATTTTAAATGCAATAATTAAGAAACAGTTGTTTTCAGCAATTTAAATTATTCAAAACAGCAAACAAAGTTGATATTTGGAAAGTACATGAAAAGTTGATTGGAAAACATATTTAGTTTATTGAATTTGGAATTTTTATGCCCAAGTTATGATTTTTGCAAAATTAAGTGAATTAAACAAGTTTTCAAATATTGCACCAATTTAAAATATTCAAAACAGTAACAAATTGCATTGAAAAGGGTGAAAACATGTAGCAAATGTTTCACTGAACATTTTGAGCTATTAAACATAATTTTAGGGTGATTATTGAATTTATTATGCAATTTCCCATAATCATTCTTATTCAGCCATTTTTAGTAAACAAAGGGAAACATGCTCAAAATTAATTCAATTGTGTCCAAATAAAATACCAATGTGTAGAGTTTGTTAAGACAAATTTTTAGAGCCCAAGTTTGCTTAAATTGGATGAGTAGAACTAAAGTTATGAAATTCCAAAGTTTCCAAATTTTATTGCATTTTCAGTAATTAATTATTTAGTGCAAAAATTGTTACAGAAACATGTTGCAAACTTGATATTACTAGAAGGAGCACAAAATTATGAAACCACAGGATTTTGAATCATTCAAATTGGAGTGATATTCAATTTTATATGGAATTTAGAAGTAATTGATCAGATCTGTCTTTCTGAACTGCGGGCAGAAAAAGAAAAAACAGAGAATAAAAGGTGGGTGAGGGGGAATCGAACCCAGCACCTGTGGGTTAGGCGCAAGGGACTGTGACCAGTTGGTCTGTGATGCGAGTTGTGATAGGAGGGGGGTCGGGGGTGAGGATAAGGTGTAGGTGCGGGATTTTAACTGAAAATTACAGATCGTGCGTGCAGGTGCTGTACCTCGATCGGACAGAACAATCGGCCGCCGGCGGCTGCTGAGCCGTGCTCGCGGCTAGCCGGAGGGCGCCGTGGTGCGCAGGTGTTGTGGGTGAGAGGATGGATGAGGGGGAGAGGCGAGTGGGAGACGAGGTGGCCGAGCTCACCTCGAGGCAGTACAGGAAGGAGGCGCAGGCTCGAGGCGGACAGGGAGTTGGCCGGCGGAAAACCTCGACGCCGCGGCCGCCGGGAGCCTCCTCGGACCACGGCGCCTTCACCAAAGATGGAGAGCGTGTTGTGGCGATTCCATTCCCGCAAGGAAACGACCCGGAGGACGACCACAGCAACCTCACGCTCACCCCCAACTTCCGGCCAAAAGAGCTAATTTTTCAGATACAGAGAAGTACAGAGAAGGGAGAGGCAGAGGAGGAAGAAGAAGAATGGCGGCGGCTGGGAAGGGAGGAGAGAAAGGAGCTAGGGTTTCTCCACTGGTTGGGGATAGATATAGGAGGGGGAGGGAGAATCGGGTGGAGGAGGTTGGGCAGCAGGTCGCTGTCCATGGTGACGACAGCACCGATTGTACGGAGGTAGGGGAAAGGGTATCGGGCTGAGAGGAAAAGTGGGCTTGGGGGGAGAGTTGGGCCTGCTGCTGGTTGCTCTCTCTCCCTCTTATTTTTATTCTTTTGTTCTATTATATTTTTTTTTGCTGAATTGGAACATGGAAGAAATAGATGGAAATTTGAGGTAGAAAAATTATAGAAAAATTTGGGTGGCTTATTTATTGTGTTAGTAACCATTTGACCACTTTTATTTTCCATGAATTTCAAAATATAAGTGATGTTTGTCCTTGATTCAATTTGAATGGATTTTATTATTAATTGCATTATTTGAAACAAGAATTTAATTAGTTTGAACCTTTAGTTTAAAATGAAAACAAGGATTAGAATTGTTTTGGTAATTTGCATAAATTCAATTTGGGTGCTGTTGTAACATGTGATTTGAATTTGGAGTGCCACATGGAATTAATTGATTGAATTATTAAAAGCCAATTTTAAATAGTTTGAAACTTATGGTTTGATGGAAACAAATGATTGTTTTGATTTGAAATATCCTTTTGGAAATTGTAACATCACAAGTAAGAAACAAAAGGTTTGAAATTTGGTTTGAAATTCAAATAGAAAACAAAGGAAAACAAATGAAAACAGTTGGAAAACAAATGGAAAACAAGCAAAACAATTGCAATCAACATGATGCCAGGATGCAAAACATAAAATAACAGAGAGAAAACATTCTAATGGCTATTTTTCATACTTGGGATGTTACAAAGCAATTCAAAGATCCAAGCTGGAGAATAACTCTAGCTCGAAACCTATCACCTACGGCTGATGTCAGCCCTAATCTATGGCTTGAGAAAAGCTAAGTCCAGGAATGGACTCCACCTACACCTTGATAGCGTATCCTCCACCGGCGTTGTTGATGATGATGCTTCACTGTCTAAGTAAGATATGACTCAACCTAGCTTCATGAGGTAGCGATGGTTTCACGATGACGACTTACATAAGGCTTCAACTCTAAGCAGGGGGTCAAATGGGAACGGATGAGTAACGAGCGTTACTCAACAAGTTCATGATATACAGTGGGTAGTTTGATGCACTAAGTATAGATTTAGACTCAAAAGAGTCATAAGATAATGCAAGGTTTTTGAAAATGTTTCTTCAAGAGATTTCTTTTAGTTAGGAAGACTATGCTCGCCAGATCTTCACTGGATTAAAACTTCATGGAGTTGCCTTTCCCGCGACGTTCGCAGCTCCTATCCGGAACAGGGGTAACATGCCACATCCTTTTACACTTCGCAGAAGACTCTGTCAAGTATAAAGCTCAACAGCGACAATCTAAAACGAAACAACATGAAGACTTCAACAACCCTTGGTCGACCCCGACCCATAGGATTCGATAGGTTTTTCTCAGTTGTTTTTCTTAAGCTACCCGTTCTTCAATGATATTAGGTGTTTGCTAGTACTAAAGGTACCTTGTTTGTTCTTCTCTTGTGTTCTGTTTGTGTCGTCTATTCTTGCGTGATGTTATTACTTGTCCCCTTGTTGTGTATGCTTTTGAATTGTTTGCTTGTGTGTTTAACACGCACGCCTTTTCGACAAAACAAAGTCACCACACTTTTAACCTTTTACTCTATTCTTGTTTGTTTGCAAAAATTCATTTTCCCTTGTTAGGCCCTAATTACACTTTTGATATCTCTTCAAAAGTCTGACTTAAAAAAAAGTTTTAAAAAGTTTTCTTTCCCATCCCCTCCCGAGAAATGCAAGGTATGGAACAATCTCTACTTCAAACCGAGAGCCCAAGACTCTGAAATCTTCTTGAAGACGGATAGCGGACTTCACGCACCATTTTGTGGAACTACATCAAGAACCATCAAGAAGGATGGAGAACTCAGATTCAAGCCCGAGATGAAGCGAGTTGTGTCTCGCAACTCTAACAGAAACGTTACTAGTCTAACACTACTAACATAATTATCTATTTTTAGACTAACATCCTAACCAAAGGTTGCAAAGGCACTAGCTAGTTTCCAAGAGGGAAAGCTTACTGGGTGACCCTAAACCACCTAATAAGACACCTGCAAAGCTCCGTGAAGATCAAAACCCAATGAAGTCTTCCACAACCTTCCTTCCCCACCAAATCAAGAAGAAGATGAACATCATCCACCGACAACCCACCAAGAATACTGAAAGGGGGAAGCATCTACACCTCAACACCTCTGACTACCAAGGATAGCAATGAAGCATGTAGGAGTTTCTAACAGTCTTCATAGCAGTAATTGGAGAAAGTTGAAGGGAATATGCCCGAGAGGCAATAATAAAATGGTTATTATCTTATTCCTTGTTTATGATGAAATGTTTATTTATCATGCTGTAATTGTATTAACCGGAAACGTTGATACATGTGTGCTTAATAAACAAACAATGGTTCCTAGTAAAGCCTCTCTTCTAACTAGCTCGTTGATTAATAGATGATCAAGGTTTCCTGATCATGAACATTGGATGTTATTAATAACGGGGTCATGTCATTAGAAGAATGATGTGATGAACATATACCCAAAGAGAATATAGCAATGCGATCAACTCATTTATTTTACATTGTTATATCAAACATACGAAGTAACTTATTCCTTAGACCATGAGATCATGTCAATCGCTGATACCGGAAGAGTGCTTTGATGGCATCAAACGTCACACCGTAATAGGGTGACTATAAAGGTGTTGTTAAGTATTCGGAAAGTATTAGTTGAGGATCATGGATCAAGAGTGGAATTTTTCCATCCAAATGACAAAGAGATATACTCTGGGCCCTCTCGGTGATATCACATCGAAACCGCTTGCAAGCACGTGATATGATCACAAGGATGTTATATCACGGGAACGAGAAAAGAGTACTTGTCGGTAACGGTATTGAACAAGGTATGGTTGATACCAATGATTGAATCTCGGACAAGTAAAATATCGCGAGACAAACGGAATAGTTCATGGCGTTGTTGGTTCACACGATCACGAGAGTCATCGTTGAATATATAGGAGTCATCACGGATCTCTAGATCCCGCTGTTGATTATTGATCGGAGAGGAGTCTTGATCATGTCTATCTTATTCGCGAACTGTAGGGTGACACACTTAAGGTTCGATGACGCGTTTGAGAGGATACAGAATATCGAAGAATATTTTGGGCAGCACTGAAATTGTTTCGGGGAAATTTGAAATAGTTCAAGGGGTTTTTCGTCGAATGGTTGTTAATAGAATTAACAAATGATTCAAGGTGCTATATGCAAATGTTTTTTAACGGAATTAACAAATATAAATAAAGAAATAAAAATGTTTTATTTATTTATTAAACGAAAATCTTTGGATTTTCCAAGTGGGAAATAATGGGAAAATGAGTGGAGGTGAGTGGAGTGTCCACTCACATGATGAGGGAAGAGGTGGGGGCACATCCATGGGCTAGCCGCACCCCCCTTGGGCTGCGACCCCCCTCTCCTATAAAAGGAGGGTGAGAGCTCTCCCTCCTTCACACACTTGCCCACTCCTTTTTCCCTCCACCCGCTGCTCCATTCCATGGTCTCCGGCCTTGCGAAGCCCTGACCGTGGGATTCTTCTTCACCACCACGCCGTCGTGCTGCTGGAGTTTTCCGAGGGATCCTCTACTTTCGCGCCCCGCTGGATCGAGGGAACGGAGGTCGTCATCAACTGTACGTGTGACCGATCACGGATGCACCGCCGGATTGCGGTGCCCATCTTCTCGCTATCGGGATCGGTGTGAGTACGACTACGCCAACAACGAGATTTGATCTCGTACCACTTTGAATCTTCGAGGGTATGTGTTCTCCTTAACCCTCTAGTTGCCTGTTGCACTTTGTCTCCTAGATTAGATCTTGGCCTTTCGGGTGTCTCTCGCGTAGGAAATTTTTTGTTTTCTATGCAACGAACCCCTTCAAAAGTCAAGTCTATGGACCTGACGCCCTGTGAGGCCAGATTGTTGCCATGAGTAACTACATGTGATACTCCTAAAGAAGACAAGATCAATATGGTCTAGAAAGAATCATTGTCATGACCTTTCTCTAGATTGTGTCATCCTATAGACAACAACAACAAGGACTAGAAAGGTCAAGTGAATCTATCCATATCGGCGACATGCCAAATTCTAACCACGTCAGCTCATCAAGTTTTCAGAAGACCACCTCATCAAAGGATCATCAATTACAAAAGATGAAGAAGCCAAGAGTCGTGTTTGTCGTTTCACTCTTATAGTACCCACTTACGAATCTCGGGGACGAGATTCATTTTAAGGGGGGACAGCTGTAACATCCCGATTTTTGTTTTCAATAACCCAAAAATCAGGGCCAATAAAAACTTTTTGATATGTTTGACTATGTTTGTGTTTAAATTCTTGTTGCTTGTGTTTGTCTTTGTTAACACTTAAAAATAAAACCAATGATTCTAACTTTCTTAAAATTTTAACCTTTGTGATCAAGTCATGACAAGAAAACTTATCACCTTCTTCTATAACCTTATTTTGGCCAAACCCTTTTGAAAATGATTTGGTTTTAATAACAAACCAAAGCCAAAGCATTTGATAAAACAAAAGGTATTCTCCAAAACTATATAAAAAGTATTTTGGAGGTAATCATGTCCTACCTGTTTTCAACCAAGATGTTTTTGCAAGTATTTCAAAAACTCCATCTCACTTCCTTCTTTTGCAAAAACCATAAGTGGGGCTTATATTGCCCTGTGTTTTACCTAAATTATATTTTTTTGGAAATAACAAGCTTTGTGTTGAACTTCTTTACAAAATCCGCTTGTCATGGTATGAATTGATCACTTACTTTCTCTAACACTTGATAAAAACACTCTGGATGAGATTGAAGAACTCAATTGCTTGAGTCATCTTGTTAAGTCTTGTTATTTATCTTCTTGTTGTGTGATCTTATCTTATGTTTGCCTTGAAGTGTTTATATCTATTTGTTTTTTATTGTGAGTTTTTTGAATGAATAAATCTATAAATAACAAGACCATGCATCAATATCATATTCTATCCTATTTCCATCTCATCTGCTGTTCTGTTAACTTCTCTAATTTTGGCTTCATGCCATAATTGAAAAAAGTGGATCTTTGACCAATGTACCATCATGGATATCATGGTAAATATACATCAGTCCTATCCAAGTGTTTAAATTGGATATTGAACCCCTTTATCATTTTCTTCCAAAGCCCTCTTGAGGTCATTCCAAAATAAGGATCCTATCCATGTTATCATGATGCCTCTTGGCGGTCTTCTTAAAAATAACCCCTCTTCATTTTTTAGATCCATAAACCTACCCTTTCCATCTTCATGACTTATAAATCACCTCCATGTGGTCCATTTAGATTTCAGTGTCCATTTAATTATTCTTCTCTCATGGTTTTTGGCCTATAAAATAAACCCTTCTTTTCACCCTTTTTCCACTTGGAACCTCAAATGTTTTCAAAAGAGTTGTTTATTCAAAATAACTTTTGAGACAATATTATATACTCTCTATTCCCAAATAAAAAATATTTGTTTTAAAAGCATTTTACTATTTATTATTTTTCATTTTCTAAGAGGCTAGAAATGAACTTTTAAATATTTTATGAATAAAATTATTTCCTAAATTCTTGGAAAAATTACCCAACATGTCAATGGTGATGCGGGACTTAGTTATACAAAAAAATTGAAGTTGTGTTGAAAATTTCTGAGAAAACAGTTTCTGCCATTTTTTAATTCCCAAAATTTTGTGAAACAAATATTTTCAAAAACTCTTGAGGCCATCATCCCTAGACTCCATTTTTCACTATCTATCCAAGATACATGAGATTTAATATGTGTTCCATTAAAAATAATTGTTAAAACAAGCAAAAATCCTCACTGGTCACTCTAGTCACTAGTGGGATCATGCATGTTCTGGCCAATTATTGCTCTCTCTCTACCTCTCTGAGAGATAAAACTCCCCTCACCCTCCTAGACATGGTCCACCTGCTCCTACCCCTCTCTCTCAGCCACTACCAAGTTGACAAGGATGGTGATCACCCTTGTCGTGGGATAATCACGGCAGATGTTACCTGGGGTAACTGATCTTGGGGCAAGTCGACACAGGTATTCGGGAGAGGGTTTAGCTCGAAGGAAGACATGGCGAAAGCGATCTAAGAACCGGAGAATAACTCGCCGGATCTCAATATGAATTATGCTGGATACTCGATAATAGGTGTTACAACTATGACCTGGATCTCTCGAGGCTAAGCCTAGGGGTTGGTTTATATAGCACTCATATCCCCTTGGCTTGCTTTTACAAAGCGCTTCCTGAGTCCTACTCGAACTCTACATACAAACCCTAACTTTCCTTACCGCAACCCACAAACCGGGTTACGAACGTTACCAGCCCTGGGCCTTCCAGAAGTTTCTTTGCCTTCAGCCGGATTTAGTCCAGCCGCCTTTTGGGCCGGGTCACACCTGGGAGTTAGCATACCGGGTTACTATCCCCTCATCAGTAGTCCCCAGAATAGCTTGGGCTTCCAAGATTTACTCTTCGAAGCGCTGGCTATTCCCTACAGAAATATTAGATACAAGCACATGAAGATCAAAACGCATCGCATTGACGAATAACCGTGACCGGTACCAAGGAGGCCAGGTAAAAACCCGGCTCTGCCTTGAAGGTTCTTCCTTAATCTCCCAGACTTAAATCTTAATGGGAAACTCCTTGACCCCACATCCTTCTTGATAATTACCGCTGATACCAGGAAGGCAATCTCCCCTTCCTTTTTCTCTGGATCATATTGGTCTGTGCATGGAATGCACCTTTCAAATTTCGAAATGACCAATTATTACTCCGCACCCCCCGGGTCTCGACCGTTAGGCTAGGCTTTTCCATCCGGGCGGTTATAAAAAAGGGCTCAGGGAACAAACCCAACTCTTAACGGCTCATTTTCCCCATTTCACTCCTTCTCAAATCTGAGCTCGCGGAGTGCCACCACGGAAGCCCCACGCACCTCGCCGGAGCCCATCCGCCGTCGCCTGCGCTCCGCCACCGCGCGACTCACTCCAACTCCCAAATCCGCCGCCAAGCGCCCGATTCGCCGACCAACAACCTCGAAAGGACATCAATCTTGCGCCATCTGTCTCCGCAAAGCTCTACTTCAATCCCCTTTGGTAAGTTCCTCGTATCCCTCAGCTCATCCTCGCAATTTCTCATCTTTTCCTCAGATCAGATCTGAATCAAGTAGTCCGCGATTTCTCGGGCCGCGCCGGATTAGCTCAATGATACTTACCATAAACATCCCCATAGATAGGATTCATAGCTTACATTACTCTCCTAACTCCAGTAGTCATTAACATGGCCATAAACTTAGAAATAAGATCCCCAATCTAGGCTCGGGCCATATAAAATTTCCGCCCTTGTTCTCCCTCCTCAGAAAATCTCACTTCTCCGGATCATTCGCAGATGGTAGACATATAAACACCCTCCTAACTTCTCCAAACATTTGCTGTTACGGAAAGCTCCGTAGATTTTGTAATAGCACACAATACCCGGACACATCGTACTTGACTCGGCAAGGCAATACCCGGTTTGTGCTTAAATTGCCGGTAACTGCTTATCTGCTAACTTCCGAGTTTTTGTTTCTTACGCCCTTTCCTTCAATGTTTTACCAGGTCAATCCCATGGCACCCAAGAGGCAGGGGAAACAGCCGGCTAAGGCTAAATCCACAAACTCCATATCAGCCAATTGGGGGAAATCCTCTGTTACCACGGCCAAACTGGAGGAGTTGGTCGAGCTTGGATCCCTACCTCCCCAGGAAGCTATCCACTGGAGAGTTCCAGGCAACGAAACCCGACCTTCCCCAGCAACGGACGAGGTAATATGTTTCGTTGAACACGTGACCCGGGGCTTCAGGCCTCCGGGTCACCCTTTCTTCCGCGACGTCCTAGACCACTACAAACTCCGTATTTTCGATATAGGCCCAAACTCCATTTTAAACATCTCTCATTTTATCGTTCTTTCCGAGTCTTACTTGTGCACTCCGCCAAGTCTGGCTCTCTTCGTCGAACTTTTTCAGTGCAAGCCGTGTCGCGAAAGCGGCGACGGCGCACTTCTTACTTGCGGCGGGGTTTCTATCCAGCGCCGCAAGAACTCCCTAATGCCCCCTATTACACTCAATTCTCACGTGAAGCACTGGCAGCTCTCATACTTCTACTGCCAGGATACCTCTCCACCCGGCGAAAAGAAGTTGCCGGGTTACTCGGAGGGTCAGCTTGACATCTCCGAGACTTTCAACGCCTTCGCCCCTGACTCGGACAGGGAGGCGATCTTGCCTTTGCTAGCTAGGATCTCCATCTTGTCAGCCCGAGGTCTCATCGGGCTAAACCTGGTGAAGACCTGGGTCAGCTTCCGCATCCAGCCAAACTCCATTCGTGAGAAGCTGATGTGCGAATACTCAGGTCTTCCCACGGACCCTATCCGATACTCTCCTAACACCCTTGCTCCTAGTGATATGAACAAGACGATCAAGGGCTTTTTAACAGAGAAGCTCGAGGTGATCCGGAGCATAGCCGGATTAGAACCTTTTACCCTCGAGAATCCAGCCCCCGCAGTAAGTTTTCTACCTTTTGATTTTGACTTCTAACAGCTTACTTTTATTCGCTTCTCTTGACTCGATATTAATCACTATCCTGGCATCTTCTCCTCAGGCCGATGATGACTTTTGGACGGTCGACACCCCTCCTAATTCCGAAGATGCGGAGGAGGAAGACGATGTTGTTAACTCGGATGAAGGTACATACTTGATTCCCTTGTACACGTTACATCCTGCCTTTTCTACTTCTTTATGCTATAACTCGGATATTTTCCAGAGCGAGAGGACCGAAGCGAAGAAGAAGAAACGGACAGCAGGGGCGGGTCCGCCAGCGAGGAGGAAGAGCCGGAGCCGGCCACCAAAACCGGAACAAAGAGGAAATCCCAGAGGATAGCCCTCCAGTTTTTTACTTCATCTCCTTATACTTTGGTTTTTTGTTCCCATAACGTCACTCCGGGGCTAACCCCATCTTTACCCCTTTTGATCACAACTGAAGGAGCCACCTGCGACTAGGCGCCGAGTAACCCGGAACCATCCGGGCAACGAGATCCTTAACCCGGTTGCTTCGTCGCCCCCGGTTCAACACCCTGGTATTTATCGTAAACAAAATTTTCTTTCCGGACATTCCTTTGTAACGTAATCCCAGACCTTTCTTGCCATTTTCCAGTCTCTTCCGGGTCTAGCGGCGGCTTCCCCTCGGACTTCCCAGTGAACACCGGGTAAACTCCTTTCCTTTGAGTTATACCAAACTTTATCACCTTTTCACAACTAACTGCACCTTCGTACCCTCTACAGAGCCACGGTTGTTATTAGCGACGAAGAAGGCACGGAGGCTGAGGTCCAAGTCGAGAATAAGCCGGCCGATGACGCATTCGCTGCAACTGGCGACGAGCAAGCGTCGTCACCGGAGCTGGCTAGGCATGATGCTGGGTATCCCATCGCTTCGCACGCAGGCGAGAAGGAGACGGGAACAACTTCGAGCGCGGGAGGAGGACCAAACTCCGATATTCGGATGACCCGGGTGCCACCTCCTGTTACAAGAAACGCTCCTTTTCCCACTTTCCAGGTACCCGAGCCATCTAACTCGGATAACGCTGACTTTAACCAGCTGATGAGCGCTCTTCTCGCCATGAAAGCTTCAGAAGGAAATGTCCTAGAGCGTATGGCTGCAGCACATCAGGTAACTTTTACTTGATACTCCTTATTATACATCCAGTCCCCAAGTCCCGAGTATAATTTTTTTTTGTAATTATCCTCGGTACTTCACATAATACTTTTCGGTAATCATTTCCTCAGAGGAAATACTCTCGTGATATCCGGCTTACAGCTTCACCCGGTCTTTGCAGGCAGAGATTACTCAGTCAGATGAAGCGTTACTTAAGGCTGAGCAGCTCTTGCTGGCTGAAGTTAAGCGTAGGGAGGCCCTTGAAGCGGAGATAAAGACTTTGAAAAAAGATGTCTCCACATACAAGAAGAAGTACAATGCCGCCCAATCCTCGCTGAAGAACTTATCGACTCAGATTACGGACACTTACCGTATTTTGCTAAGTAAGTTTGTTTATTTGCAACTAGCTTGCTTACCTCCATTTTGCCGTTGTAATAATCAAAATTACTGATATGCTTTTGTGTTTTTCGATTGCAGGTGCTAACCTTGCTGCTCCGGAGGAGAATTCCATTACTCAAGTTAAAACTCTGAAGACTGTGCTCCGGACGTTTTTTGCCGGCACGAAACTTTTGCTGGATGCTATCAAGTGGCCTTCTGAGGTATACCCGGGCGAGGAGAACCTTATGCAGGCCTTTTCCACAGCGCCTGGATGGATTGAAATACTGAAGCGTTCGTCCTGCCGAATTGGGATGACCCGGGCTTTAACGCTGGCGAAGGCTTATTTTCCAAAGCTTGACCCGGCGAAGGTAGTATCCGGGTTCCCAGAGTTTAAAGCTGACGGATCCAAATTCAAGCCCCAGGATTTCAAAGCTATACAATCTGCGGTACGTCCTTCAGCCACAGCTTTGGCCGACAAGATGGATCTAAACACGATTATGAGCTCGTATGATTCTGAGGGCAAGGTTATCCTGGTGGAGGCACCCCCCCCTATTGATATGTTGGACAAATGGTCGACTGATCTGGCTAGGAGGAAGGAAGAGGCTGCAAAGAGGGAAGCAGAGCTGGGCGTAAAGCCGTCTACCTCTACCCCAGCCGTGCCTCCGCCTGTTCGTCCAGATGTGAAGAGCCCGGGTAAAACTACTGGCAAGGCCAAGGAGCAAGTCCAAGACTTAGACCCGGAGGACCGCTCTCAGGATGCCGAGTAGGATGCTGCCTAGTGCTTTGCGTTTCTCGAGACTGATATGATTTTTTTGCGGTGCGCCTGTGCACCATTGATGCTGATACTATGACTGTATGCTTGTTAACTTATGATAACTCTTTGCCTCCCCTGGCTTTTGATAATCTCGATCCTCGTGTTACGTATAAGCTTATTCTCGATACTTTGAATTTTTGTTTTTGATTCCCTTTTGAGACTCGGCTAACCGAGTATCGGAGGTTTTGATAGACGGACTTTTCTTTAAGTCCCCAATACTCGGAAACTAAGGTTTACAGGCTTTAGTAGTTAAACAGTTTGTTTCTGTTTCGAAGTCCCCAGCCCCCATGACCCAAAGTACGAGCTATGGGGGCGTGGCCTTTCTCAGATGACACACTGCTGTTTACCAAGCTGAAGACCAATAGCTGTTCGCATAAATACTGAAGTCATGCTTAATACTTGTTGAGTTTCCGGCTATTTTAGCCTTATACTCTGCATAGACTTGTGGTTTAGATGACCCTTTTGATTATCTTGTACTATAAGCCGGCTTTCGCGTGGATACCATGTCGTTGCATCTATACGAAAAACAAGATCAAGCAAGCCCCATTGGGCTGCATAGTTTGATTGTAATCGTAAGTGAACAGATCATGCCACTTTAGCGCGAGTCACATCGAGCTTAAGTAAGAATAATCAAGAAATTTGGCTCCTTCGTCCAGTTATAGGATTGCAGCCACACCCGTTTCTACGAGTAATCAGCCCCCATAACTCATAGGCATCATGGCCGGGTCTCCGGGTTTTGTGATTACTTATTGAAGCAGATCACCCCCCGGAGACCTATATTCACGCAATGTATTTCGATGATACTGATGTATTGATAATAACAATGTTACTTACTTGTAACTGAAGCAAAGACCATGATAAGACTCGAAACCATCTTCTTTTATTGATAAAAATTTCTTTTTTGAATCAGCAGGCCGCCTCATTAAAAACCTTCCAGTCCCCGTAGGTACCCTGGTAAGGAAAAGAGTGCGTACGAAACCCGCCGTCGATTACACTGCTTTAGTTATTCTCGGGAATCGGCCTCACACTGGCGTGGCCGATGCTTATTCTCCATTCGCCTGGCCTTTTCATAACGAGTATCGGATTTGCTAGCCAATCCGGGTATACCGTCCTTGAAACGTGATCAGCTGCGTGTGGAAGTACGTCTTCTTCTTCTCTGTTAGGGGATTTGAAAAGATCGCCCCCGATGAAACCTACCATCTTAAGGTCCTTTTCTGCCCTAATTTTTGCTTTGTCCCCTTCAGGGGTTGGCTTTTTTGACGTTGTCCTCTCTTCTAGGTCCACCTTAGAACGGTAATGTTTGAGCTCTTCCTTCCTGCAAGCTTGCTCGGCCATTGCCGCATCTCCCTCATCACATTCAGCTGCTATATCTCGATTTCCATGTATGGTGATGGTCTTCTTAGGACCCGGGATTTTCAGCTGTAGGTACACGTAACACGGTCTTGCCATGAACTTGGCATAAGCCGGCCTTCCAAACAATGCATGATAAGGACTGCGTAACTTTACTACCTCAAAGGTAAGCCACTCGACTCGATAATTATCCTTTGACTCCCCGAAAGCTACTTCCAGCGCCACTTTTCCTTCGGGGCATGCCGAATGACCTGGCACTATCCCGTGAAAAACTGTTGTACTTTTTTGCAGCTGTGATTCCTTTAAGCCCATGCGCAGAAAAGTTTTCCAATATAGGATATTGATACTACTCCCTCCATCCATCAAGACTTTCTTCAGCTCGTAACCGTTGACCTGTGGCGCCACTACCAAAGCTAAGACTCCCGGGTGATCAATCCGGTCCGGGTGATCTCTCCTGCTCCATGTTACCTCTTGTTCTGACCACCTCAAATATCTTGGAACAGCGGAAGAGACCGAATTAACTGCTTGTTTCATTATCTTCTTATCCTTGCTAGAACCTCCAGTAGTGTGCACATGATACTGACCCAGCTGTTTGGGGTTAGCTTGGAAACCTCCCGCTCCCCCTTGGTTGCTACCTTGATTTCCAGCTGGCGGATTACCGGCTGGGGGCGGTCCGTTGCCCAAATTTCCACCTAGACCCGGGCCTCCTCCTCGGCCCGCACCTCGCATGGCTCTGTTCACTTCCTCGTTCTTCCACCTTTGTAAGTCGGCACATTGCTCCAATGAATGATTGGCCGGCTTGCCATTCCTGCTATGCTTCGGGCACGCCATCCTAAATATGTCCCAACTGTTGCTTGGTCTTGGAGGCCCTTGGTAGTGTCCCCCATTGTGATTTCCAGTATTAAAATTCCCTTCGGATCTAGGCCTTGAAGACCCGGCCTCCGTATTGGCTACAAACTCGGAATTCCCTTCAAACGGGCGCTTGTTTTGGCTACTTCCATTATTGTTTGGCGCCGATCCATTGCCGGTTTTCCCACTGCTACTTGTGTTTGCTTTTGCTTTCTTGTCATCAACTTCCTCCTCTGTGGTATCCGTTGCAGCGTGTTTGTTGCACGCATCCATTAACTCTCCCATTGTAACCTCCGCTGCATTCCTACTAGATTTCATGCGAGTTAGCTTTTGCACTAAAGGAACATACTTACATGTTTTTGCCATAGCTTGTAGCGCATCCTTAGGCTGGATATCCGTAGACGAGTGGAGTATCTCCATAACCCGGCGTACCCAGCTGCGTGCTGACTCTCCTTTCTTCTGAACGCATCTTTCTAAATCATCAATAGTAAATAACTTTCTGCATGTCCCATGAAAGTGCTTGATAAATGCGGTTTTTAGCTCCTCCCACGATTTGATCGATTTTTCCGGTAGATTGGTGAACCATAACTTTGCTGCTCCCTCTGACATCATTAAGTACATGAATTTGGCTTGGAGATTCTCGGATGCGTTGCGAATTGACATTGCCATCTCATAGCTGCTCAGCCACGTTTCTGGATCCATTGTTGGCTCATAATTTACTACTTTCCCCGGTTCTTTGAACTTCTCCGGGTAAGGTTCTGCCCTGATATCGTCCGAGAGGCACTTGGGTCCCGCCAGGGTGGTTGGGGGTGGTCTTACTCGGGAAACACGTGACCCGGCTGGGGGCGCCACGTTGTGCGGCACCACCGGTAACTCGTGCGCTGCAGACCCGGCCCCGGCTCTTCTGGCCCTGGAGCTGTCCACCACTGCCTGTGCTGCTGATACTGCCGGTACTGTCTGGACGCGCGGTGGAGGCGGCATTTGCTGCTGCTCTTCCCTTCGTTGTGCCGCACTTGTTTGGACATTGCCCTGTTGCTGACTGGCGTACGGCGTCCCATGCATCCCGCTTCTATGATCCGGATAATTGGCTTGCTGTGCTACCGCGGTGTGTAGCAGATCGATTGCTCGTCGGGTTCCTTCCGCATGAGGCGAGTCTCTTACAGGAATCTGGTTTAACGCGAGCGTTGCTGCATACACGTTGTCCATGGGATTGTTGTAGTGACCTGCTGGGGTACGGAATCGCGACGGTGGAGGCGGCATGGTATTGCCGGCCGTCGCCCCCGTCCGAGGCAAGGGTAACCCGGCTGGCGCGTTTACCGGCTGTGCTCCCGTTGCTAGTTGCGGTATGGTCCCTTGGTTCGCCGGTGGGATTGGCTGATCTTGAGGCGTGAACACCAGGGCAGTCGGGTTAATAACCCCTCCTGTTGCCGGCAGCATAGTTCGGTGCCTTTGGTGCATCCTTGTCGTTTCCTCCCGGAGCCGGGTCTCTCGGTCATCCAATTCGCGCTGCCGCGCGGCCATCCCCTGCCTTTCTGCTTCCACTTGCCTTCTTTGCTGCTCCAATGCACGACGAGCCACGTCCAGGTCTCTTACGCGCTCTGCCGCGTTTTCTGGGGTAATAACTGTGGCCAAGACCGTGGGGTCCAAGATCAAATTATTATCAAACAGAGCCGGGTGGCGCGGATTCGAGGGGCCCGCCCCCGGTGTCCGGTTTGCTTGGAACCCAAACATATTTGCGTGTCGCTCCTCGTCTGCTGGGCGACTGGTGACTGATGCCGACTCTCCATCGACCTGGACCAAGACCGGGTCAACTGTACCTTGCTGTTGGGCCACTGCCTGAGCCGCCCCGACTGGCGCCGCGGCCGCGTTTTCTTGATTGAGATTGGTCGCGGGAGCCGCATAAACTGCAACCCGGCGCATGATGCCCGGTGTAGATTCGTACTGTTCTTCCTCGCTGTTTTCCTTTTCATATCGATCCTCCGATAAATCCCGTATGGACTCGGTATCATCCTCCCTCTCTATCTGACCCGTTGTTCCAATCGACTCTTCTTTTTCCGACCGGATATACGTGTCTTCCCCTGACACAGAATCAGATCCAATATTATCACAATTCGAACTGGAAGTACATACCATACCGATGAAGACGTTGATGCTGCCGACTGTCACGACGGATCCGGTTTCGAGGTGACCCGACTCTGGCCCCCAGCCAGAATCGTCTACCATCTTCTCTCCTTTGCTGTTGACGTAGATTTCTCCGACGATGAGGTTCTTCATGCTCTTCCGAGCTTCTCCCGTGATGTAAACACCTTTGGACGCAGGCCCCACGGTGGGCGCCAACTGTCGTGGGATAATCACGGCAGATGTTACCTGGGGTAACTGATCTTGGGGCAAGTCGACACAGGTATTCGGGAGAGGGTTTAGCTCGAAGGAAGACATGGCGAAAGCGATCTAAGAACCGGAGAATAACTCGCCGGATCTCAATATGAATTATGCTGGATACTCGATAATAGGTGTTACAACTATGACCTGGATCTCTCGAGGCTAAGCCTAGGGGTTGGTTTATATAGCACTCATATCCCCCTTGGCTTGCTTTTACAAAGCGCTTCCTGAGTCCTACTCGAACTCTACATACAAACCCTAACTTTCCTTACCGCAACCCACAAACCGGGTTACGAACATTACCAGCCCTGGGCCTTCCAGAAGTTTCTTTGCCTTCAGCCGGATTTAGTCCAGCCGCCTTTTGGGCCGGGTCACACCTGGGAGTTAGCATACCGGGTTACTATCCCCTCATCAACCCTCCTCTTCTCAATCCATCTCCACAGTGTACCACAGGAGGAAACCTTGTGCCAACAGACCCCTCTACCCTCCCGTGACTCCCTGGTGAGAGCCCTCCCCCTCTCCTTGTCTCCTTCTCCCTGCTCGTGAGCTGGCCATGGTGCCCAGCACTCGCTCTCCACGTCCCTCGTTTTCCAACACCTGGGACGCATGCCGATCCTCGTCGACTCGTCAGCTTGCTTCACAAGCTCACCAGGAGCACACTCGTTCTCATCCCTGTGCCCAACTCCATCTCCTTCTCACTTTTTCCCGATCGAACACCTGCGACCTCCGACCGCGTCTTACCTCTCCTACCCTCCTCGGTGGCTCTCGATCATGTTCTTCGGGCACTAAAGGTCCTCCTCGTCGTGAGTAATCCCCCATACATCTTTTCCTCCTCCCTAAAAGACCACATGCGAGCCGCCATGGCCTCCATACGGACTTGCTCATCGATCTCCGGCACCAGGCCACCCGAAGCTTTTTCCTTGCTATCCCCCTTGCCTCATTACTCCCTATACTCCTTAATTTCACTCATGTATCAAAACCCCTTTCCTTACCTCCTTAAATCAACTAAATCAAGTGCCGCTCCTCCGCCGGCCACCACGACCTAAGACACCGGCGCAGACGCTATCCAACCTTCTCCTTGCACTAACTGTCCTTCTCTTTCTCTCAATCATCCAGTAGACATCCTTGTTTGGATTTTTGTCCACTTCAAGGCCGATCAACGGAGATCTAGCACGTCTGTCGCCATCGTCCGATGAAAACCCTCGTGTTGACGCTCCCTGCTTGCGCCGACGGCACGGAGAGCTTGGCGGCGCCTCTCTGCTCCTCCTGGTGCAAGCTGCGCTTGTTGGCGTGCCTTAGCGCCACTGGAGGCAAACTCGCATCCTCCTTCC
Organism: Alopecurus myosuroides; assembly: GCA_028641055.1. Taxonomy (NCBI): domain Eukaryota; kingdom Viridiplantae; phylum Streptophyta; class Magnoliopsida; order Poales; family Poaceae; genus Alopecurus; species Alopecurus myosuroides. Next base: position 211,357,110 of record CM054061.1, on the reverse strand, counting down.
GCCGTCAGAGGCGGACTCCAACACGTCAAATGGTCGCCAACAGCGTTGGTGATCGTGGGTCATCCGATCTTAGCCGAACGGAAAGATACTCGCCACTTATGCAACTACCCGGTGGGGCCGATCCAACGAGGATTTGATTTCTTCCCGCGCGTGAGAAGCCTCGTGGGCCGTCCCATCGCCACGTTGGTCCGGATCTGGCCTGGGGCCGCTCAGATCTGGCTTGTTAATGTTTTTCTGCAGGTTGCTTTCATTTTTCCTGCTGAGTCATATCTGCTTCACTGGTTTAATTCATTTTAAAATAGATGAAATGAAAATCTTTCCAAACCAAGCATACCATTAGTATATCTACATTTTCTTAACCACCTCCAACTTGTAGATCCTTGTTTTGTGCAATATTTTAGGATAAATGGCATACATGGCACAAGTACTCTTTTTTACCATTTAATTAATAATTTGAGTTTTAAGAGTCCAAATCTTGCAAAATAATTTTTTCTGAGTAGCCCTTGTTCATGCCTATTTGTAGCATTTAATCTTGTGTTGACTTGAGTTGTTGAGTGAAAATGCCAAGCATGTTTGTTTAGGACCAGAGAGCACTTCTGTGAATTATTTGATTTTATTGGTGATGAATTTTGATGTGAATCCAATTGTGTTGGTTTGACTGTGATTAGGAGCACATAATACTAGGTTTTCATGATTTTAGGAGTTACAGAATAAATTTGGTGAATTATCTAGTGATTAGATCTTTTCTTCCATTTATTGTTATGCCTTAAATGATTATTGTGTTATATCGTTATCTTTACTATTAAGGTTACAGTGGCGGTGGTGTCACACTTCAACGTAATTACGGAAGGAATGCCACCCCGTACTAATTACAACACATTAATTACATCACTAATGCCACCGTCCCCGATTTACTCCAATCCAACCGCCGTTTCCCGTAATTCTCTCGCCGCTAGCATCGTTCGGTAACAAACATATCTTAACAAACCAGCCTCCTATCGTCCGTCATTGTCGTTCTTTTGCAATTCCACACTCACTCCTCCCCTCCACCGAATCCGTTTATGTCATCACTCATCAATCTTTCTCTTATGTTTACACGCGAGATCCAAATCGCCGCCCAGGCGCCCACCTCACTCCGGCCGCCTGATCAAGGTCCAGGCCGCAACAACAGTCGAGGCGACCGTCGCTCCCATGGACGACCAACAACTCCCGCCCTGCCCGCCGTCGTCCTGCCGGGCTGCCTTTTTACTGGTTTTTTTGCCAATGATTCCCGGAGTTTTTTTTCGTCGGATTTTCCACCGCACACATTGCCCGCGCACCCACGCCACACCTACGACCCTTCTCTCATCAACACCTCCGCCTCCAGATTCACACCCTCCAGGGAGTTCGGATCCTGCACCTCCACCTTTGACCCAAGAAATCGGCCATGCACCGACGCCAATGCCGGCCTCGCCTCTTAGCTCTGCCCATAGATGAACAAGCATCGAGGACATCTCAACCCCAACCTCTCTGTCCTTTACACTGCTCCCCCCTACCTTGGGCGCCTGAAAAAATTTGCCCCACAACACGGCATGGCCGCAGCCATCGTTCCCTGACACATCGTTGTCACAACGCCACGCCTCGTGCTCCACATACAGACTGCCTGCCACCACGCGCTGCCGCCGCCGTCACCGCCCCATGCACACTCCTCACGCCGATGCCAAATTTCTGGTCGCAGTGTTCAGGCCACACAACGCCGTATCACATCATGCTCGCGTTGGGGAGGGGAGGGCTAGCAGACTAACAGCACAATCTATCGACTATGTCGTTTCCTTCTGAATCATCACATAAGTTTACTTGTGTCTGTTGCATTGTGTCCTACTTTTCTCATGTACTAATTAGTTATGAACTGCAGATCCAATTTTTAAGCTTGTTGATTGTTTTTCTTTTCTGGCTGTTAGTTTCAGAAGGAAACCCCTATCATTCGATCTCTTAATCACTGTAGGCAAATTATCTAAGATAATACTACTACTACATGCTCCGTCAAATTATCTAGAAATATAATACTACTACTACATGCTCCGGCCTCCTAAATTCCAGTGTCAGGCCAAGTTTTATCATATCTGACGATTTGCCAAAGAAGTGTCAGACCAAGTTTTATGCATGACTGATCTTGTGCATTTCTCTCGGTCAGACCAAGTTTTATGCCTGCCACGAGTTGTTCGACCTAAGCTTCCTTTTACTGCTTGGATGCATATGCAATCCTTGCACTAACCATAAGTCTTCTTGAGAGATTCGGGATGCCCTTTATGTTGCAGCAGAGTCTGAGGTAGTCTTTGCACGAAGAAGGTGATGAAGGCTACCCGGCCTCAGGTTAGTGCAACGACATGGCACTGAGACCTGCTCTGTTTTGCTCTGCCTCTGAAGAAGTCTGGATGTAGCTAATCTGCAGTCGCTGATTGATTCGCTTGGATTTCAGGTTTGGTCGTGACCGGAAGAAGATCAGAAAATCGTGGAGCACGTCCTCACGAAGACCGTGGTGCAGGTAATCAAAATTCGCAAAAATACAGTGATCCTAATGCTGAACTGCCTATCATAATGTTCCCGTATTACGTGCAGATATGTAGCCATGCTCGGAAGTACTTCCTCAAGGTTCTGAAGTTCGGCCTCGCCACCAGACACCCAAGAGGCCAAAGCGCAGAGGCTCACCGTGCCGCAGCCGCCGCAGAGTTCGCCAGCGGTTCTGCACTGGCACCGTCAGTGACATGAGTAGTTCAGAGTCCCATGCTCCCAGGTGCATGCTCCCATTGGCTGGAACCGTCCTTTTGTCTTTCCTGCATCCTATCTTGTGGCAAGCGACTTTGTCACTGCATGTCCACTTGCTTATTGTTCTGAACTTCTGAAGAATCTGCAACTTCATTTTCCTTGCTGGTTTTTTTTTTTTTTGATTAGTGATCTAACATTGCATCGTGTTCTGACTTTTTTAAAGACATGCAGATGTTGGACTAGACATGCACTTCTTCAGCGTGGGTGAACCATGGAGGTGTAGGGATCAAGACTGAACAAGCTGCTGCAACCCCATGAAGGTGATTTTCCTGGAGCCGCTACAAGAAAACTGTGATCATAACTACAAAGCTAATTAGGTGGCAGCTTCTTCATCGTGACCCCGAGCTTCAGCGACACAGGCATGGACTGGGCTGGCACCGGAGGCACAAGCAAAATAACTAACTGGGTAAGCATGCTACGTGTGCCTTTAATTCGGTTTATTCGGATAGTTATGCCTCACTCCGTGCAATGAATTGAGAGTTGGACATGCCACAACTTATGTTCTAGGTTTCATTTCTTCTTCATATTAATTTAGTATGTTATAGGTTGTGTTTATTTATGGTTGAATATCTTATCCTGGTTGTTGTGATACATATAGGCCATTCAAGGATCATCCATAGGGACATCAAGTCATCAAATATCGACATTTTGGAGCACAAGTTCTGTTCTTACAACGCAAAGCAAAAGTGCTATAATTGGCTATTCTGTGTGTTCAGTTTTTAGCGTGACCTCCTAAATATTGTGTTCATGATTTTCTTCCCTGGACAACAGATACCCGAGGTTGGTTAATTTATGTAGCCGAATTTTCTTGATCACAGCCTTAAGTTTAGCATTTTTGGTTGGTTAATTTCTGTAGCCTAATTTTCTTGATCATAGCGGCAAGTTTACCAGTTTTGTTCAATACCTTGGAAGAAGGATAACGTTGGTCTAATCACAGTTTGAACATTGTTGTTTGTGCATGTTCTGACTGTTCTTATGTCAATAGTGTAGTTCTTTGTAAGTTTGTATAGTCTAGAACACGGCCCCTGCATTAGCATTTAGTGTATGTCATACATGTGCTCATATTCTGATCCCTTGGTAAATGTGGGTGTTATATTATAACTATTTTTCTTCCATTGAGATAATCTATATAAGATGGTTTTAATCTCATTTAATAATAAACAAGTGTCCTGCATCTGAATATTCATAGCTACCACTATATTGTCTGCTTTTATGGATTATCCGTATACGTCGCTGATTTTGGAAATGTTTGGTTATTGTCTGAATCCTATGCATTATTTCTTCGCCGTTGACATTTGCTAGAGATTTTTAAATACTCATTCTTATAATTGCTAGAGTTTTAGGAGAAGAGTACTGCCCGGGGTGCAGCGCCATCCAGTCGATTACCAACCACCCCTTAATTAGTTTCTCTTTTAGTGTTTGTACATGATTTTTTTATTTTTTCTGTACTGGTAAAGACGGGAATAGTAATGCATATGTATACAACATGATCATATTCTTCATTTAGAAGATGGGGGGGGGGGGGGCGGATGTGCAAATTCCTCAAAAGTGATTAAACATATATGCTTTCTTCTTCGAGCGCAAGGTGGAGGAGTGCTCCAGTGTCACCTCTAGCACTGAGATTTTGGAGATTGTGTACTCTAGCTCGTCGGCCAGAGACAACGAATCCAAGTCGAACTAAGCTGCCAAGGAGGAGGTGTTGCCAGCACAAGGAGTACCTGCATTCCACTTCTGTAAAAACAAAACTACTTGATGTTACACTCAAACTTCCGACTAGCAGAGGCACGCATTTGAATTTTCAAATTGCATTGTGCAACTTCGGACTTAGATATGTGTTATGTTATTCTGAATATAACCGTCTCGTGGCATCATTTCAGAGCACGGAATAGAACAGAGTCATGCCAACGTTAAAATCAGGGAGGCGTGTGCATGAACCTTGTCAGGCTGATGGTTGATTTTTCAGAAAAAGGAAACATATTAAGAAATTGAGGTACACATGAGTGCTACTTCAGTAAAAAAAACAACTGTCTTCAGTAGCGTAACTACATTACACTTAACCATTATTTTTCTGAAAAAGGAAATTTTTGCTCATATACATAAATGTTAGTAAACCTGGCCTTTATTCATAAGTTGTAAGAAGAAGACCAGCACTATCACATATATGTACAGATTTCAACAATAGGACTTGGTTCCACGAAGCCTTTAGGCTAGGCTAGGTTGGATTAGTTATATTTTCGCAAAAAAAGGTTGGAATAGTTATTTTAACTTTGTGTCAGGTTGAATTAATTGGATTAGTTATTCATGCTCATGTTAAAAAATTATGTGATTCCACAATTTGTAAAGAGGAGCTCTTTTGCATCCCACCGAGTGGTGTTTATAGAAAATTTTGTTCACTTACGGAAAAAATATCTTCACCAATAACATGTTGTTTGGGATATACAATTGCATCCTCATTCTACCATTTTCCAATCTTTTATTTTTGGTAGTTGTATTATTTCTTAATATGTTATTTATGGCATGAGATAATTTAACTTTTAGCATTTATAACACGTTTTACCATATAGATTAGTCGATATGTGTGTTAGTATTCTCTTTTCGCTTCTTCATGCTTCAAATCTTCATATTAAATCATTGTGATTGGATGCTCATCAACATTTTAACAAGCGTGTACAAATAATGCACACATGGTCCTAGAGTATCTAATAAAATATTCACTCTCCCGTAGCAAAGCACGGGCATTTTACTAGTTGTTATAATTGTGATTTATAGCATGTGTAGGGTGGTAATCCACCATTTTGATGTGCTTTGTGTATGTCACTATCATGTTAGTAAAGTGTGTGTGAAAAACCATGTGTGTTAGTAGTTTTCTTCTCTAATAGTATTTTCCTAGCATATATGAATTACTCTTGTTATTTTTTTGTGTTAGTAAACTATTTTGGGTGATTGATTTAGTATTGATTTTCATAGCATAGCTATTATAATTTGGCATGTTATAATTGCTTTCATGATTGAATGAGCTCTAGATAATTTTGACATGCATTGCTAGTTTTAGATGTTTTCTGCCATACTTGTTGTTTATAGGCTTAACCATTGATACATTGCTTAGATTGCTATTTTGATACTACTAGCATTTCGAGGTGTTGTTTTCTATTTTATATGGATGCTATCTTATAGATCTATCATGATAGAATAATTCTTATTTGATGTTCTATTATGGTTATGCTTGTATACATGTCTAAATAGTCATTTTCCATGTCTAGTTTTAGTGGTGGTTTTGCTCCATGATTATTTTCATGTATTGAGTGATGCCATGACATGTTTATTATAGATATGTATCTGTTATTAGGTTGTTTAGCCACTGGTTATATTGTTTCTCCATGTTTAGGAAAGCATGTGTTACTATGGGCTTGTAGTATTGCTTGTTGTTATTTTCCTGTGCATGTGTACTATTGCTTGTTGTTATTTTGTTGAGGATTAATAGAATCATTTCTAGTGTTTTATCTATATTGCAGGTACATGTTTTGCTTGTTGGTGTGCACCCTAGTAATATTGTTTTTGAGTGTATTTGTTAGATGAAGTGCTAGCTGTATGATTACTTTCTTAGCAAGTGCTTGCCTTTATTTGGTTCTAATTGGGTGTTTTCCGTTTTTTTTTACGAAGTTAGATAACGAAGACGGTATTATTTCCCGAAGAGGTTTTTATTGCAACTCTTGTTTATTTCAAGAGCAAGACCAAGACCGGTGCCAAGGCAAGCCACTCTAAATTCTTGCTTATTGTCTACTTATCATTATCTATGATTCATGTTCTACTTCTAAAGTTTTTACAAAAGTTTGATTCAAAAAACATTATTTTAATTGGACTATACCACTATATATTATGTATTCAATATGCTTTATCCACTTTATACAATCTTGGTGTTACCAAGCCCTTTAGACAATCTAGTATCATCACTTCATCTACTTAAGTACCTTAGTGGACATTTTAACTTGGTGTTTTTGGAAAACAAAAGCTTTTGAAAAAAAAACCGAGGAAAGGTAGGACCATGTCCGAGGGAGGTGTGTGAAATAGGAAGTGTTTTCAACATGTTTTCCAAAAAAGACACATAACCTAGTCTTCGCCGGACAACCCAATTGTACTGCCACATTACCTCAATATGGCAATGGTGGTCTAGCTAAAAGCTTGTCGGTGTTAGTCCGTGTCTACCTCAATGTGCTATTGGGATTAGAGTCCCCTGAACCGAATTGTTGCCCGAAAGGAAAGCATGGGCCATTCAGAGTGTGGGATTAAGTTCGCCACCGGTTGCAACAGTTGGGTCTCCTGCCATGGCGGTGTGTTGTCAGGGGAAACCTGATCGATATGGCTGACTCACTTGGTGCCGGGGGTAACAAAGAAAGTTGAAGAGGTATCCATTTACTAGCACTTGCATAGTTGATAGTTAGGACCAGTTATCTAATGTTTGCATACTGTCTTGGACAGTCCGTGGTTGTTCATGGTGGATGTACTGGATCTTGTGGATTGCGTACACCTCTGTAGAGTAAAACTATTCAGAACAGCTGCATGACTTGGGTTTTACCACGAGTGTGTTTTGGAGACTTCCGTTGTTCTGTGTGTTTCCTGCCCTGCGTGGCAGTTGTTTTACAACTCAGTCATGTGACCAGTTGTGTGTAAGTCGTGTATTCGTGTAGTGGATGTTCTATCTGTAATGCCAACTCGATTATGTTGTTCATGACTAACTGATCATGGCATCGTGAATGTATGCATACTGGAGGTCTCAGGTTGTTTGTCTAGGGTCCCCGCATCTAGGCGCTCCGGGCAGACACTCATAGACCCCAGAGACCATGGTACGTAAGGTCTCCCACCCATGTGCATGTAGTCTCGCAAGACCTACAGTGTAAGTCTCTAGCAGTTCGTTGACATGCGAACTGGAAAAGATCACAACTGGTTTACTTGCCCCATACAAGACTCATGGTTAACGCGGTATTTACGGTGCAAGAATCCTGGCGGCATTTTTTGTTAATTCCTAGGTAATACTTTCCCATGCATATGGAACCTTCCTTTGACCTATTCACCTTACCATGGCTCCATCCGCCCACCAAACAGAACACTACCACTCTGGTAGTCATTCAATTAGTCATATTATTATAAAAATAGGATCATGCATTCTTTTGAGAATAGGTGGTAATATGACAGAGTTTTTTGTAATTAACTCGTTATGAAATACTACAAAGGATATGAGCAAGTGATGAACTTGCCTAAGACAGAAATAAAGATAATAATCCATGTCTTCGGGGTTCGACGGTCGCATAGGGAAATCCCGAGATCTGAAAGATAACAAACTAGTCCCGGTAAGGACTACTGGAAACACTAGCAAGATTATACATGCATGGTAATGAGATTCATCGCGAAATACCCTAGAAAATACCCCACCTTACAAGTACAAGCTATGTTTGATATGATAACTTGAACACATTGGTTTTAGGTGACTTATAATTGTTTTATTACTTGTGGTGATGATGTTGTTACTTCTTTTAGACTTACATGTGTTTCACTTTTATTTAACAAACAATTGTTATCATGTTTAAGTTATAAGGAGTTATCACATGGTTAGGAAAGAAAACAAGATCACATTGAAAACAACTTTTTAAACAATAACAACACATTTATTTTATGTTAAAAAAAGTAGAGCTAATGACAAGGAGTTTAAATAAAAATGAGTAACCAATACAACCAACTCTATCATCACATAATTTCCTAATGTCTTGTGAGGATAGGTTTAGTAGGTGTGAAAACATTAGGGTTTTATTAATAAGGAAAATAATGTTGTGGTAGTTATTTATGGTTATAATGCAATGTTATAGAATTCTCTTATACTTCTAAAATAATAAATTTATAACTGAAACATAAAGGTTTTGTTTTTGACATATTGTAATTGGAAATACTTTTCTCTATAACTTGGTATATCATTTGAACCCTTTAGAAAATATCTGTATAAGTTATTAATTTCCTAATTTTAAATGACTAGGAAAAATAATGCACACATGAAAACATTTTAAAATGACTTTGAAAATAACATAGATGAATTTCATTTGTCATTTTGAGCAATTTGGTATATAAATTGTATTTTTATGAATTTTTTACTTATTTTTTACTCAATTTTAAATGAATTATTTTAAATTAAAAAATGTTAAAATTTGAACTTCATCAAATATTTTTGAAAAGTTCATAAATAGATAGTTTTTATTTTTCTGAACACGTATATATTTTATTTACATTTTTGTGATAAGTAGATTAAAAGTATTGATTTATTAAGTTTAATTAAATTGTCTGTTTATTTAAATTGACATGTGGGGTCCACTGGTCAGGTTTATTTTTTATTCGAAATTAAAGTTAAAAGAAAACGAAAACCAATCATTACGGCATGACTGCGTCATCATAGGAGAGGATCTCCTATGTTGATCTCAATTCGGTGTTTGGCTTAGAATTCAACTGAGCAATTGGTACTAGGAGATAGAGGAGAATAGGGGGAACCTAATGGTGGTGGTGGAATGACCTATTGGTCACCGGAGACTCGTCGGCGTGCAGTTGCCCGGCGGCCGGCGGCGGAGCACGGCGGTCTCGGTGATTCTGGACACGATAAACTCAAAGAGGAGCACCCCTAGAAGTGCAAGCTCACTAGGAGTCCGAGGAGGAGGTAGGGGAGGCTCGGTGAGGTCGACGGTGGCATGTTATTTTCCGCGATGGCCGGAGAGAAAGGGAACGTCCAAATTCGGGCGGCTCCGGTCTTTTCAGCAAACGAGGCTCGACGAGGAGAACCAGGAGGACATGGCGCATCCTCCGGTGCCTTTAGTTCCTCCGGAGGTGGCCGGAAACAACGGCGCGCGGCGGCGGTCGGAAGAACTAGGGTTGGGGTTTCGGGGTGTTCTACTCAGCGAGAGAGAGTACGAGTGGGAGGAGGAGACAGAGAGAGATATGGACGTCTCCTCGAGGTCTTATCCACGCGAAACAGCGGCGAGCAGGAGGTGGCATCGGCGTAGACACGAGGACGAGTTCCTGTGCCTTCTCTCACAAGGTTGAAGAAGAAAGAAATAAAAATTTCTGGAAAACCCCTGACAGTTTTTACAAATTACAGAGAGTTCCTTCTGTAAATAACTTTTGAGAAGAAACCTCGTTTTCAGGGCCTTCTTGTAAAAAAAATTAGTAAAAATAATATTTGAATTCATTATCAAATATTAGACCTCACCATGTTTTGTTTTGGTGGATTTGAAGGAGATTTAAATTTTAAACTTGGGTGATCACTTTAAGTGGTTTTTGTTGTTTTCTCCCTGTTTAAATTTCAAATGGACTTAAAATTATCTTGCGTATGTTATGATATGAACACAACACCCCAGATATGTTATTACAAGCAAAGTTTCTTTTTCATTGGACAATTTTAAATACAAGTATTTGATGAATTAATTTTGTAAACTACTTAGTAGTGTTTTATCTGCATTGTGAACAAAACCCTAAGCTATGGAAATTTATTCCATTGCATGCCAAATGCTTTTTATTAGACAAGGACTCTTTTTATTTTTATGAGTCTTTGTTATTTTCATATTTGCAACTCTTACTAATTTTGGTTGCCTGTAAATTAAGTGTGTACAAGCCATGATTGCTGTTTTTAGTACTTGATCAATTGTAACACATGAGTGGCTTTGGAATCTTATTTGTTTGTTTTCCACTCAGGTTCCAAGTAGGGTTATTATCAAATGTTTGTTTTAGAAACATGTAATCATTTACATGTTTGATTATGGGTGACTTTTTGTTATTACCTATTTATCGTATTATGAGAAGGATATGGAAAACAAGTTTGTAGCTTGTTACCATCTGCCTCAACATATCACAAGACATTTGGATGCAATGGATTGTTATTATTTATTACTTGATAATTGTTTACCTTAAAGAGATTATCATTTATTCCTCGTCTCTATTGAGATTGACAAGGAATAGAGATTTTAGGTTCTCTAAAATTACCTAATGATACATTAGATAATTTTTTATGCTCCATTACTGATGCAATGTTGCTTCTTGTGGTCTTCTATTGCCTGCAATATCATTGTCTCTTGTTGTCACTAGTCTTCAGGTACTGCCTTTGTCACTTGCAATAAAGATCAGTTCTTGGATTCCATCTTCAACGGTCTCACCCTTGGGGTGAAGACAACCAATTACTTCAAGTAAAGATTTTACTTAGATGATTATTAAAGAATGTAAGTTTATTTTATGACATCAAAGTTCCATATGGATATAAGAAGAATTTGTTAACAAGTGGGCCAGACTTCCCTTCAATTACAAATCACATACAATTGGCTGAGATGTACTGGTTATTTAACCTTTTGTTATTTGTAGATGACCTTCAAGTGTTAGGGCATACAAAAGTGATTTTTTAACAACTTCTGTAAAATACTAACATTGGAATATCACACTATTTCTTGAGGATTAATAAGATTAGATTAAGGTATAAGAGTTCCAAATACTCTTATTATAGATTGGAATAGAACTTCTGGAACACCCTAAAGAATCTTCCTGAAGATCTTCTTGTGGTAGTTCCTCATTTCTTGTGGGTTGCTTCTCTTTCAAAAATGACTCCAAGAAGGTTGGGAAACAAGAAAATAAGATAGTAGGGGCAAAGTAGAAAGATCTAGATTAAGAGTTGGTTCAAGCTTTCATTCTCCTTCAATATATTTCTCATATTGTTTCACATAATGTATGTACTTGTTTCATATATGATTGATTTTACTTAGCTTTCAATTTGCTTCTTCTAATAGAGTTTATAACTTGTTATTCATTAGTTGTATACATATATACTTTAGTTGTTGAATGTTGATTTGAATAGAAATGTGAAGTGTTTGGGCAATGAGGATTTGAGATAATAAGTTAATCCTATGATCTCTTAATGTGTTGAGATTTCATAAGCTCACTTGTATAAGATGAATGAGACAATGAGCATGTGAAGGTTATTGGAGTTAAATGATGTAAGTCAGAGTTGTTAGTTAGTTTTCTCAAAGTGTTAAGTTGTGACTTTACATTCTTCTTTTTAATATTTTGAGATATGTACCATAAATATGTTATTAACAATAGTTATGTCATTTCCCACTTGTGGGGTTTGAGTTCATACTTGTTTGTATCATTTTTGTTCTATTGAACCTTTGTTATTCACTTGTAAAGGTTTACTTAATAGTTATGGGATGATTTATAAAGATGTTATGTAAATTGATTGATAACTTAAGTAGTTCCTGTTTTAGAGAACCTAAAATATTTGTTGATGAGATTATTCCATCAAGCATTACTATCTTGTGGAAGTGTGGTCATCAGTTATGAGATTTGGATACTCACCCCTCTTCGAGTTGTAGACACATTGTGAATTATCCCAAGTCACATATAGACGTGTGGTTAAGGTTGTTGAGAGTTTGTGCTTGTTCATAACTAATTATGGTTTGTCTTATCAAATGATTTGGTTTGTAAAATACATCTTATAAAGATCACTCCAAATGTACTCTTGATCAGATGATCTAAACCTATTTCATCATGTCAAATGAAACAATCGTCACTTTGCTTCATTTAAACTTTCGCGCAAAAATTTCCCGTATTTTTAGATGCATGATATGCAAATGCACATATAATATTTAGATCCTTATAACTTCCCAAACACTGGGATGTTACAGTGCCTCACCTTAACAAAAACTTTGTGCCAAAGTTCAACCTCTCTCACGTAAAGATAGGTAGAGAGAACTTTTGTAGACTGTTGATTCTTCACAGTTGTTTTCTTGTGTTGACCTTGGCATGTGTAGCCTCTTGTCTTTATTGTTCACCTTCCACTACCTTGTATGATGATCTAATACTATGTATGTTGTTATGACAACTCTATTTTGTTACTAGCCCTTCATAATGGTCTCCAGGAGAACATGTTGTATTTCCATCATATAATGGATACCAAGTTTCGTTCTCCAATGAATAGGTATGGTTTCCTACCTCTCACAAATTTCTGAAGAACATTTTGTACTTCCACAATGTGATGAATAATCAATAAGATGCTTCGGTGGGCTGGATATTGTGTATGGTTGGGATTCCATTTGGTTCAATCTAATGGTCTCAAGATAAAGACTGCTCAAAGAAACTTGTACAACATAGTGTACACTAACTTATACTCATCTAATTAGTAAAAATATCTTTGAGTTTTCACTTTTTCCTACAGGTGACTATAACCTATTCCACTGGTGACTTCCTATGGTCCTTCTATATCTTTGGGATTTATCTTCTATAGGGTGACTCTATAAGTGGACTTACTGATCTTCTACATATTTCCTTCTTGGGTAAAGCTACTCATGTGATCACTTGTGATAAATCTGCATGTGTTGATGAAGTATGTAACCAAATCAAAGCAAGATGTGGAATGTGGTCCATTCCCATCAATGGCTTCGTTAACTTCTGCGTTCTTGACTTTTTGATCTTCTAGAGTTTTGGTGGTTCTTTCCATATGTTGATAATTCAGACCGCTCTCATACTCATCCTACACCCTCTAGACTAGTAACATCAAGAAAGACCTGAGTGTTCGCACATACATTTGCACATCAAGTTCCATCTTCATGTACATATCTAGTCAATCAAAACTCCAAATAAGATCCAATAAATCCCAAATGTAGTTTATCACTCATGCATCAAAAGCCCGTAAAATAAGAGCACTTTGAGTAAAACATCTCAAGTACCAAGGCTCTTAAATTGTATGCACTACAATTAGGTATATAGTACCTATAATCCTATTCTACTATCTGGGGGCTACCCCCGAATAGGGACAAGATTGGTATTAGATAGTATATGAGGTATTGTTTACCGACATACGGACTACCAAGATGCCCTTGTCCGAGATCCAGGTGGGTACCTAGTTGGGGTACCAAGATGGATCTATCCCGATAGCAAGAGTGAAGAGCTATGATGAAGATACGAGTGTCCCCCCCTCCCCTCGGATTATCCGAGTTGCTCTTGGAGGATCCGGGTAGACAAAGATCTATTCATCTCAGGAGGAGGTCAACGAAGTTGTTGATATCCTGAAGATCAAGGGAGAGTATGCGCGTGCGGTTCAACTTACTAGGCGTGATGATGTGTATACGTACACTGGAGCAGTGTAGAGCATGGGCGAGGCCACGTCCTGTCTCTGACAAGGGGGGCAGGAAATGGCAGCGGCTACGGCGGAGACGACTTTCGGCTTTTGGCAGCGAGCGTGCACTACGGCACAGTGTAGTTTGCCTAACCCTGTACGTCTAGTTGGTGGCCACACCCCTCCTGCACGAGGGTCGACGCCCTAGAGAGAGATTGCTAGTATTTCCTTAGAGAGAGAGCAGCAGAGTTCTTCTTCTTCCTCTAGCTACTTGAGCTTTAGAAACACATTATACTCGGTTACGCACTGATATAGTCAGACAGGCGGGAGTAGGAGTGTTACCTCCTTACAAGGGCCCCGAACCTGGGTAGATCCTTGTGTTTGCAGTGTAGTGAGCGCGCCGGCTAGGCGTGCGATCCCTCCCCGGATACCCACAGTGTCCATCGGCCCCAAACTTAAGCCATCCCATGGCATCTGTCAGTTTACCACCACGACGGTTGGCGCCCACCGTGGGGCCAGCTGGGTCGAACCTCTTCTTCGTTCGTATGATCATGTGGTATGTGGTCTTGTCCACAGATTCGGATCCTTCGACTTCGTACCGACAACGCTGGTGATTACCGCGGCAGGCCTGTGCCCGCAGGCGGCTCTGTCATCAGTTTCGGCACGCACTTGGTGTACGTCGCCACCATGGTCATCCGCGGGTACCCGGAGCGGGTGCTCGTTGCTGTGGATCCTCCTGCCATTCTCGCTACCCGAGGGCAGTGTATCGATCGCTCTGTGGGAAGGTTGGAGGTGATGATGACTGGTCCGGCTCCTGCAGCCGAGAAGAGCGTGACCGGTATCACTGATGGTGCTGGCAAATCGGCTCGGCCGGGCCACAAGGCGCTGGAGAAAGCTGAGAACCAACTGGACTACAAGGATCCTGCTACACCGACCCCAAGACCGGCTCCCTTTGCAGAGGTCATCGAGAAGCTGAGCGTACACATAGTCGCGGATGCGGATCCGGCTGTGGTGCGGCAGCAACTCGAGAAGCAGCAGCAGGCCATTCTGCTAGAGGCCGTCGTGATGTCCAAAACCAAGCAAGAGTTCGATCTCGACATGAACGAGTACAATGTAGCTCATGGCATTACTCCTGTCGGGAACAATCCTAGTCGGCTAGGTGTTGTGCGGAACCGAGGTCACGA